>CM046801.1:472058-482058 GCA_025617405.1 Perca schrenkii | reverse complement strand
CCATGTGTGACGTTTCCTAAACTCAACCGTAGTCTCGCGGTAACACGCCACGTGGCTTTAGGAAGTTGGCTCTACCCAATTAATCTTGTACCCCCCCAGCTGTATTATTGTAATGTTTCAAGTGGTATTGTGAATAAAGAAAGAGAGAGAGAGAGTTTGGTCCACATAAAACCCTAAAAAAGTCAGCAAAAAGGTTTCTCAGCCATCGTAGAATTTAGTCATGAAAATCAAACATTAGATCAGGGGTGTCAAACTCAATTTCCCAGAGGGCCACGCTGGAAAATAAGAATCACATCAAGGGCCAGACATGTGACATATGTGTTTATTTAATCGAAAAAGTCAAATATCTTTGACTATATTATTGCACGTGTCATATAGTCTTCTCACTCACAGTTCGGCCCACATAAAGTCCTAAAGAAGTCAGGGAAAAGTTCCTCAGCCATCACAGGAAAAGAAGCGCCCTAAAACGTTGGAAAAATTGAAAATTATGTCAGAAAAAGTGACAAAAATGTTGGAAAAAGTGACAAAAATGTCGGAAAAAGTGACAATAATGTCGGAAAAAGTACAAGAATGTCGGAAAAAGTAACAAAAATGTCGGAAAAGTAATAAAAATGTCGGAAAAAGTGATATAAATGTCAGAAAAAAGTGACAAAAACGTCGGAAAAAGTGAAAATAATGTCAGAAAAAGTGACAAAAATGTTGGAAAAAGTGACAAAAATGTTGGAAAAAGTGACAATAATGTCGGAAAAAGTACAAGAACGTCGGAAAAAGTAACAAAAATGTCGGAAAAGGTGATATAAATGTCAGAAAAAGTGACAAAAATGTCAGAATTTAGTTGGTCCAAATTGTATTGTGAAGCTAAATTGATATGCGGGCCGGATCATGATCTGTGAGGGGCCGGATTTGGCCCGCGGGCCTTGAGTTTGACACATGTGCATTAGATGTTTAAAAGCAGCTGCCAGCCGGCCGAGTCACCACAACCACAGCTTTAATATTTAAAATCTCTTCTTCTGGGGGGAATTATGAGTCTCAAAGTTGGAAAATCACTCAGATTCTGCACAACAGTGTCTCATAATCACGGCATGAAAAACAGTTTCCTGATTATTTTTGGTGTGGTGCACAACTAGTCGGGCCAAAATGTGCTGTGAACCTAATTTGAAATGCGGGCCGGATTAAAATTAGCAAGGGGCCCGGATTTGGCCCCCGGGCCTCGAGTTTGACACACATGTGTGGTGTAAGACATTGTAAATGTTCAGAGTCCAGATGGCTTTCTTATTATTATTTCTTATTAATATCCGTCCTTTTAAAGTTTCAAAATATAATGTCATGTCATTCTTTATAATATATTCCATAAATTGGTGAATATTCAGTTTTCTTTCAGACTATTTACATTTATGGATATAAAATATTCCAAATGAAATTCAAAAATTCAAAACGAAGACATGGTATTTATCCAAATTATTTCCCATTAAGTATAAAATAATGTCTATACTTTGTAATTTAATCCTAGAGCCACACAATACATCAAAAAAATACACATTACATACACATACCACATCAATCCAGAACAATCTGACATCAAAACATTTCATTTTAACGTCTAATACCCGAGCGGTGACATCACTCCCACCAATGAGGAGGCCGCGTATCCGGATTGGACGTCAGCGCCAGCCAATCAGAGAGCACACACATGGGAAGAGTTTAAAACAGATTCAGGAAAGTGTCGGAAAGTTGTCCGAAAGCCTCACGAGCAGGTCCGAGCACGAGGAGGGCGAATCCTTAGAAATAAAAGAGACAGCCGCGGATCTTTTTTTGGGGGGGGACTTTTGTGTGTGTTTTTCCCGCCACGGACTGAGATCTGTAACCTGTTAGTCCTCCATCTTTAAAGCTCCATCAGCTGTGAACACTGACGGCATGTCGACGCACTTCAGGAGCGGACCAGCCTTCGGGCTCTCTGCAGAGGTCAAGAGTAAGGTAGGTCCTGGGACTGCTGGGCTCTCATGTCTTTTAGTGAGTATACTGTACTGTATATATATATATATATATATATATATATATATATATAGGGCCAATTTATGGGGGTCTGGGTGTCCTCCCCCAGCGAAGTTTTGAGCGCCAGCACCTTCATTTTGGTTGCATTTGGATACGCTTTAATGCACCAATTCACGGTGGAAATCCCTTTATTTAGCCTATGCGAAGAAAAAGAACACAGATGACAATTCAAAATATATCAGACATATAATGTAAAGTATGTTGTTGTGCGTCATTGGGTATTTCTAAGTGGGTATATGGAGATGCTGGAGCTTTCTTAGTTCGTATACTGCGTTTACCTGCGTATTCCAGAGACTACACTGCTGGTTCAGGGACTGTTGGTTCTTTATTTAGCCTAATAAGGGACCTCCGCTGGTGCATTTCATACATAGCATACCGAATGGTCCATTACATCTTTGTTTGGTCTCTAAAATGCCAAAAAAATGTGAATAATGTGGATCAGTGTTTCCCAAAAAGCCCAAGATGACGTCCTCAATTGTCTCGTTTTGTCCCAAACTCAAAATATTCAGTTTCCTGTCCCAGAGGAGAGAAGACACTAGAATATATTCACATTTAACAAGCTGGAATCAGACAATTATTACTTTTGGGGGGGGCATTTCTGCCTTTATTAGAGAAGAAAGCTGAGATACGAAAGGGGAAAACCATCACAGGTCGGACTCTAGTCCTGGACCGTCTGCGTCGAGGAACAAGCCTCTGCGCATGTGCGCCTGCTCTACCGACGGAGCTCACCGGCCACAGAGAATATTCACATTTAACGAGCTGGAATCAGCGATTTTTGACCTTTTTTTCAGCCTCTTGTTTTTCTGTATTTCATTTTAACGTCTAAGTGTATTTGTGTACATGTGTTCTGGATGTGGCTTATGCAGGAGACGAGAGACTTTTTGAATTTAATTTACGAGCAAAATATAACTGCTTTTTTAGATAGCAAAAATCTAAGAAATGTGCATCTGCATCATCATAGCAATGTGTTGATAGCGTCGTTGTTTTCTTATTATAGCTTGATATGTTGCTATCGCTGGCACATAAGCACTATTCATATATATATATATATACACACACACACACCTTCTCATTCAATGTGTTTCCTTTTTATTTTCATGACTATTTACATTGTAGATTCTCACTGAAGGCATCAAAACTATGAATGAACACATATGGAATTATGTACCTAACAAAAAAGTGTGAAATAACTGAAAACATGTCTTATATTTTAGATTCTTCAAAGTAGCACACACTCACTCAAAGTAGTCTCTCTCTCTGTCTCTCTCTCTATAAGATAGATAGATAGATAGATAGATCATAGGTAGGGTGACCACCTGCTAATAAGCCCAAAGGGTATGTTTCTGTGGGACAATGTGGGACACTGCCTGGCGCGGTGGTGCCCATTTTTAGCACATACCACCTTACATGGTATATTAATCGATATGATGTAGCGTGTTGGACAGTGTGATACACACTCGTCACCTCTGCAGCAGTCACTTTGTCAGCTAGAAAGTTGTTTTTAGGTCAGAGGAAAGCATCCTTAGATTTGGATGTCTCTTTGTGTTGGACACGTTTCTTGTGAGTCTCCGTGAGTCTGTGTCGTTTGACATCGTATTTCCCTCCATGTCCGATTGAGAAGGATGTTTCGCAAAGGTCACAAAAATCCCTCTCGGTATCCCCCTCAACACCTTTCAGCCACAAATATTCATTTCCCCAGTCTTTCTTGTACCCACACCTTCTCTTTTTAATTGATGGCGGTGCCTCAGAGTCAGACTCAGTCTCTTTCTCCATTTTTCGAATTGGAAAGCGCGCATCTAAAAGTTCCTTCCCAGTGTGTCTGGTATGCACGTGCGTGGCATGCGTGCGCTGTCATGACAACAACAAAAAAGCTAGTGGTTAATTGTGTTGCTCAGGGACACATTGGTTGATGTATCGCAGTGGGAATCAAACCCTGGTCTCCCACACCAAAGGCATGAGTCATATCCACTGGGCCATCACGACAGACAGACAGACAGAACCTAATATCGATTCCGATTTGATTCTATATGGATTTGATTTGGGATATTTCAGTTACAATACCAGTTTATCTCGGCTATGAGAGAGATTCTCAGAGGAATCTCACAGAAAAAGAGCTTTTCTTTTTTCCCATTGCCGAAATTCAGCCAAACGTTGGAGCGTTATTTAACCTGACATGGATTCATCTGAATCTATTTGTTTTAAACTCAGCCCTGCTATATAAAATTAGTATATAAACCGTACTATACTATATAATTAGTATAAATCAATCTCAAAGTTGTGTTGATGTTCTTATTACTGTTTATTGTGCCACTAATATTTGGACAACTTCTAATGTAAATAAAGCCAATTTGACTTTGAGAACGAGATGCACTAACTTACTATAATAATTAGAAATATGACTCAGGATAATTATAGCAGTGGGTATAATAGAATTACATGATGAACAGTCTCATTGAAGGAGAATTTTGGTGGATTTCAGCCCATATCTCTGTTTTTAAATGTGGAGTGCTGTCAGTAGCGAGAAAAACTAAACCAATCGGTGCTAGCCACACCGTGTTATCCTCCTGCTAGCGTTAGCACCCAGGAGGCTGAAACAGGGCAGGTTTTAAATGTGCTTTCAGCCTCTTACCATGTTGGAGATGTCATTGTCATGTGTAGTGGTTCCTTCTGAGCGAACACAGTGAATCTGACTGCAGTAGATGTGACAGAAATGCATCAAAGTTGTTAATTCAGCTCTGTTTAGTTCCTGTGTTGAGATGTGCTTAGGGACCGTCTACAAACTACAACACAGAAAAGAGATGCAAAAATTAATTTGTATTAATTTAATGACTAAATAAGCTAGTGTCTCCAAATTTACCTCAATTATAACTTGTCTCCTGCTAGCTGTACTACAGCACTTAGTTTTAAAAAATAAGCATATGCCTATTTATGAAAAAAATTTTTTTTTAGTTTTTCTCGCTACTGATAGCACTCCAAATTTACAAAATAACGTGTTGACATCTAGTGTCTTCTCTCCTCTGGGACAGTAAATTGAATATCTTTGAGTTGGGGACCAAACAAGTAGTGCTGTCCTCGACTAAAGAAACTTCTTAGTGGACTAACACTTATAGGATTTAGTCGACTAATGGATTAGTTGATTTAATTGACAGAGCTGTGCTCTTTGAGAGGTGGTTAAGACTAGAAAAGCACAATATAAATGTAGTTAATTAACCATCTGTAAAACTGAGTTTCTCCACAATTAATCCTGCAAAAGCACCACTTTAAATCTTGTGTTTACCAGAAATGTGCTCAGAAGTTTCTTGGAAATAAGTAATTAAGCATGAATAAGAATAAAAAATGACTAATGGACTAAAGAAATCTTAGTCGACTAAGACCAAAACTACAGATTAGTCGACTAATCGACTAAGAGGTGGCAGCCCTACAAACAAGACATTTGAGGATGTCATCTTGGGCTTTTTGGGAAACTATGATCCACATTTTTTTATTATTTTCTAGACCAAATAGTCTCCCATGTCCAGCTCTATGTCCACAGCGCTGTGGAGGAAGGTCTGGCTACACCACAGATGCATTCTGGTAGCCTAGAAATCTAGACGCACCTTAGTGGCTGCAAATGTAAGTTGCAGCCAGGGTCATCTTGCTAGCCTGGTGAGACCGTCCTGATCTGGCGAGCTCCAGTTCTCCTCCCAGATCAGTCTGGCATCTTGAGATAGAGACAATTTGGAGCCGTTCGCCAAACGACCGACCAATCAGCATTGGTTTTGAGGAGGGTTTAGGTGTGACCCAACGAGAAGCGACTGTTCAGTCTAAACAACGTGGAGGCTTCCATGGAGGAGATGAGTGTAGCTATCGCAGCGAGTTTTATCTGAATTAGAAAGTATTCCTTCATTGAAAGAAGAGCTAAAAAAAAAACAGCACTGGAGGCTTTTCTCTGAGGAAAAGAAGTTTCTGCTCTTCGGCAAGAGGTTTGATCTGATTGGTTGATTTGGCCTGTTTATCACCAACTATAGGTGGTGATAGACAGATGGTTTATCCAATCAGCTAACCAGGATTTTCGCCCGTTTCCCAAAAGTTCTCCAACGGAAAGTTCCCAGATGGATATGCCGAGCAAATGGGAAGCGATCCATCTGGTGGAGCCAGGTTACTGTCTAGTAACTCTCCGTTGGCTTGCGAGCTGGAAAAACCAAACTCTGGGCCAATCACATCGTGTATAGAGTCTGTGGGCGGGGCTTATGGCTGCTGCTGGTGAACAGAGGTCTTCTGGAAGACTTGGAGTTCAGCTTTTCTTTGAGAAAAGAACAAAGAACGGCTCTGAAGTCATTCTTAAAACAGGAAGAAGTGTGCCGGGTTTCGGTATCCAACCCTAGTCACGACATAGTGTTCGTAGGAAATGTAGGATTAGATCTACAAGCAGCGTTGCAAGGTGAATCTTATGTTTCCAAGCCTAACACAAAACCGCCCAAATTTTGGACTTGTTGCATCGTTTCTGCAGCCGGCCGGTTCACACAGATGCAGAGTTGATCTCTTTCTCATCACCGGCCAGACTGGCGACCAACTTTACGAAGCTACCTTCGAACCCACATGTGTCAAACTCAAGGCCCGCGGGCCAAATCCGGCCCCTTGTAGATTTAGATCCGGCCCGTACATCAATTTGGGTTCACAATACATTTTGGCCCGCCTAGTTGTGCGCCAAACCAAGAACACAGGAAAGTGTTTTTTAAACTGCAATTACCTGACATTCAAAGCAGACTGCGACTCAGAAATTCCCACAGAAGCAGAGAGTTTTCATATTCAGGCTGTGAAACAGGTTGTTGTTGTTAAAACAATAGTATTTCTTGATTTGCTAAATTCTATGATGGCTAAGGAACTCTTTTGATGACTTCTGTAGGGCTTCATGTCAACAAAAATGTGACAAAAAGCAACAAATTTACAAAAAGGTGACAAATGTCTGAGAAAGCCACTGAAAAGTTGGAACAAAAACAATAAAAATTAGGAAAAAAGCTACCAAAATGTTTTAAAAAAGTGACATGCAGTAACGAAAGCACGTAAATACACTCTACCTGTTTGGCCCTTGGTGGGATTCTCTTTTTCCAGTGTGGCCCTCTGGGAAAATGAGTTTGACACCCCTGTTCTAACCCTTCGGCTGTCTTCTCGTCGACCGTGCAACTTTTGGATTTTCTGGGTCTAAATTTAAAGGTGCCCTGCCACGTATATTTCATGACTTTGTGGTGATGTCTGAAGGTCTACCATGGACTCTGTAACCTTGGTTACCTTGTTTCAAGCCATTCTAGCGTGGTATAGAAAGCCTGCAGGAAGACTCGGCTCGATTTGTAGACAGCCTTTGCTTTTTTTGATAACTCTGCAAACCCTTGGTGTTCTCTCAATGAGCTTCATGAGGTAGTCACCTGAAATGGTTTTACCTTCACAGGTGTGCTTTGTCAGGGTTCATTAGTGGAATTATTTCTCTTATTAATAAAAAAGCAAAGGGTGGCTACTTTGAAGAATCTAAAATATAAGACATGTTTTCAGTTATTTCACACTTTTTTGTTAAGTACATAATTCCATATGTGTTCATTCATAGTTTTGATGCCTTCAGTGAGAATCTACAATGTAAATAGTCATGAAAATAAAAAGGAAACACATTGAATGAGAAGGTGTGTCCAAACTTTTGGCCTGTACTGTACATACTGTCTATGCCTGTGCCGTGACAGCAGTGGCTGTGTGCAGTGGTGTGAGTCAGAGCCGCTGAAAGCAGCGTGGTATTGTTCCAACTCTCCCATCATCATCATCATTATCGCCCTGCAGGGATGTAGCCTCTTCCCTGAATAGTGTCGTCTCTCGTCAGAGCTTTAATCTCACACCGAGGTGCCCCACGCTCCCTGAAAACACACATTCCTTTCATTACTGCCGTGCAGAGCTCTCAGCCTCCTCTCAGACTAGGACTGTGCAATTAATCTAAATGTAATCATGATTATGATTTCGGCTCCCAATGATCACAAAAACAGAATAATCGAGAAAAACAATTATTTAGCATCATTACGTTAAACTAAAGTCAAAGTTAACTCTTATTTTCTCTTGTGTTCTGAATGAAGAAATAAAGTTTAAATAGTTAAAGTATGAAGGCAAATTTCACAGTTTATGTAACTTTTTCCACTGTTTTGTAAGTTGCAACATCTTTCCAGAAGTCAACGAGTAATCGTTATTTCAATATTGACCGAAATAATCGTGATTATTTTTATTTTTCTCATTACTATTCATGAGCTCGCCCAGTTGGGCTGGGTAAAGGATTCTGATAGCCAGGCTCCCATTGGCTAGCTGTTAGCCAATCAGATTCAAACAGCTTAGCTTGTTGAATATTAATCAGAACTGGCAGAAATCGAGCTTAGTCTTCCTGCAGGCTTTCTATACCACGCTAGAATGTAGCCTTGAACCAAGGTAACCAAGGTTACAGAGTCCATGGTAGACCTTCAGACATCACCACAAAGTCATGAAATACGTCTGGCAGCTAGGGCACCTTTTTAAAGTATTGATTCGTGAACACAAGCACGAATTTTAATGTAATGGGACTAGTCGAAAAACGAGTCTGAGATTCCCACACTGTCTATGGAGATTCCCACGTTGCACGGCGTTCGACCCTAATTACGCTAACGTGAAAGGTGTGGTGTTATTTCGAGCCTTTTTAGTGGTACTTGTTAGTCGAAAAACGAGTCTGAGATTCCCAGACTGTCTGTGGCGTTCGACTAGTCATGACTGGTCTCCAAGATGGCTAACGCAAGTAAACATGAACGCAACTTTATAATCTATCTTTTTTAATCAAATATCTGTGCACTTACAATGTTGTCAATGCTTCGGTTCACGTTTAGGGACCCTCATTATGCTAACATTAAGGTGTATTTTATTTGTAGTTTATTTAAATAGGGACAGATACAAAAAAAACATAGATTATTACATAAATAACAATCCGATGCCTGTATCACAGTGTTTGTAGCCAAGGCTAATTCGCAACACCTGTCCCTAGGAGGGCTTTTAACAGTTCAAATAATAGAAGAAGTCAAATTTTTACAATGAATACAATAAAATGTCCAAAAAGCAATAAAAATAAGTGTAGTAAATAAACAAATTAACTCAGACTCACACAGATGCACACCTCACAAACACACAGCTATGTATTTCATATGGCATGATCACACTGCTGCTGCTGCTTAACCATGCTTTTACTAATTTTTTAAAGGTGGACAATTTAAGTATAGCCTTTATGTTTGTAGGGAGCCAGTTCCACAGTTTGGTGAGCCTTTTTAGTGGTATTAGATGACGATTTAATTTGAGTGTCCCCATGCCCCAAATACTAGCATTGTAAGCTAACCAGCGGTCCGCGGTAGCCTCGTCAGAGCTCCAAACTCATTATCGATTAGCATGAAAACATGTCCCAGAGAGAGATAGAGTAGGTACACATCAGGTAATAACCCCTAGGGTCGTTTTGCGCTTGTTGTCCCGTGTGAGCTGATGACCTCATCTGTTGATGTTTCTGAATGTCTTCCTACAGCTGCTTCATAAAAGATTTCACACAAACACACAGACATGGGTCATTAGTATGAGAACAACATGAGATTTTAACTGTCAGGCTCGGACAGAAATATCTTAAAAAATGCCCATATTATGAAAAAATCACTATTTCCGGTGATTTGGGGTGTTCTTTTGTGTCTCTGGTGCTTCCACACACATACAAACTTTGAAATAAATCCATCCCTGGTGTTCTGAGTGAGATCTGGTTTCTGAATGTGTCCTGCCTTCAGTCTCCTGGTGAGCTGGTCAACATCTGCTCGGACTGTGACGTCACAGTCCGAAATGAGCTGGCTAACCACAACCGTTAGCTCGTAGCGTTAGCGTAATGCTTACGCTAGCATGCTACGTCGTTCTCAATAGCAAAGCACTGCTACAACACACTAATGTA
>CM046801.1:414558-467058 GCA_025617405.1 Perca schrenkii | reverse complement strand
TCTCCGTCTCTGTAAGATTGGGAATGATTGAGATTTCTCTCGGCACAGCTACCAGAAGACTTCACACTTTCAGACAGGTTGCTCACGTCACAACTACGTCTTCAAGCTCAGTTGGAGGCTGCTCAGTAACGCTCAGCCAGCACCGGGAAAGAGACTTCTGATATCCTTCACTGGTCTCAGACCAGAGACACGGGGTCTGGTGGTCCAGTTTATATATACTGTCTATGGTATTCAAACTTTCTAGTGGAAGCGATAGATGCAGTGATGTCAGTGTTTATTGTACGGGACTCTCACACCTCCACAAAAACGCAGCGCTATGTGCGTTTCTCCAAATGTTTTTTTTTCTGCTATTTACTCGCAAGACAGCCGATAGTAAACCTCTTCTAAGGAATAAAAAAAGGCTCTCACTCGGCGGAGCTGTGGCAATGCCGCCAGGTAGCATCAGTGGAGGTCTCCGCTCCATTCTCAGATACATTCCACAGACTGGTCCTCCAAATCATTATTGTTCTCAATACGAGGTTTTTAAAAATAATTAGTGACTTAGAAAAGTGTCTTTTCCTGGTTTTAAAGGCTGCATTACAGTGAAGTGATGAACTTTTCTGAACTTACCAGACTGTTCTAGCTGTTCTATTATTAATGATTATTTATCTAAAATCTAAGTGTGAAGATATTTTGCGAGAGCACCAACTCTCAACTCTAGAATATATCGCCGTAATATCGATATCGAGGTATTTGGTCAAGAATATCATGATATCTGATTTTCTCTATATCACCCAGCCCTATATCAGAAAATATGGGACGTAGAAATAAGAGCTGAAAATGTGTAGAAGAAAAATTTAACAATTTAAAACGAAAAAAAGGCGTCGAAAAGGTTGACGGGAAGACAACACAAGGGTTAATCAGAATTTATGTTTACATTTTATTATTTGAACAGCTGAGCATTGAACCAGATGAAGAAACCTGTTTATTATTTATTCTTTTGATTTTGCAACTGTTCACTGAAATAGCCGGTTTCTATGAAACTACATGTGACATGTCATATTTGACTTTGACTGAACATTTGCTCTCACTTTGCGAAAAAAAATATCGGGATATATATCGTATATCGATATTCAGCCAAAATATATCGGAGATATGACTTTCTGTCCATATCGCCCAGCCCTAATACATCCTACTGTAATAGATGTGCCAGGCAAGAAAGCTTGTCAGTCTTTGGTCTTAAAGGTCCCATATTCTGCTCATTTTCAGGTTCATAACTGTATTTTAAGGTTGTACCAGAATAGGTTTACATGGTTTAATTATCTAAAAACACCATATTTTTGTTGTTCTGCACAGCTCTCTCTCACTGCTGCAGCTCCTCTTTTCACCTGGTTTCTGTTTTAGCTACAGAGTGAGACCTCTTCTTTTTCTTCTTCTTCTTCTGTACTATCTTTGATTGCACTCGCACATGCTCAGTAGCTCAGATGTAGATCATGTCAGCTAGCTCCATAGACAGTAAAAGAAAGGCTGTTTCTCCACCTTCAGGATTAGCTGGGAGACTTCTTCTAAACCAGGGAGCACATGGAAGTAGTTCTTTTGGAGATTATGGTGAACTAGTGTGTGTTGTAGCAGTGCTTTGCTATTGAGAATGATGTAGCATGCTAGCGTTAGCATGCTAACGCTACGAGCTAAGGTTGTGGTTAGCCAGCTCATTTCGGACTGTGATGTCACAGTCCGAGCCGTTTTTGACCAGCTCACCAGGAGACTGAATGCAGGACACATTCAGAAACCAGATCTCACCCAGAACACCATGGATGGATTTATATCAAAGTTTGTATGTGTGTGGAAGCACCAGAGACACAAAAGAACACCCCAAATCACCGGAAATAGTGATTTGTTTTTTTCATAATATGGGCACTAGGGGTGGTACGGTTCATGAAAAAACACCCGAACCGCTCGGTTCGCTAGTGTCGGTTCGGAGCGTGTGTGTACCGCACGGTTCGTCAGTCCACTGTTAATGGTCACTAACCTCTTACTGCTGTAGTGCCCACTTTATACACCGATGTTAAAACACTTACTGGAAATGACGAGCGGGATGGGCGTGACAAACGCAACCCATGGCAGCTGATTGGACGATGCGTCACATGGGTCTGGCTGGTCCCAAATTTCAAAGCCAGACTGTCATGGCGGCTCGTTCAGAATACGATCTCATATTGTACTAAAATAGTTTACCGAAACGTGTTTCTGAAAACATTTTAAGCGAGAAATAGGCCATGCAG
The DNA here is from genome assembly GCA_025617405.1 of Perca schrenkii. NCBI lineage: Eukaryota > Metazoa > Chordata > Actinopteri > Perciformes > Percidae > Perca > Perca schrenkii. The sequence goes on along the minus strand of CM046801.1, from coordinate 464,800 downwards.
TTGCTGAATCTGTCTTCATTTCAGATTGACAAAGGTCAGTTTAAAAGATTTTCGTCAGATTTGGAGAGACACCGAGCCGAGTGGGGTGCCGCTGCAGGTCACATGACGTCCCTGCAGAAATGTCAGGTGGGAGAGAGGCTGCCCGGAGCTGGAGGATGAGCCAGCCCAGCGTCGTTTATAGTCTGGTGTGTGGGAACATTTTGGATTTCACGTTACCTATGATGAAATAAAACAATATAGAACTGCCACTGTGTTCACGTTTTGTGCAACATGCATTCAATATGCTAATTTTAGCTATATGCTGAAGTATATTCTGGAGTGATAAAGGAATAATAAGAACCGTACTGAACCGAAAACCGTGATACGAACCGAACCGTGGGTTTTCCTAATGGGCACTTTAAACTAGCAAAGACACTTGGGTCGGGCTTTGCGCTGCGCTGAGCCGGGTGCAAGATAGAGCTCAAAATAGTTAAACTAATTCAGGTAGAGACGAGCGCTTATGGACCAGAGAGCTATGACAGGAGACAGGTAATACTCAGCTGGTTTTGACCTCTGTTTCCATCTCTCCCCCCTCAGCTGGCTGGGAAGTACGACCCCCAGAAGGAAGAGGAGCTGAGGCTCTGGATCCAGGATGTGACGGGCAAAAGGATCGGGGACAACTTCATGGAGAGTCTGAAGGACGGAGTCCTGCTGTGCGAGTGAGTGGCGAGACCTCTACACTGCTAGACTTAGACTTAGACTTCTCTTTATTGATCCCTTTGGGATGACTCCCGCAAGGAAATTAGATTAGATTAGCTACGTATTATTATTATTATTATTATTATTATTATTATTATTATTCATAATGCTTTTAATGAGTCCACAGGAAATGTTACAATACACATAAAGCTCTCTGTCTATTTGAAATGTCCTGTGATTGGCCAAAGTCTCCTGTCACAGCTCCTAAAGTCTGAAAACAGATCCAAGAAGTCTGGCTTTCTCTTAGTCCACTGTATTAGAGCATGTCACTTTTTTGACATTGCTGTAGTCTTTTTTTGTATGTTTTTTTTTCTGACTTCTTTATGGCTTTCTCAGATGTTTGTCACCTTTTGATTTAAATTGTTGCCTTTTTTTCACTTTTTTATGCTTTTTGTTGCATTTGTCGACATAAAGCCCTACAAAAGTCAGCAAAAATGTTCCTTAGCCATCATAGAATTTAGCAAATCAAGCAAAAACAATTATCTTTTTTTTTTTTTACAACAATGTTTCTGCCTAAATATGAAGAAATTTCTGAGTCTCAAAGTCGGCAAATCTGCCAAATTCTGCTTTGAGTGTCTATTTAACTGCAGTTAAAAAAACACTTTCCCATGTTTTTGGCGTATAACTAGGCGGGCCAAAATCTATTGTGAACCTAAATGGATAGGCGGGCCGGATCATAATCTGCAAAGGGCCTGATTTGGCCCGCGGGCCTTGAGTTTGACACGTGTGTTTTAAAGGCTGCCTGTTTTACATCTGGCTGGGGGACTACCGATGAAAATTAGCACTTTTGAGCTAACTCTGGAACATCTACATTGTTTCAATGTTGATTAATACTCACTGTCCCCTTTCAAAAATAAAGAAATTGAAACTGAACATGAGCTTTCTGTCTGAATGAAAACACCCCATTAATTACATCCCTCTCTCCGTAGACTCATTAATGTGCTCCAGCCCGGCTCGGTGAAGAAGATCAACAACTCGAGCCAGAACTGGCACCAGCTGGAGAACATCGGCAACTTTGTCCGGGCCATCACCGAGTACGGCCTGAGGCTACCGGACATCTTCGAGGCCAACGACCTGTTTGAGAACTCCAACCACACACAGGTCCAGTCCACGCTCATGGCTCTGGCTGGCATGGTGAGGACACACACATATATACACACACACATGTATACACATGTAGACACACACACACACAGACACACACACACACACACACATGTATAAACATGTATACACACACACAGGTCCAGTCCACGCTCATGGCTCTGGCTGGCATGGTGAGGACACACACATATATACACACACACATGTATACACATGTAGACACACACACACACAGACACACACACACACACACACATGTATAAACATGTATACACACACACAGGTCCAGTCCACGCTCATGGCTCTGGCTGGCATGGTGAGCACACACACATATACACACACATTTATACACATGTATACACACACACACACACACACACATATACACACACATTTATACACATGTATACACACACACACACACACATATACACACACATTTATACACATGTATACACACACACACACACACATATACACACATATAGAGACACACACACAGAGACACACACACACACACACACACACACACACACACACGTATACACACACACAGACACACACACACACACACACATGTATACACACACACAGAGACACACATGTATACACACACACACAGAGACACACACACACACACACGTATACACACACACATAGAGACACACACACATATACACACATGTATACACACACACAGAGACACACATGTATACACACACATAGAGACACACACATATATACACACATGTATACACACACACAGAGACACACACACACACACACACACGTATATACACACACACATATACACACACATGTATACACACACATGTATACACACACATGTATACACACACACAGACACACACATATACATGCATGTATACACACACACACAGACACATACACATGTATACACACACACAGACACATACACATGTATACACACACACAGACACACACATATACATGCATGTATACACACATACACATGTATACACACACACAGACACACACACACACACACATATATAAACACATGTATACACATACACAGAGAGACACACACACACACAGAGACCCACACACACACAGAGACACACACACACACACACACACAGAGACACACACGCACACACACACACACACACATACACACAGAGACATGTATATACACACACACACACAAACACAGAGATGCACACACACAGACACACACACATGTATACACACACACAGACACACACACACACACATATATACACACACACACACACACACATGTATACACACACACAGACACACACACACACACATACACACACACACACAGAGACACACACACACATATATACAGACAGACAGACAGACTTATTATTACTAAGACTAATGCAACAACTGACTGAGCTCTTCCAGACAACAAATTTCCAAATAAAGGAGCATCTTAAAGATATTGATGATATGCATCAATGTATTCACTTTGCATTGATGAAAGTGGATCACTTTGCATTGATGAAAGTGGATCACTTTGCATTGATGAAAGTGGATCACTTTGCATTGATGAAAGTGGATCACTTTGCATTGATGAAAGTGGATCACTTTGCATTGATGAAAGTGGATCACTTTGCATTGATGAAAGTGGATCACTTTGCATTGATGAAAGTGGATCATTGAATCGATCCAGATCGATGTATCCTCACATCAGTACAGGATTAACGATGGATGCATAAGCATGTAGTGATGATCATATACAGGTTATACACCAGCGGGCCTATGTGCATAAACTACAATATGGCAACTGCAGAAGAGAACAATATGAGTATAAAATGTGCTCTATTCCCAACATTTCCCCCCCTCTCCCTCTCTCTCTCTCCCTCTCTCTCTCTCTCCCCCTGTCTCTCCCCCCCTCTCTTTTAGGCCAAGTCTAAAGGTTTCTACTCTAAGTATGATCTAGGAGTGAAGTACGCTGAGAAGCAGCATCGCCGCTTCGCCCCGGAGAAGCTCAGGGAGGGTCGCAACATCATCGGCCTGCAGGTACACCGGGCATCTACTGCTTTTTATTTTTATTTTTATTTCATCACCCTGTGGTTAATGCGCTATGTACAGCACTTTGGTCAGCGCAAGCTGTTTTTAAATGTGCTATAGAAATAAACTTTACTTACTAACTTACCTACTTACTTACTTACTTACTTGCTTACTTACTTACTTACCTACTTACTTACCTACTTACCTACTTACTTACTTACTTCACTTGCTTACCCTACTTCACCCTACCTCACTTGCCCACTACTCTACTTCACCTACTTACCCACTTACTCCACTTCACGCACTTGCTTACCCACTTACTTCACCCACTTACCCTACTTACTCTGCCTGACTTACTTACTTCACCCACTACTTTACCCACTCACCCACTTCACCCTGCTTTCACTTACTTACTTACCCACCTTTCACCCACTTTACCTGCCCACTACTTACTTACCCACTTACCCACTTGCTTACTCACGTACTTGTTTCACCCTACCCTCACTTACCCTACTTACCCACTTGCACTTGCCTCACTTACTCACCCACTTACCCTACCTGCTTACTCTGCTCACTTCGCTTGCCTACCTGCCTGCACCCTGCCACTTGCTTCACCTACTCTGCTTACCCTACTTGACCCTACTTACTTGCCTCACTTTACCCTACTTACCCTGCCTGCTCTGCACCTGCCCCTACTTGCTTGCCTACTTACTCTACTTACCTACCCTGCTTGTACTTGCTCTACTTACCCTACTTACTTGCCTACTTACCTGCTTACCCTACTCTGCCTACTTACTTGCTTACTTACTGCACCTCACTTGCTTTACCCTACTTACTTGCTTACCCTGCCTGCTTGCTTACCTACTTACCTACTTACCTACTTACTTGCTTACTTACTTACTTACCTACTTACCTACTTACTTGCCTACTTACTTACTTACTTACTTACCTACCTACTTGTTTACTTACTTACTTACCTACTTACCTACTTACTTACCTACTTACCTACTTACCTACTTACTTACTTACTTACTTACTTACTTTATGACTGTGCTTGGCTTGCTTATGGGACTGTAGATAGGCTGTGTGTCCAGAGATGGTCTGCTGGCCGATATGTGGGTGGGTTTTCATCGTGCCTCCTGCTGGACTCATGCTCTGCTGTGGATCATTGATGTCAGGGTTTTTCCTATCATTATGAAGTCCAGTTCACACTGAAAATCCAAAATTTGCCTATGAGAGTATTTTTATTTATTTTTTAAAGGTGCCCTGCCATACAAAACCGTTTTTCCTTGTATTGTTTTTAAATCCGTTAGGTGCCTGAGCTCATTACTATTCATGAGCTCGCCCAGTTGGGCTGGGTAAAGGATTCTGACAGCCAGGCTCTCATTGGCTAGCTGTTAGCCAATCAGATTCAAACAGCTTAGCTTGTTGAATATTAATGAGAACTGGCAGAAATCGAGCCGAGTCTTCCTGCAGGCTTTCTATACCACGCTAGAATGGCTTGAAACAAGGTAACCAAGGTTACAGAGTCCATGGTAGACCTTCAGACATCACCACAAAGTCATGAAATATACATGGCAGGGCACCTTTAAGTTCTTTTGACATACGTTTGCTGTTCCTTTTAGTCCAGGGGTGTCAAACTCATTTTCACTAGGGGCCACAATGGAGAAAGAGAATCACACCAGGGGCCGGACATATAGAGTTTTATTGATGTGCTTTTGTTACTGCATGTCACTTTTTTTTTACATTTTGATAGCTATTTTCCTAATTTTTGTTGTTTTTTCCAGCGGTTTTGTGGCTTTGCCAGACATTTGTCACCTTTTGGTAAATTTGTTGCTTTTTCCGACATTTTTGTACGCTTTTTGTCTCATTTTTCTTGACACAAAGCCCTAAAAAAGTCATCAAAAGAGTTCCTTCTGGGGGAGTCTCTCTCAGAGTCGGCAAATCTGCTATATTCTGCTTTGAATGTCACGTAATTGCAGTTTAAAAAACACTTTCCTGTGTTTTTGGTTTTGACTAGGTGGGCCAAAATGTATTGTGAACCCAAATTGATGTACAGGGCCGGATCTAAATCTACAAGGGGCCGGATTTGGCCCGCGGGCCTTGAGTTTGACATGTGTTTTAGTCTATACATTTTTTGTTGTTTTCACGTGTTTTGTGTTGAAAAACATAATTAACTTTGAGGGAGGGCCCCTAAACCCCCCACCAAATAGTCTGAGTCAGTCTTCTACAAGGTGATGACAGATTAAGGGGAATTTGGCATCATAGGTGTGATCTGAAATCAATTCCAGTCGCCCAGAGTGTCCCCCATGTCCCCAGACTGAGAGAGTGTTTTCAGATATTTAACTTGCTCCATGTCGCGTTGTGTCTCTAGATGGGAACCAACAAGCTCGCCAGCCAAAAGGGCATGACTTCTTACGGCACACGACGCCATCTGTATGATTCCAAGATGGCGATGGACACTCCTCTGGACCAATCAACTATCAGCCTTCAGATGGGCACCAACAAGGGAGCCAGCCAGGTGAGGAGAGAGCCTACCCTGAGATCCACTGAAGGGTTAGGTAGCCTTCGTTCAGTTTACCGGCGCTGAGCAAACAGGGACGAGGAACAGCTGACTATGCTGTACTCTCGAAAAAACATGTCCAGTAGGTGGCCGGGTTGGCTCAGTGGGTAGAGCAGGCGCACATGTGCTGAGAGGTTTACGCCTCGACGCAGAGGTCCAGGGTTTGAGTCCAACCTGTGATGACTTCCTGGATGTCTCCCCCCCTCTCCTTTCTCACCTAACTGTCCTGTCTATTAAAGGCGGAAAAGCCCCAAAAAATTTAAAACAAATTATCTTAAAAGTAGTCTACATTTACGGTAGCTAGCTAACGGTAGACTACAGAGAGAGGAGCTAGCCAACGGTAGACTACAGAGAGAGTAGCTAGCTAACGGTAGACTACAGAGAGAGGAGCTAGCCAACGGTAGACTACAGAGAGAGGAGCTAGCCAACGGTAGACTACAGAGAGAGTATCTAGCTAACGGTAGACTACAGAGAGAGTATCTAGCTAACGGTAGACTACAGAGAGAGTATCTAGCTAACGGTAGACTACAGAGAGAGGAGCTAGCTAACGGTAGACTACAGAGAGAGTAGCTAGCCAACGGTAGACTACAGAGAGAGTATCTAGCCAACGGTAGACTACAGAGAGAGTATCTAGCCAACGGTAGACTACAGAGAGAGTATCTAGCTAACGGTAGACTACAGAGAGAGTAGTTACCGGTAGACTACAGAGAGAGGAGCTAGCCAACGGTAGACTACAGAGAGAGGAGCTAGCCAACGGTAGACTACAGAGAGAGGAGCTAGCTAACGGTAGACTACAGAGAGAGGAGCTAGCTAACGGTAGACTACAGAGAGAGTAGCTAGCTAACGGTAGACTACAGAGAGAGGAGCTAGCCAACGGTAGACTACAGAGAGAGGAGCTAGCCAACGGTAGACTACAAAGAGAGGAGCTAGCTGACGGTAGACTACAGAGAGAGGAGCTAGCTGACGGTAGACTACAGAGAGAGGAGCTAGCCAGCGGTAGACTACAGAGAGAGGAGCTAGCCAACGGTAGACTACAGAGAGAGGAGCTAGCCAGCGGTAGACTACAGAGAGAGTAGCTAGCTAGCGGTAGACTACAGAGAGAGGAGCTAGCTAGCGGTAGACTACAGAGAGAGTATCTAGCTAACGGTAGACTACAGAGAGAGTATCTAGCTAACGGTAGACTACAGAGAGAGGAGCTAGCTAACGGTAGGCTACAGAGAGAGTATCTAGCCAACGGTAGACTACAGAGAGAGTATCTAGCCAACGTCAGACTACAGAGAGAGTATCTAGCCAACGGTAGACTACAGAGAGAGTAGCTAGCTAACGGTAGACTACAGAGAGAGTAGTTACCGGTAGACTACAGAGAGAGGAGCTAGCCAACGGTAGACTACAGAGAGAGGAGCTAGCCAACGGTAGACTACAGAGAGAGGAGCTAGCTAACGGTAGACTACAGAGAGAGGAGCTAGCTAACGGTAGACTACAGAGAGAGTAGTTACCGGTAGACTACAGAGAGAGGAGCTAGCCAACGGTAGACTACAGAGAGAGGAGCTAGCCAACGGTAGACTACAGAGAGAGGAGCTAGCTAACGGTAGACTACAGAGAGAGGAGCTAGCTAACGGTAGACTACAGAGAGAGGAGCTAGCCAGCGGTAGACTACAGAGAGAGGAGCTAGCCAACGGTAGACTACAGAGAGAGGAGCTAGCCAACGGTAGACTACAGAGAGAGTAGCTAGCTAGCGGTAGACTACAGAGAGAGGAGCTAGCTAGCGGTAGACTACAGAGAGAGGAGCTAGCTAACGGTAGACTACAGAGAGAGTAGCTAGCTAACGGTAGACTACAGAGAGAGGAGCTAGCCAACGGTAGACTACAGAGAGAGGAGCTAGCCAACGGTAGACTACAGAGAGAGGAGCTAGCCAACGGTAGACTACAGAGAGAGGAGCTAGCCAACGGTAGACTACAGAGAGAGGAGCTAGCTAACGGTAGACTACAGAGAGAGGAGCTAGCCAACGGTAGACTACAGAGAGAGGAGCTAGCCAACGGTAGGCTACAGAGAGAGTAGCTAGCCAACGGTAGACTACAGAGAGAGTAGCTAGCCAACGGTAGGCTACGTAGACTACAAAGAGAGTAGCTAGCCAACGGTAGGCTACAGAGAGAGTAGCTAGCCAACGGTAGACTACAGAGAGAGGAGCTAGCCAACGGTAGACTACAGAGAGAGGAGCTAGCCAACGGTAGACTACAGAGAGAGTAGCTAGCTAGCGGTAGACTACAGAGAGAGGAGCTAGCTAACGGTAGACTACAGAGAAAGAGGGGGATATGTTTGCGTTTGTTTCGGGGCGACAGAGGGAAAATATTTCAGTCGACACATTAAGTGGAACCAGAATGAGGAACCACAATTTGCGTTCTAATCCGGTCCGGTTCATACCAGTTGTGTAGGAACCATAGTTGAACCGGGTTTCGGTACCCAACCCTGGTTCTCACCCCCCCCTCCCCCATCTTGTCTGTGTCCGGCAGGCTGGCATGACGGCCCCGGGGACCAGGAGGCACATCTTTCGACAGCAAGCTGGACCTGGAGACCTGCGACACCACCACCATCTCCCTGCAGATGGGGACCAACAAGCGTGCGTCCCAGCGGGGCATGACCACCTACGGCCTGCCGCGCCAGGTCTACGACAACAAGTACTGCACCAACCCCACCGAGACCTTCAACAACGGCAGCGAGGCCGAGTTCGACGGCTACAACCAGTATGACGACTAAAAGAAACCCCCAGACGACCTCACACCCCTCTCCTCTCCAGCTCCTCTTTGCTTTTTAACGACGAGCAAAACCTTCCAGACTCTTATTTATCGCCAGGCCCAAACTAGATGTGATCCAGAATGAAAATAGGCAGAATTTTAGCGGTGTGTTTTTTCCGGTTTGTGGTGGAGATGTGTTTAACATTCAGAGTCTAATTTTAATCTTTGTTTTTTTATTATTTTAATCTGTGGAGAATCTGCAAAAAACATTTGCGAGGAATTCAGATTCTGCATCCGCAGATTCTGTGTGGCCCTATAGACTGTTAAAGCAACGCTAGAGAACTGTTTGTAACTGAAAATAATGTTTCCAAAATCGTCTCCGTGGTTCATCAACTCGTAACAGCGTGAACGGCACTTCTACATTCGCCTCGCGGCTCTCTACCGGCTACAACCGGCTATAACCGCACTATGCAAGTTTACCAGATCCGGGAGCAGATCTGTAGTTCCACAGCCTAGAAATCTAGACCCAACCTAGCGGCAGCAAATGTAATCTGCAGCCAGGGTCAGTCTAGTAACTCTCCGTTGGCTTGCGAGCTGCAAAAACCAAACTCTAGCCGGGCCAATCACATCGTGTATAGAGTCTGTGGGCGGGGCTTATGGCTGCTGCTGCTGCTGCTGGTGAACAGAGGTCTTCTGGAAGAATTGGAGTTCAGCTTTTCTTTGAGAAAAGAACAAAGAACGGCTCTGAAGTCATTCTTAAAAAAGGAAGATGTGTTCAAAGTTTAAAGTTTAATCTATCAGCTAGCGTTGCTCTGATTGGTTGGAGAGCCATCCTATTGCGTGCAAAGGGAATTTGAAAGACAACCGTTTATCCCGCCCCTCGGATTGAGCCCTGACCAATGGTGAGTTCCCACACCTAACATGTGGATGTGGGGCTGGCTGGTCAGGTTAGTAGTTCCAATGAGACATAAGAAACTACAACAGACAATTCTGCTTCCAGCCTGTAGGGGGACCGAAGAGGAAAAGTTCTCTAGTGTTGCTTTAATATTAACAGACTATGGTGTGGCCCCTGTGTGTCGCTGATTAACGTCTTTGTCCCCATTTCTTTTTGTTATAACCCTACTTTCACTCTTAGGAATTGGCTGTTTTGTCTTTCCACGGGTAAAAGATAAGAATAGTTTGCACAGACTTCACGTCAAAGATTTCATGCAGCGGCCAACCTCTGTATCTCGTTGCTCTGATGAGTTTTTGGTTACACTTTACTTGAAGGTATCTACATAAGAGTGACATGACACTGTCATGAACGTGTCATGAACATTATAAACAAGTCATAAACATTTATGACATAACGCTTCTGTCAGACAGCGTCATTCGGTTTTTGTCATGACAAGTTAAAGGCTCTGACCCCCCAACCAGACGGGGAGGAGGACTGACCAACCAAATGTTTCAGTGCATTAGAGACAGGGTTGAAAACTTAAATCCTACTTCCACAAAAGTAACGCACGACGTTCGTGTCTCCATCTTCTCATTACAACGACCGAAAGATGAGAATAATCACAACTTCTTCATCCCTTAACCCATTTAGGCCTAAAACGCCTGCTAAAAAAGGCCTTACTTATGCCTAAGTACTTTTCTGTAAACCCCCTCCCAAAACCTGAGGGTTTCCAGAAATATTTGTAAAAAGCCTACTAAAATCTTAATTTCTCAGGCTCTATAGCAGATAATAACATGAAATAAAAAGCATTTGAGAGCTTACTTATTTGGCTTTCAACTTGACTGACTTTCTTGGCCATAATCTTCAACTGCATTTAAAAAAATCTATAAACAACAAAAATGACGCAGATGCGTGTTCAGGTTTTAAAGGTAAACACACACAGATGCGTGATCAGGTTTGAATGGAAAGAATACCAGGAATGTTTTACACTGATGGGACATTTACAACGTCAAACTTCAAATATTAGTCTAAAAACAAAGAAAAAATCATGACATAATCCTAAAAATCAACAAACTCGGGCCTCTAGCTCACCCAGTAAAGGCAGTAAGCTGATCAGTCCCCCCGATTTGGTCCAGAAAGTTCCTCAGAACACACCGAAGAGATACCGACTTGAGGGTACGTTCTGCACGTGCACGAGATGTAATACGTCTCCATAACAGCAGGCGGCGCTAATCTGTGTTGTCGCCCAAAAAAATGAAAACCGTAAATGAGGGACCATCTCTGTAGACCTATAAACACAGAGCACGCTGTGGTCAGTCCTTGTTTTCATCAGAGAGAGGTGATAGTAGTCGAAAAGGACCCTTGTTGTCATTACTCGCTGAACGGAAGAGATAGTAGTGATAAGAAGACACTGGCGTTGGCAGCTCTCGGGCTTCTCGTGCACTGATTCGCTAGTCAAGGGCTAGCACTCCACCAATCAGATTGGTCATTGAGTCCGACTGCCCGCTGACTCGTTCAACAAGTCAGGTCGGCCCAAATGAAGGCCCACGGCTCCTCGCCAGACTGTCCAACGGCCGATAATCAGGTTGGTGTGGCAGGGCCTTTAGGGTTAGGGTTCATGTGTTCATGACAGTGTCATGGCACTCTCATGTAGATACCTGTGTTACCGAGGATTAATACCGCAAAAGAAATACCAAAGCAACACTCCTTTTCATCTAATGACCTTTTGCTATTTATAGATTTAATTTTATTTTGCGTTAAGAACTGTTGATTGCCCCTAACACCTCACCCTTCCAGTCCAGTTTTAAGCACTGACTACAGACGTTAAAGTTCCCCCCGACCGTGTTGGTGCTATTGAACTTCTTTGACCCAGTTGGAACCGAGTCCACAGGGATGACCACGGATGACCACTCCTCCTCCTCCTCGGGACGACACACACAGACGTTCATCGGGACGACTCGTCCACGCTTTTGTTTTGTGAGCACCTGCGCTGTCATGTTCACGGGCCCGCCTAACAACCCAGCACGCCGTTTTACGGGGCTTATTCACGTGGCTTTGTGTGCAGAATAGTGTTTTTGTTTAAGGACGTATTTAGCAACAAAATTAGAAGAAGAAGGGTCTGTTAGCCCTCCTGCACGCTGCCTGCGTGGTGTTTTCTACGTCTTTACACACCAGAAAGGTGTCTGCTGCTGCTGCTAGCCTTGTCTGGACACATGCATGTTTCCCATAAACATAAACATATTCTGATCTGATTAAAGCAAAGACAACGTCGGCAGTATTGACGGCAGAATAGGCTCCAGAATATTTCCTTCTGGATCAACAGGTGACATATTTAAATGACATTTATACAGTACAGGCCAAAAGTTTGGACACACCTTCTCATTCAATGCGTTTTTTTTATTTATTTTCATGACTATTTACATTGTAGATTCTCACTGAAGGCATCAAAACTATGAATGAACACATATGGAATTATGTACTTAACAAAAAAGTGTGAAATAACTGAAAACATGTCTTATATTTTAGATTATTCAAAGTAGCCACACTTTGGCATTTCAGGTGACTAACTCATGAAGCTCATTGAGAGAACACCAAGGGTTTGCAGAGTTATCAAAAAAAGCAAAGGGTGGCTACTTTGAAGAATCTAAAATATAAGACATGTTTTCAGTTATTTCACACTTTTTTGTTAAGTACATAATTCCATATGTGTTCATTCATAGTTTTGATGCCTTCAGTGAGAATCTACAATGTAAATATTCATGAGAATAAAAAGGAAACGCATTGAATGAGAAGGTGTGTCCAAACTTTTGGCCTGTACTGTATATCTGCATTTATATCCAAAACCTCAAGACGTTCAAACATCAGCATGTCATTTATTAAAATGTATTTGTGTCTAAATGACATATAAACATCTTTTCATATTCTATGTTGTCTGGAAACGCTTCCAACACGCTTGCCTGTCGCGTGATAAATCGGCGTCTGTCCTATTTCTAGCATGCATTTTCAGCGCCTGAGACGTGACGCGGGCAGCGTGCACGCTCTAACCTGTTACCATGAGAGCCCAAATAAAAACAGACACGCTCACGCCATGCAGCCAGTGTGCAGGAGGCCCTCGAGTAGGGCTGCGACTAACGATTAAGTTTGTTATCGATTAATTAATCTGGAAGAGTGGATTAGTTGTGTCAAGGGTTCATCCTCCAGCTCAGTGCTGGTTAAATATGCCAGTGGCTGAGAGATTGGCTTCACTCGGCAGCCAAAAACACAACGGTAGTCTGATGGGTAGCTGGTATAATTTGAACATCCGCTAGCCGTTTGGCTGGTGGACGAAGAAGGTCCTTTCCAACCCTGGTTGTTTGGGCTCTGAAATGTGTTTCCCAAAAAGCCCAAGATGACGTCCTCAAATGTCTCGTTTTGTCCCCAACTCAAAGATATTCAGTTTACTGTCACAGTACAGACTAGGGATGCACCCAATCCAGGTTTTTGGGGTTTGGGCTGAATCCCGAATCCCCTGGTTGAGATTGTGCTGCCTCCTCCTCCCATCCTCAGTCCATGAACCCAGTAAACACATGAATGAAGTAAACAGGGACTGTCCTTCCTTTGCTGTACCTGAAGTTGCTCCATTCTGGCTGCTGTCTGGAGATTCCTTCATGAACAACTCGTATTCTTCCAGATGTTTCAGACCAGATGTTGTAACAGCAGGCCATGTTGTGTATAGTTTAGGGTCCTCGCCACCACCAGACCAATCAGCATTGAGCAGATTGAACATGTAGCTGGACTTGAATGGCCTTCTTTTGACTGAAAGTACTGCCAAACAACAACTTGTTCTGCTCACCAGATCCATGTCCACTTCCTCACAGCCTGCTGCATTTGAACGCTCCACCTACGTAAACACCTTCGGCAGAAACCCAACCCAGTCAAAAAGCCCAATATTCAGCCCAATCAGAAGCCCAATCCTGGATTCGGTGCATCCTTGGTTGTAAGTGTAGGTCATAACATTATCTATATTTAAAACGCTGGGGCTATTTTATTGCATTGAGTATTTTTCAGGTACATCTGGTGATGCGTACGTACTTTTAACATTTCACATGCGGGACTTTAACGTATACATTGTTTTGTTTTTACATTTGTCGTATTGAAGCTCTTACTCAAGGGAAGACTCCTCCATCACTGTCACTATTTAGCAGTACGGAAGTAGACCTTCGTTTAGTCTGCGTCGTACTGTTAACCCACCGAATGTCTTGAATGTAACGTTGGAAACTAACCGTTAGTGGATTCAGTTTCAACTCCTTAGAAAGCAAAAATATTTTACTAAGTTACAGAGGAAGCTGTGGTCCCGTTTTACACAGGCTACCTTCAGGCTTCTCCAAGCTAAATTTAAAGGTGCACTATGAGTTTCAGCGCAATTTTATTTTCGTCTCAAATGGTAGTCATCTCTCCTTGATTCAACAGTTACGGAAACATGGGGAGAGGGGTGAGCTTGCTCTGTTGTGTTTGGTATTTACCATAGACAATATATATAATAGACCAACAGATGCTCTGGATGGAGACCAGTGAAGGATATCAGAAGTCTCTTTCCCGGTGCTGGCTGAGCGTTACTGAGCAGCCTCCAACTGAGCTTGAAGACGTAGATGTGACGTGAGCAACGTGTCTGAAAGTGTGAAGTCTTCTGGTAGCTGTGCCGAGAGAAATCTCAATCATTCCCAATCTTACAGAGACGGAGAGTATAGGTATATGTAAGGAGATAACATAGACACAGGCTAATTACTGATCACTAACATGCTAGTTAACATTAGTAATTACTGATCACTAACATGCTAGTTAACATTAGTAATTACTGATCACTAACATGCTAGTTAACATTAGTAATTAATGATCACTAACATGCTAGTTAACATTAGTAATTACTGATCACTAACATGCTAGTTAACATTAGTAATTAATGATCACTAACATGCTAGTTAACATTAGTAATTACTGATCACTAACATGCTAGTTAACATTAATTATTGATCACTAACATGCTAGTTAACATTAGTAATTACTGATCACTAACATGCTAGTTAACATTAGTAATTACTGATTACTAACATGCTAGTTAACATTAGTAATTATTGATCACTAACATGCTAGTTAACATTTGTAATTACTGATCACTAACATGCTAGTTAACATTAGTAATTACTGATCACTAACATGCTAGTTAACATTAGTAATTACTGATCACTAACATGCTAGTTAACATTAGTAATTACTGATCACTAACATGCTAGTTAACATTAGTAATTACTGATCACTAACATGCTAGTTAACATTAGTAATTATTGATCACTAACATGCTAGTTAACATTAGTAATTAAAACCTAAACAGCTAATGGAAGTCCAAACTGCCTGTGAGCTTCTCCTGTACTATACGGTAATTCCTCTACTGTGTGACAGTAAGTCTCGTGGTTATGACCCAATCGTTAGCCTATTTTTATAAAAGCGTCTGCTACGGAGCCATAACGTGAGCTACAAGGTAATGGAGCCTTTTATACATTGTCGTGTTTCTTTAGAAATAAACAACGGACAAATAGAGTCTTTAAACTCTTCAGATGTAAAGTTATTCTCTGTCAAAGTGACGTCAGAATGAATGGGAGTCAATGGGATGCTAACGGGAGGTGATGGCTTGGTAGCAACAGAATGTCGCCATAGGGAGGTTTGCGTTGTGGAGAGAGAATTACACCCCCCCCATTGGTATTTACTAGGACAGTCAACAGAAGTGATGTCATGCAGGAACTCATAGTGCACCCTTAAAGGGACAAGCCACCATTTGTTGAAATAGTTCTTATCTTGGTCTACCCTGGCTGTAGATAGGTGGGCCAACGCATTTTTTTGTCTCAGTGCAAGTAATTAGGTTGTTTTTTTTGACAACATAGGATTCCATTCACTACGCTAAGCTAACTAGCGGCGGCAATGCATGCACAAAAAAATGCGTTGGCCCACCTATCTCAAGCTAGGGTAGACCGTGATAAGCCCTATTTCAACAAACGGTGGCGTGTCCCTTTAAATTAGCTTCTCGTTTGTGCTGACGAGTATTTAACAATTAACAGATAGAAGCTCTTAAATAGTTCAGCACCAAAACCATCAGACGTGTAGCAGTGTTTCAGTCCATCAAATGTCTAAACATCCCCTTCATTAAATCAGATATGGAACTACAGGAATGTAGTTTTTAGTTGCTGTGATTTCCCCAAAAAAGCTGAAATGTTGAGTAAATTTCACCTGAAGGTGTTAGCTTTGTTTCTTTCCTCCTTGTTGTTGTTTTTTGTGCGTTTCACTAAACATGACGTTTGTGCAATAAAAAAAAACACTTGAAAAATATGGCTCTGAAATTAATTTATTCATAACGGTCGTTGCCTAAAAAATACACATTACATGTGAAATACACAGAAGAAGTGTAATACAGAGCACATGATTGTGATTTACAAAAGGAAAAATCAAATCTAGCAGTACAAATATATATCTATACTGGTCCGAGAAAACCAAAAGTTTTGGCATTTCAAACAATTGTCAACCAACCAAATGTTTCAGTGCATTAGAGACGGGGTTGAAAACTAAAATCCTACTTCCACAAAAGTAACACAACCTAAAGATGACAATAATCACAACTTCTTCATCCCTTAAAACACAAAGAATACCAGGAATGTTTTACACCGATGGACATTTACAATGTCAGGTACATTTTAAACTTTAAATATTAGTCTTAAAAACAAAGAAAAAATCATAACATATAATCATAAAAATCAACAACCTCTGGCCTCCAGCTCACCCAGTAAAGGCTCTGACCATCAGCCGTCTGGTTGGGGGGGTCTGAGCCTTAATGTGTCTTAAAAAAACCCACTAGTTACACAAAATGAGCGCGTTCGTGTCTCCATCTTCTCATTATGACCTAAAGATGAGAATAATCACAACTTCTTCATCCCGTAACACACAAAGAATACCAGGAATGTTTTACACCAATGGGACATTTCAGTCGGTTTCATTTTCAACTTAAAATATTAGTCTATAAACAAGGAAAACATCATGATAAATAACCATAAAAAAACAACAAACTATATGACAGAATCATAAAAAAAACAAAAAAAAACAACACAGAATACCAGATGTATTGTTGGCTAATCACTGACATATGAAAACGTTGCCGAAACTAAATAGAGAGCTGAAGTCCCGCCCCTTCCGGTGGACCTCATGGGACCTTAAGTCAGAAAAAATATGAACGGTAGTGAACGGGGAGAGGCAAATTATTTTTTGATCCCGTTTGAATTGAGCCATGGATTACACATATGATGTTCGTCAATTTAAAAGATGATTTTTCAACCGAAGAACGTCTCAGTTAGCCGTAGGTTTGTCATAGTACTACTTAGTTTAGTGTGAAACAGCTCAGTGGACTACATCTCCCAGTGGACTACATCTCCCAGTGGACTACATCTCCCGTTTCACATAATCTACGTCACCTAGCTTGATGCTTGGTTTGCTCGCTAGCTAGCTTAGCTCTGTTCCACAACACATGTAACGTTATCTTACCTGCTGTGTTTTATCCAGTCAGGTGTTCTCAGCAGAGAAGCAAAAGAACGAGAGAGATCCTCTGATCATTAGAGTAACGTTACATCCTGGTACCATACACAGAGACATCGTAGCTTCAGAGAGACGTCATCCATGAAGTTTGTAGTCTTTCTAATTACGTATTTTCACAGTCTGATACTTCAACAGTTTAACAATAAACGGAGACTTTCTTCGGTTGAAAAATAATGTTTTAAATTGACGAACATCATATTTGTAATCCATGGGCTCAATTCAAACTGGATCAAAAAATAATTATTATCTCTCCATTGACCCTCGTTCATATTTTTTCGAAAGATAGATCCCATGGACCGGAAGTAGAAGGGGGCGGGACTTCGGCTCTCTATCGTGGCCCTCTGGCCCTGCCGAGGACCGTGGCGTGCTCAGCGAGCCACGCTGGCGCCAAATTAAACTTCTTAAACATCTGGCGTGCAAAAAAAAACATTCTGTAAACCACATGTGTCAAACTCAAGGCCCGCGGGCCAAATCCGGCCCCTCACAGATTATGATCCGGCCCGCATATCAATTTAGCTTCATAATACAATTTGGCCCAACTAAATTCTGACATTTTTGTCACTTTTTCTGACATTTTTGTTACTTTTGCCGACGTTCTTGTACTTTTTCCGACATTATTGTCACTTTTTCCGACATTTTTGTCACTTTTTCCAACATTTTTGTCAATTTTCTGACATTTATATCACTTTTTCCAACATTTTTGTTACTTTTGCCGACGTTCTTGTACTTTTTCCGACATTATTGTCACTGTTTCCGACATTTTTGTCACTTTTGTTGACATTTTTGTTACTTTTTTCGACATTATTGTCACTGTTTCCGACATTTTTTTCACTTTTTCTGACATTATTTTCAATTTTTCCAACGTTTTAGGGTGCTTCTTTTCCTATGATGGCTGAGGAACTTTTCCCTGACTTCTTTAGGACTTTATGTGGGCCGAACTGTGAGTGAGAAGACTATATGACACGTGCAATAATATAGTCAAAGATATTTGACTTTTTCGATTAAATAAACACATATGTCACATGTCTGGCCCTTGATGTGATTCTTATTTTCCAGCATGGCCCTCTGGGAAATTGAGTTTGACACCCCTAGACGCTCCAATTGTCTGGCGAGATTCTGCTACGTTGTGCTGGCTGAACAGGAGCTGATTTAGGCGACCAATCACAGGGCTGAAATGTGAAGTGCGTGAGGTTAGAGGGAAAGGGGAAGGGGAGGAGTCACAGGAGAAAAAACAAGGCTACTGATTGGCCGCTTCACAGGCGTCGATCCAATCGCTGTACACATCCACCGGTTCGGACAGATCTGACGGGGGGGGGGAAGGTTAAGAAAAGGAAAGAAAAACTAAACACGTGTTCCTGAAAAGCTGCATAACTTTTACATTCAACAGTTCACAAAACTAGGGTTGCACGATATTGACAAAATGTGACTTTTTCGGGACTCCTGCGGGTCACACACGTCACACGTGGTACGCTCCGTAGGGTTTGTCACGTGGTACGCTCCGTAGGGTTTGTCTCGTGGTACGCTCCGTAGGGTTTGTCTCGTGGTACGCTCCGTAGGGTTTGTCTCGTGGTACGCTCCGTAGGGTTTGTCACGTGGTACGCTCCGTAGGGTTTGTCACGTGGTACGCTCCGTAGGGTTTGTCACGTGGTACGCTCCGTAGGGTTTGTCTGCACCAACATGTGCACGTGGCACGGTAACTGGCCAATGAAATGTGACCATTACAGCGTTTCAAACTCTAAATCAAACAACTAAAACACAGCCAACGCTCCACAATATCAACTAAATATTGCGTACTTATTGCGAAGCTTTCGATATGATATTGTGATATTGCGATAATGATACGGAGACGATATATCATGCAACCCTACACAAAACTAATACACAATCCAGTGTTTTCCTTTGCACACACAAACACACACACAGCACACACACACACACAGCGTTATGTTTTGGGGTAAAGGATACAGGTTATGGGCGTCTGGAACTCCTCCAAGCAAACGCTGCACGATATGATTCCTGTGTTTCTCGTTCGTTCCCTGAAACAACAGTTAGTAGGTCAGTGATGGAGGTCAGGATGCATCACTCTCTCTCTATCACTCTCTCTATCACTCTCTCTATCACTCTCTCTATCACTCTCTCTCTATCACTCTCTCTATCACTCTCTCTCTATCACTCTCTCTCTATCACTCTCTATCACTCTCACTCTCTCTATCACTCTCTCTCTATCACTCTCTATCACTCTCTCTATCACTCTCTCTCTATCACTCTCTCTCTATCACACTCTCTATCACTCTCTCTCTATCACACTCTCTATCACTCTCTCTCTATCACTCTCTCTCTATCACTCTCTATCACTCTCTCTCATCTCTCTCTCTCTCTCTCACTCTCTCTCTATCACTCTCTCTCATCACTCTCTCAGTCTCTCTCAGTCTCTCTCTCTCTCTCTCTCAGTCTCTCTCTCAGTCTCTCTCTCTCTCTCTCTCTCAGTCTCTCTGTCTCTCTCTCTCTCTCTCTCTCTCAGTCTCTCTCAGTCTCTCTCAGTCTCTCTCCCTCTCTCTCTCTCTCTCTCTCTCTCTGTCCCTCTCTCTCTCTCTCTCTCTCTCTGTCTCTCTCTCTGAGTTGAGAGCGTGTGTGAGTGAGCTGTGGGGATTTGTAGATTTTTCTTACTTTTCTTTTTTCTTTGTTTGATATTTTCATTTAGTATTGTTTAGTTTAACGGTGTAGGTCACTTTATCTTTCATTTGTAGTACGTTTTGGTGGTTAGTTTAGGTTTATTTGGGTGGTTTTGACTCCTGCCGGCGTCTCGCCGGTCGGCGTGTGCAGCCGCCATGGTGAATGGAGAGGGGTTCTCCACGCTCACCAGGAAACATGGCATTAAGATCTGTCCTAGTTTCCCGTGCAGCGTGGAGGACATTAGTCTAGCTGTGGGGGAGAAGGTCGGGCACGGTAGTATTATGTCGGCCGCTCGGATGAACGGCGCCGTGGTCATCTTCCTGGACCGGGAGGAGAAGGTGAACCAAGTTATCGAGGCGGGCATCACCGTGTGTGAAATGTTTGTACAGGTGCTACCGCTCACACAACCGGCCACTAAGGTGGTCCTGTCCAAACGTCCCACCGTTCATCTCTGATGGCTTCCTCAGCAGAGAGTTGTCCAGACACGGGAAGATAGTCTCCCCCGTTAAGAAGATCCTGTCTGGATGTAAGTCTCCGTTGCTGAAGCACGTGGTGTCTCACCGTAGACAGCTGTATATGATACTGAACCATCGGGACGAGGAGTTAAACCTCCGGTTCCATGTTAAAGTAGATGATTATGAATACGTGATTTTTGCAACGTCATCAGGGATGAAATGTTTTGGTTGTGGAGAGGTGGGCCACACGGTGAGGGCCTGCCCGAGACGAGGTGATCCGAATCCTCCCGGTCCGGGGGGGGCAGCTGGTGCCGAGGGGGGTCCGCCCCCCGCTCCCCCGGGGGTACCGGGGAGGGAGGGGCGGATGCCCAGCGGTCCGCTGCCGGGGCGGCGGACCCCCCACCGTGTGGGGGGGCTGCTGCCTCGGGGCCGGCTGCTGCCTCCGAGCGGCAAATAAATAATAAGAAATAATCTGGTTGCATCCCTTTTGTGGCACCGTTTAGCTTGTGTGGACCCCCCGTCAGGTCTACTAGCTCAAATACAGAAAAAAATGGTAGATTGTTTTTGGGGGGGTCTACACTGGGTGCCACAGGGGGTGCTGTTTTTACCAAGAGAGGAGGGGGGACAGGGCCTTGTCCACCTGGCCAGCAGAACGGCCACTTTCAGGCTTCAGTTCATACAAAAGTTTTTGACAGGGCCGCCTGACTTGGTGTGGAGGAACGTGACCAGCTGCTGGCAGCCCTGAACCGATCCAGGACCCTGAGCCTGCAGCAGCTGGTTGAGGCAGCAGGGCCTGGACTATCGGGGGCCGGGGCTCTGGGCTCTCTGCTGGGAATGACCTCCATCCGGGTCACACAACGAATCCTCAACCTATGGACCCAGAAGCTGAGTGGGAGAGAGAGGATGCTCCTCATGGAGTACAGCCGGGGGGAGACTATGCCAGACCCCACAGACCCGTTCCCAGAGGTCTACATGAGCCCAGAGTTTGGAGAGGAGACCGGCCCCCTGCTAGCTGTCAGTAGCCCGGGCAAGCTCACCCTGCACGGAGCAGACAAAGTGACACTCTACCAGAACTGTGTGAAAGCCATCAATAAAAAAGGACTGAGTGGCAGACCCCCCACTGTCTGGAATGACAGGTTGGGGGGGGGACATCCTTGTCCCCAGTGGAGGGTTTTATACAAGCCTCCCCTCAAAAAACGGAGCGCTGACCTCCAGTGGAGGATTCTACATGGTGCTGTCGCCTCCAATGCTTTTATCTCTGTTCTTAACCCAGCTGTTCTTAGCCAGTGCCTGTTCTGTAGCCTGCGAGAGACTGTGTACCACATGTTCACTGAGTGTAAGAGACTCACTGAGTTCTTCTCTCTTTTAACTTTGGTTTTTAGTCTTTTTAACGTAGTTTTTACTGAGAGGGTTTTTATTATGGGAGCTGTTTATAAAAAGGCACAAAAAGACAAATGGCAGCTCCTGAACTACCTTTCAGGTGAAGCAAAAATGGCAATTTATATTAGCAGAAAGAACCGGGTGGAGAACAGGGAGGGGCAGGAGGCCAGGGCAGTCTGGCTCTGTAGCATCAGGGCCAGACTCTGGTTAGAGTTTAGATTTTACAAACATATCGGAGACATTGATGGTTTTAAACTACGTTGGTGTTTTAATGATATTGTTTGTTCTGTGGTTGATGATGAGCTGGTTTTTGCACAAGTTTTTATCGGATAATATTTTTCTGAGATTTTAATGCATTAGCACTTTATTTATTTGTGAACCTGCACAAATTATAATTATGTAAATAAAGTGTTTTGTAAAAATCAAAAAAAAATCTCTCTCTCTCTCTCTCTCTCTCTCTCTCTCTCTCTCTCTCTCTCTCTCTCTCTCTCTCTCTCTCTCTCTCTCTCTCTCTCTCTGTCTCTCTCTCTGTCTCTCTCTCTCTGTCTCTCTCTCTGTCTCTCTCTCTCTCTCTCTCTCTCTCTCTCTCTCTGTCTCTCTCTCTGTCTCTCTCTCTCTGTCTCTCTCTCTCTCTCTCTCTCTCTCTCTCTCTCTCAGTGTCTCTCTCTCTCAGTCTCTCTCTCTCTGTCTCTCTCTCTCTCTCTCTCTCAGTCTCTCTCTCTCTCTCTCTGTCTCTCTCTCTCAGTGTCTCTCTCTCTCAGTCTCTCTCTCTCTGTCTCTCTCTCTCTCTCTCTCTCAGTCTCTCTCTCTCTCTCTCTCTCTCTCTCTCTCTCTCTCTCTCTCTCTGTGTCTCTCTCAGTCTCTCTCTCTCTCTGTCTCTCTCTCAGTCCTCTCTGTCTCTCTCTCAGTCTCTCTCTCTCTGTGTCTCTCTCTCTCTCTCTCTCTCTCTCTCTCTCTCTCTCTCTCTCTCTCAGTCTCTCTCTCTCTCTCTGTCTCTCTCTCTCTCTCTCTCTCTCAGTCTCTCTCTCTCTCTCTCTCTCTCTCTCTCAGTCTCTCTCTCTCTCACATTTTGACATCGCAGGATTTCTCGTGGTTACAGAACGGGCAGGTGAACTGGACGTCCAGGTTACCGGTCATCTTCTTCTTCGGAGGCGGCTTTCTCTTTGACTTCCTGCGCCCCATTTATATATTTATTTATATATATATTTATATCAATATATATAATGCTGTTAATCTGCAGGAAACAAAAGATAACATGTGGACATTACCGACACTTTCACACTCAGGATCACTTTTACAACTCTGTTCTCCTGGGTCTGTCTGTCTGTCTGTCTGTGTATGGTTGAGTTAATCTAAAGCAGGGGTGTCAAACTCAATTTCCCAGAGGGCCACGTTGGAAAATAAGAATCACATCAAGGGCCAGACATGTGACATATGTGTTTATTTAATCGAAAAAGTCAAATATCTTTGGCTGTATTATTGCACGTGTCATATAGTCTTCTCACTCACAGTTCGGCCCACATAAAGTCCTAAAGAAGTCAGGGAAAAGTTCCTCAGCCATCATAGGAAAAGAAGCGCCCTAAAACGTTGGAAAAATTGAAAATAATGTCAGAAAAAGTGACAAAAATGTTGGAAAAAGTGACAAAAATGTCGCAAAAAGTAACAAAAATGTCGGAAAAAGTACAAGAACGCCGGAAAAAGTAACAAAAATGTCGGAAAAAGTGACAATAATGTCGGAAAAAGTACAAGAACGTCGGCAAAAGTAACAAAAATGTCGGAAAAAGTAACAAAAATGTCGGAATTTAGTTGGGCCAAATTGTATTGTGAAGCTAAATTGATATGCGGGCCGGATCATAATCTGTGAGGGGCTGGATTTGGCCCGCGGGCCTTGAGTTTAATTGTTATGTCATAGTTTTAGTAACCGTAACGGTGATTTTCCCATTCAATACCTCCATTGACGTTTCATTAAATGCTGATATAAAAGAGTTTAACATCTGGAACCGAGCCAATCAGCTACGAGATGAATCGTGACCATAACACGTTTAATTCGGCACAAAAGAACATTTTAAAAACGCCAAAAAAAGGCGAAGAAACACGCCTGTGTACAGATACTATCGGAGACTTCAATGGTAGCCGCTCGTTCACATGTAAACATTCCCATGGTAACTGCGAGCTTCACCAATCAGAGGCGAGCGCTGTTACGCAAGGGATTGTGGGTAGTGTAGTACATGTCCATGACATCGCGAATAAAACACGTTTTCCTTAAAACTAAGGTAGATTTTAGACGGACTTGCGGCTTCTACGGGAGCAGAAACCTTCGTCTCACAACCTGGTGGCTCGTAGTCGGCCTACCTCGGATAGTTGAGACATTATGGCCGATAATCGGGACTACACTGTTGAACTACACGGCTTTTTAATCATCACTGCACACCTGGATCCGAAGGCAGTCAAACCACTGGACCAAAACTACCTCCTACCTTCTCCTCGTGGATAACACCTAACGTTGGGTCGTGTTTCATTACTATATGCTTATTATTCTACTTAAATCTCACCAAACAATCCAACCTACGGCAAACAGCATCACAGAAAACACAGAGGCGCCAAAAAGCCACCGAAGCTACACGCTAGCAAGCTAGCTAGCTCGCTAACAGCCGCTAGCCCGCGACTATGAGATAGAACTAGCTTTTAATGAGCTAGTTTGGGGGTAAAAGGTGGAGCCGACATGTGTATTATGGGATGTATTACTGCCGATTTGCTTCATGATGTGCTGGTACTTACCAACGGGATGTCTCGCGGTGGAGGATGCTGTGTGTTCAACTGGATCATCCGGGTACCGCCGAGAGGGACAGAGGATACAGAGGCTTGTTGCATTCAGGTGGTGGAGAAATAATCGGAGAAATGAGTTTCCCGCTGGAAATAATGAAGTTAATGCATCCTCAAATCGGAAAAACAACTCGGAAAGTCGGCGAAATGTTTACTACACGACTGGCCGACGTGTATATATATATATATATATATACACAGGAGCTCTGCGGACTAAAGTAAATGTTGGGTTGATGATAAGAAGCTTTTTATATTAATTTATTTGTTACCTGTAATTTGTAATATGGGTTTAGTTAGTAACCGTTAGTTGCTGTCCACGTAGCACATGTGTCAAACTCAAGGCCCGCGGGCCAAATCCGGCACCCCACAGATTATGATCATAGCATATCAATTTAGCTTCACAATACAATTTGGCCCAATTAAATTCTGACATTTATATCACTTTTTCCGACGTTTTTGTTACTTTTTCCGACGTTCTTGTACTTTTTCCGACGTTCTTGTACTTTTTCCGACGTTCTTGTACTTTTTCCGACGTTCTTGTACTTTTTCCCACATTATTGTCACTTTTTCCGACATTATTGTCACTTTTTCCGACATTTTTGTCACTTTTTCTGACATTTATATCACTTTTTCCAACATTTTTGTTACTTTTTCCAACGTTCTTGTACTTTTTCCGACATTATTGTCCCTTTTTCTGACATTATTTTCAATTTTTCCAACGTTTTAGGGCGCTTCTTTTCCTATGATGGCTGAGGAACTTTTCCCTGACTTCTTTAGGACTTTATGTGGGCCGAACTGTGAGTGAGAAGACTATATGACACGTGCAATAATACAGTCAAAGATATTTGACTTTTTCGATTAAATAAACACATATGTCACATGTCTGGCCCTTGATGTGATTCTTATTTTCCAGCGTGGCCCTCTGGGAAATTGAGTTTGACACCCCTGTGACCTAGAATAGTTACAACAGTTATGTATTAGCATTAACTCGACAACAATTCAGTTAAAGCAATGATGTAGTGGTTTTATGCAACACGTCTGGGATAAAAATCACTAATATTAAGCTTAAAACTGGAAATAAATACTGGAAACCCTCTTTTGACGTTTGTTGTTAAACGCCCTGAGCTACAGCATACATTACAACACATCTTCTTTGTAACGTTCATGTTGTTTCCACATTTTGGACTTGAAGCTCATGAACGTCAGTCAGAAGATTCTCTTCCAAACTTCCGAGGAGCACTTGAATGCAGCTCGTGTATATGGTAGGTATTAAAAAAAGTAAATAAAATAAATAAATGATGTTAATTAGTGTGCAATGTCCCTTCTTAATTAATCAAACAGACATATTTAGGTGGAAAATAAACCCTTAGAAAAGGGACTATGAGAGAAAAACTATAAAATCGATGAGAATAGATGAATAAAATAATAATTTTCAAAGAATACCATTGATTGGCCCGTCTTGCCTCGAGGGGCGGGGCTAGTTCCTAGAGTAATTTGACAGAGGAAGTGGAAGTGGCTCGGCTCGGCTGGACCTTGGTCTACTAGTGTTTTTAGCAGTAGGAGTTAGATCAGTTTGCATTTGGCCTTCCTAAATCCGGACAGGGAAAGGAAAGGAAGGTAAGTGAACGTGTGTGTAACTTTAGAGAGTAACTGTGACTTTTATATCCTGAAGAAATGCTGAATGAAGCAACAGCTGGCGAGTTAAAGCTGTTATTATAACGTTAGCTCTTACCTGCTGTTGACATGTCCCCACAGACTGTATATTAGTCTGTGTATTTATTACCTGTATCCCTACATGCTAATACCTTGTTACATAAGGAATAACCACATCGGCTGTAACTGTCAGTGAATTGTGTAACTGTATTTTCTCTGCTCTGTTATCTTATTCTGCAGATATTATTATCAGGTCTGCTGCACGTGGAGCTCCAGCTGACAAACACACCAGAAGCTTTATCTCTGTGGCCACAGATATTTGGACACCATGGCAACAGAGGGGGCGCCCACAGACACCATGGCAACAGAGGGGGCACCCACAGACGTGGTCAAAGTGCTGCACCTCCTGGTGCTCTCCTTCTCCTGGGGCATGCAGCTCTGGGTCTCCTTCATAGCAGGTAGGAGGACAGACAGACAGACAGTAACTAACAGACAGACACAGACAGACAAACTGTCTGTCTGTCTGTCTGTCTGTGATTGATCAGTCAATCTTAACTGTTAGGTAGCTTACAGACCTTTCAGGAACAGGTCTGTGTGTCTGTCTTAGGGCTGGGCGATATATCGATATTATATCGTGATATCGTGATATGAGACTAGATATCGTCTTAGATTTTGGATATCGTAATATCGTGATATGACATAAGTGTCTTTTCCTGGTTTTAAAGGCTGCATTACAGTGAAGTGATGAACTTTTCTGAACTTACCAGACTGTTCTAGCTCTTCTATTATTAATGATTATTTATCTAAAATCTAAGTGTGAAGATATTTTGCGAGAGCACCAACTGTCAACTCTAGAATATATCGCAGCAATATCGATATCGAGGTATTTGGTCAAGAATATATCATGATATCTGATTTTCTCTATATCACCCAGCCCTATATCAGAAAATATAGGACGTAGAAATAAGCGCTGAAAATGTGTAGAAGAAAAATTTAACAATTTAAAACGTTGGAAAAAACTAAAACAAACTGAAACATTTGCTCTTACTTTGCGGAAAAAATATCGGGATATATATCGTATATCGATATTCAGCCAAAATATATCGGAGATATGACTTTTGGTCCATATCGCCCAGCCCTAGTCTGTCTGCCTGCCTGCCTGCCTGCCTGTCTGTCTGTCTGTCTGTCTGTCTGTCTGTCTGTCTGTCTGTCTGTCTGTCTGTCTGCCTGCCTGCCTGCCTGCCTGTCTGTCTGTCTGTCTGTCTGTCTGCCTGCCTGTCTGTCTGTCTGTCTGTCTGTCTGTCTGTCTGTCTGTCTGTCTGTCTGTCTGCCTGCCTGTCTGTCTGTCTCTGATAGGTCAGTCAGTCTTATCAGTTAGGTAGCTTACAGACCTTTCGGTAACAGTTCCTCCTCTTCCTCCCTTTTCTCTCTTAATATGCCAGTTAAAAATGAGAAGGTAGCAGCGTGGCTGTAGCCTCTGTTTAGATCGTTGATCTTGCATCTCTACATGCCCCTGTACTTAATCTGCTCTTTTTATCTTAACTGTTAGCCTACTCTTATTTTATTACATCCTGTGTGTGTATATATTCACATATATTTATATATTTATGCTTATATTGTCTGTTCTGTTAACCTTATTTTAGATAATGTGTGACATGAACCTACGACACCAAAACAAATTCCTTGTATGTGTAAAAAATGTACTTGGCAATAAAGCTTTTCTGATTGTGATTGTGATTGATGTGTGTGCCTGCAGGCTTTGCGTTGGTGCGGCAGGTGAGTCGGCACACCTTTGGCCTGGTGCAGAGTAAGCTCTTCCCGGTGTACTTCCACTGCCTGCTGGCGAGCAGCGCGGTCAGCCTGGCTGTGTTCGCGGTGTACCACCCCACGCAGCTGCTGGACTGGCATCAGAGTCTGCAGGTCAGACACCACTTCATTTTAGATTTTTGAGATTTCCATGTCTTGTTTTTGTTTTGTTTTCTCAGGGCTGTTGATCGATTAAAATATTTAATCGTGATTAATTGCATGATTTGCCATAGTTAACTAAGTAATTGCACATTTTTATCTTTTGTAAATGTACTTTAAAAGGGATATTTTTACAAGTTTAAATGCTGCAGTAGTATATGTTCTCATTCCAGAAGCTGGAATCAGGGAACCTTTACATTTTTCTTTTCATAAAAATCACTAATCGATAAAATAGATTTATTTAATAGTTGAGAACTAATGGATGAGTCTTTGCAGCTCTACTTTAACCCTGCTCCCCTTCTTCCAGTGAAGTATCTGGTCCTGTGTTGCAGATGGGTCTGTTCTTTGTGTTGCAGATAATAATAATAATAATAATAATAATAATAATAATAATAATAATAATAATAATAATAATAATAATAATACATACATACGTTTTATATAGCGCTTTACATGGAACTCAAAGACGCTTTACAAACAAAAGAAAGAAAGAAAGAAAGAAAGAAAGAAACAATCAAACAAGATAAGTAAATTATGGATAGGCCAATTGAAACAAGTGAGTTTTGAGCAGTTTTTTATAGGTGTTCAGTGAGTCTGAGTTTCTGATGTGGATGGGGAGTGAGTTCCAGAGGGTGGGGGGGCAGCTATTGCAAAGGCTCGGTCCCCCCAGAGTTGGGTGGGTTGATTTGGTGATGGGTTGGAGGAGGTTTAAGTCAGCTGAGCGAAGGCGTCTGGAGGGGCGATGGTGTTGTAAGAGGTCTGTGAGGTCTGGAGGGGTGATGGTGCTGTAAGAGGTCTGTGAGGTCTGGAGGGGCGATGGTGCTGTAAGAGGTCTGTGAGGTCTGGAGGGGCGATGGTGCTGTAAGAGGTCTGTGAGGTCTGGAGGGGTGATGGTGCTGTAAGAGGTCTGTGAGGTCTGGAGGGGTGATGGTGCTGTAAGAGGTCTGTGAGGTCTGGAGGGGCGATGGTGCTGTAAGAGGTCTGTGAGGTCTGGAGGGGCGATGGTGTTGTAAGAGGTCTGTGAGGTCTGGAGGGGCGATGGTGCTGTAAGAGGTCTGTGAGGTCTGGAGGGGTGATGGTGCTGTAAGAGGTCTGTGAGGTCTGGAGGGGTGATGGTGAGGTAAGAGGTCTGTGAGGTCTGGAGGGGCGATGGTGCTGTAAGAGGTCTGTGAGGTCTGGAGGAGCCAGATTATTGAGAGCTCTGTAGGTGATGAGTAGAACTTTGTAATGGATGCGCTGTTGTACAGGGAGCCAGTGAAGCTGTTGGAGGACAGGGGGGATGTGTTGTCTTGAACCGGTGTGGGTGAGGAGGCGAGCAGCAGAGTTTTGAACGTGTTGTAGTTTTTGTAAGACAGATGAAGGGAGACCATATAGGAGGCTGTTGCAGTAGTCAAGTCTTGGTGTAATGAATGCATGGATGAGAGTTTCAGCAGCAGATGTCGAGAGGGTGGGGCCAAGACGAGCAATATTTCGTAGGTGGAAAAAGGCAGTTTTGGTGATATGACGGATATGGGGCTTAAAAGTGAGTGTGGGGTCAAAAATGAAACCAAGATTTCAGATCTGGAGTGAGGTGTTGACTGTATGTCCAGCGATGGAGAGAGCGAAGTCTTGGGAGGAGGCGAGTAGTGATTTTGGACCAATGATGATGATTTCAGATTTGTTGTAGTTGAGCACATGTGTCAAACTCAAGGCCCGCGGGCCAAATCCGGCCCCTCACAGATTATGATCCGGCCCCCATATCAATTTAGCTTCACAATACAATTTGGCCCAACTAAATTCTGACATTTATATCACCTTTTCCGACATTTTTGTTACTTTTTCCGAGTTCTTGTATTTTTTCCGACATTGTCACTTATTCCAACATTTTTGTCACTTTTTCTGACATTTTTGTCACTTTTTCTGACATTACTTTCACTTTTTCCGACGTTTTTGTCACTTTTTCTGACATTTATATCACTTTTTCCGACATTTTTGTTACTTTTTCTGACATTTTTATTACTTTTCCGACATTTTTGTACTTTTTCCAACACTTTTGTCCCTTTTTCTGACATTATTTTCACTTTTTCCAACGTTTTAGGGCGCTTCTTTTCCTATGATGGCTGAGGAACTTTTCCCTGACTTCTTTAGGACTTTATGTGGGCCGAACTGTGAGTGAGAAGACTATATGACACGTGCAATAATACAGCCAAAGATATTTGACTTTTTCGATTAAATAAACACATATGTCACATGTCTGGCCCTTGATGTGATTCTTATTTTCCAGCGTAGCCCTCTGGGAAATTGAGTTTGACACCCCTGTAGTTGAGGGTCTGTTCTTCATGTTGCAGATGGGTCTGTTCTTCATGTTGCAGATGGGTCTGTTCTTCATGTTCCAGATGGGTCTGTTCTTCATGTTGCAGATGGGTCTGTTCTTCATGTTCCAGATGGGTCTGTTCTTAGTGTTCCAGATGGGTCTGTTCTTCATGTTCCAGATGGGTCTGTTCTTAGTGTTGCAGATGGGTCTGTTCTTCATGTTCCAGATGGGTCTGTTCTTAGTGTTGCAGATGGGTCTGTTCTTCATGTTGCAGATGGGTCTGTTCTTAGTGTTGCAGATGGGTCTGTTCTTAGTGTTGCAGATGGGTCTGTTCTTCATGTTCCAGATGGGTCTGTTCTTCATGTTCCAGATGGGTCTGTTCTTAGTGTTGCAGATGGGTCTGTTCTTCATGTTGCAGATGGGTCTGTTCTTCATGTTCCAGATGGGTCTGTTCTTAGTGTTGCAGATGGGTCTGTTCTTCATGTTGCAGATGGGTCTGTTCTTAGTGTTGCAGATGGGTCTGTTCTTCATGTTGCAGATGGGTCTGTTCTTCATGTTCCAGATGGGTCTGTTCTTCATGTTGCAGATGGGTCTGTTCTTAGTGTTGTAGATGGGTCTGTTCTTCATGTTGCAGATGGGTCTGTTCTTCATGTTGCAGATGGGTCTGTTCTTCAGTGTTGCAGATGGGTCTGTTCTTCATGTTGCAGATGGGTCTGTTCTTCATGTTGCAGATGGGTCTGTTCTTAGTGTTGCAGATGGGTCTGTTCTTCATGTTGCAGATGGGTCTGTTCTTAGTGTTGCAGATGGGTCTGTTCTTCATGTTGCAGATGGGTCTGTTCTTCATGTTGCAGATGGGTCTGTTCTTCATGTTCCAGATGGGTCTGTTCTTAGTGTTGCAGATGGGTCTGTTCTTCATGTTGCAGATGGGTCTGTTCTTCATGTTCCAGATGGGTCTGTTCTTCATGTTCCAGATGGGTCTGTTCTTCATGTTGCAGATGGGTCTGTTCTTCATGTTGCAGATGGGTCTGTTCTTCATGTTCCAGATGGGTCTGTTCTTAGTGTTGCAGATGGGTCTGTTCTTAGTGTTGCAGATGGGTCTGTTCTTCATGTTGTAGATGGGTCTGTTCTTCATGTTCCAGATGGGTCTGTTCTTCGTGTTGCAGATGGGTCTGTTCTTCGTGTTGGAGATGGGTCTGTTCTTCATGTTGCAGATGGGTCTGTTCTTCATGTTGCAGATGGGTCTGTTCTTCATGTTGCAGATGGGTCTGTTCTTCATGTTGCAGATGGGTCTGTTCTTCATGTTGCAGATGGGTCTGTTCTTAGTGTTGCAGATGGGTCTGTTCTTCATGTTGCAGATGGGTCTGTTCTTCATGTTCCAGATGGGTCTGTTCTTCATGTTGCAGATGGGTCTGTTCTTCATGTTCCAGATGGGTCTGTTCTTCATGTTGCAGATGGGTCTGTTCTTCAGTGTTGCAGATGGGTCTGTTCTTCATGTTGCAGATGGGTCTGTTCTTCATGTTGCAGATGGGTCTGTTCTTAGTGTTGCAGATGGGTCTGTTCTTCATGTTCCAGATGGGTCTGTTCTTAGTGTTGCAGATGGGTCTGTTCTTCATGTTGCAGATGGGTCTGTTCTTCATGTTGCAGATGGGTCTGTTCTTCATGTTGCAGATGGGTCTGTTCTTCATGTTGCAGATGGGTCTGTTCTTCATGTTGCAGATGGGTCTGTTCTTCATGTTGCAGATGGGTCTGTTCTTCATGTTGCAGATGGGTCTGTTCTTCATGTTCCAGATGGGTCTGTTCTTCATGTTGCAGATGGGTCTGTTCTTCAGTGTTGCAGATGGGTCTGTTCTTCATGTTGCAGATGGGTCTGTTCTTCATGTTGCAGATGGGTCTGTTCTTAGTGTTGCAGATGGGTCTGTTCTTCATGTTGCAGATGGGTCTGTTCTTCATGTTCCAGATGGGTCTGTTCTTAGTGTTGCAGATGGGTCTGTTCTTAGTGTTGCAGATGGGTCTGTTCTTCATGTTGCAGATGGGTCTGTTCTTAGTGTTGCAGATGGGTCTGTTCTTCATGTTGCAGATGGGTCTGTTCTTCATGTTGCAGATGGGTCTGTTCTTAGTGTTGCAGATGGGTCTGTTCTTAGTGTTGCAGATGGGTCTGTTCTTAGTGTTGCAGATGGGTCTGTTCTTAGTGTTGCAGATGGGTCTGTTCTTCAGTGTTGCAGATGGGTCTGTTCTTCATGTTGCAGATGGGTCTGTTCTTCATGTTGCAGATGGGTCTGTTCTTCATGTTGCAGATGGGTCTGTTCTTCATGTTGCAGATGGGTCTGTTCTTCATGTTGCAGATGGGTCTGTTCTTAGTGTTGCAGATGGGTCTGTTCTTCATGTTGCAGATGGGTCTGTTCTTAGTGTTGTAGATGGGTCTGTTCTTAGTGTTGTAGATGGGTCTGTTCTTCATGTTGCAGATGGGTCTGTTCTTAGTGTTGTAGATGGGTCTGTTCTTAGTGTTGCAGATGGGTCTGTTCTTCATGTTGCAGATGGGTCTGTTCTTCATGTTGCAGATGGGTCTGTTCTTCATGTTGCAGATGGGTCTGTTCTTAGTGTTGTAGATGGGTCTGTTCTTTGTGTTCCAGATGGGTCTGTTCTTTGTGTTCCAGATGGGTCTGTTCTTTGTGTTCCAGATGGGTCTGTTCTTTGTGTTCCAGATGGGTCTGTTCTTCGTGGCTCTGGTGGCGGTCGGTCTGAACGCGCGGTGGCTCGGCCCGGCGACCACGGAGGTGATGCTGCAGCTGCAGGAGGTGGAGAAGGAGCACGGCCTTGGGGGCCAGGTCGGCCTGGGCAGCCAGACGGAGGCCTACGCCACGCTCAAAGACCAGGACCCCAAGTACAAAGCCTACAGGCGCTCGTTTGGCCGCTACCACGGGCTGTCCAGCCTCTGCAACCTGATCGGCTTCATCTGCACCACCATTAATCTGATCTACACAGCTCTGAAGTTATCCTCCATTTAGAGCAGAGTACTAAGTCCCCATCACTAGGGCTGGTGTAGGGAACTAGGTCTATGGCTGGGAACTAATTCTGAAGTTCTGCAGAAACCGAACGCTGTCAAAAAGCCCAAATATTATGCCCAATCAGAAGCCTAATCCTGGATTCGGTGCATCCCTGATATAAATTACAGCATTTGTTCTTTTTACAGAAAAAACAACATTATTATTATTATGTTGTATTCTATTTAAATTGCAGAAATTACTTTCATACTTCACAATACAAACTGTTGGTTTACACCATCCATTGGTTTTGTTTTTTATATTTGCAGCTTTGCTAATTATGCATATTTTATATATATTTTTATATATGTATGTATGTATGTATGTATGTATGTATATATGTATATATGTATGTATATATGTATATATGTATATATGTGTGTGTGTGTGTGTATATATATATATATATATATATATATATATATATATATATATATATATATATATATATATATATATATATATATATATAATTTGATATGTGTTTTGAATGAGACCATGGCTTGCTGTTAACCCAGAATCCATCACCATTGCATTAGATTCTCTTTCCACTTCCACCAGTTCACACTAACAACAAGTTCTTACCTCTAGTTTTATGCTAATCCTTTTAAATTGATGGTCAATACACCGCATGTAGCCTACGTATATGAAATTATATCTAACTTTTGAGTTAAAAAAGCAGAAAATATGATATATTTTGACTAATATTTAAGATCAGAGGAACGTATGTTGATGGATAATCACAGACTGTCAAAGCTTTCTGTAGATTAGTGCCTTTTTACTAGTCAAATATTGTGCTTCCAGGTAATAATAATAATAATACTACATTTATTTGTAAAGCGCTTTCAAATCAAAGTGCTATACAGAACATAGAAAATACAATTTAAAAACATTTCTAATAACTAAAACAGAAGTAAAGACCCACTCAGACTCTCAGGAAAACATCCAGAGAGAAATGAGGCCTCATACCCGACAGCAACCAGACGGTCTTTAGCTTTGAAAGCGTCAACAGGACAAGCCTGCCTGATGTCCCGAGGAAAAGAGGAAAGAACGAGCCCGTTCACCAATTGTCTTCTTTGTAACCTATGGGTGGTGATGGCGCAGTGGATATGACCCATGCCTTTGGTGTAGGAGACCCAGGTTTGAATCCCACTGCAATTGGTAGATGACCAATGTGTCCCTGAGCAAGACACTTCACCCCTAGTAGCTCCTCTGGCATAGATAATAATTGTAAGTCGCTTTGGATAAAAGCGTCAGCTAAATGTGACCTTTGGGACACTCCGAAGACCCTTCCCCTGAGAAGTCAGAATAATAAGTATACTGAAGAAGGATGCCCCGGCACTGTGCTGTTGTTACAGCATCACCTTAAACCTTATGGCCCCTCTGGACCTTCCCTCCAGAGTTTTCAGAATCACAATCCTTTCTTTATCCCTCAGGGGAATAGATGAGTTGCAGTTGCTTACAGTCAGATTTAAGGTTAAAGGAACACGCCGACTTATTGGGAATTTAGCTTATTCACCGTAACCCCCAGAGTTAGACTAGTCCATACATACCCTTCTCATCTCTTATTGGGACTTTATCTTATTCACTGTAACCCCCAGAGTTAGACTAGTCCATACATACCCTTCTCATCTCTTATTGGGACTCTATCTTATTCACTGTAACCCCCAGAGTTAGACTAGTCCATACATACCCTTCTCATCTCTTATTGGGACTTTATCTTACTCCCCAGAATCATACATACTTCTCTCTCATTGGGACTTTATCTACCGTAACCCCCAGAGTTAGACTAGTCCATACATACCCTTCTCATCTCCGTGCGTGCTGTAATGCTGTCTGACGGCTCCAGCGGCATCAGGCCAGCACAGATCCTGCAGGTAACTGGTTGCAGTAATCCTACTGCTCCGAATAAGTGACAAAATAACTCCAACATGTTCCTATTTACATGTTGTGATTTATAGAGTCACAGCGTGTACAAAAAACAACGTAACATGAGACACAGCCATCTTCTAACAGTAAACAAACCGGGAACTATATTCTCAGAAGGCGAAGCTCTGCTACTTCTGCTACTTGGGCGGAGTGATATGCTCGCAGCAAGCCTGTCTGAGAATATAGTTCCCGGTTTGTTTACTGTTAGAAGACGGCTGTGTCTCATGTTACGTTGTTTTTTGTACACGCTGTGACTCTACAAATCACAACATGTAAATAGGAACATGTTGGCGTTATTTTGTCACTTTTGTCACAGTTTGGAGCAGCAGGCTAGTTGGAACCAGTTACCTGCAGGATCTGTGCTAGGCTAAGCTAATGCTGGAACCGTCAGGCAGCGTTACAGCACGCACGGAGGTGAGAAGGGTATGTATGGACTAGTCTAACTCTGGGGGTTACAGTGAATAAGATAAAGTCCCAATAAGTCGGCGTGTTCCTTTAAAAGAAATAAGAGTAAGAAAACTAACTTTATACACAAACTGTCAGTTTGTGTATAAAGTAACAGAGATATACTGCAAGAAATAAAGTGTAACTCTTGCCAAAATGTAACCTGTAGGGTGTTTTTGTGAATGTACCCGAGTCAGACTTTAGTTTAAAAGCATATTTAGGACAGACACTTTTTGACTGGCGAGATGGATGGCGAGCAGCTACGGTGAGTTGTTAGACTCTGCCTCCCACTCATTTAGCCATCTTTGTATAATTTCAGATTTAATTATGGATTTGGCTTCACCCTTCTCCATTGGAACATTAATTTGTATATATGTTTGTTTATATTTCGTGCAAATTCTTTCTTGGTAATCAGAATCAGCTTTATTTAAAGGATGCTGGAATAAATAAGTATTATGTTATTATATTAAGTATTATATTACAATATGAACAGCTCTGAAATACAGAATAAAAAGTGGAACCAGTAAACGGGTTACATGTTAAATCTGTGATTGGGAGACTAAACTAAATTTCCTTCATCGTGCGTCTGCTGTTATTCTTTTAAATATGGAACAGGATCAGGTTTGTCTGGTCGATCTTTATTCTCTAAAACTAGAGATGTAACGATAGACTTAACTCCAGATTCGATTCTGGATTTTAAGTTGATGATACGATTTCCTCAGGATTATTATAATTGTTATTATTTTAAGATTATTTTTGGGACTTTTCTGCCTTTATTTTGACAGGACAGCTGAGAAAGGTGAGAAAAGGGGGAGAGTGAGAAGGGAAGACATGCAGGAAATCGTCACAGGTCGGCTCC
The DNA here is from genome assembly GCA_025617405.1 of Perca schrenkii. Taxonomy (NCBI): domain Eukaryota; kingdom Metazoa; phylum Chordata; class Actinopteri; order Perciformes; family Percidae; genus Perca; species Perca schrenkii. Next base: position 427,575 of record CM046801.1, on the reverse strand, counting down.
TAACCCTGGACCTCTGCGTCGAGGCATAGACCTCTCAGTATATGTGCGCCCACTCTACCCACTGAGCCAACCCGGCCACTCCTCAGGGTGTTTTAAACCCTTGTGTTGTCCTCAGGTCATTTGACCCGTTGGAAAAACTGTTTTATATCAGAAATATGCGTTTCTTTCAACCAAATTGCAGAAAATTAACATGGATGCATGGATATATGTTGTATGGGTTCCATACAGCACACTTAATGATTACTGTCATTGAATTTTGGGTGTTTCAATCAATTTTATAGCATTTGACTAAACCAGACTGTGATCCACTCAACATCCTCTGATCGTAACCATTAGTCAAAAATAATTCATAATTTCTGCTTTTTTTTACCTCAAAAATGAGGTATAATGTCATATAAATAAATAAAGAAAGCTTTTTTGAAAAAAACTTTTTTTTTTAAATTGCCAAAGCATCACAAAAAGCAGCAAACACACTGGGAAAAAGTGCTAAAAAAAGTTAATTTTGACGGAAGCGACAAGTTAATGGTCTACGGCACATGTGTCAAACTCAAGGCCCGCGGGCCAAATCTGGCCCCTTGCAGATTATGATCCGGCCCTCATATCAATTTAGGGTCACAATACATTTTGGCCCACCTAGTTTAGTCACTTTTTTCCGAAGTTTTTGCCACTTTTTCCGATGTTTTTGTCACTTTTTCTGACATTTTTGTTACTTTTTCTGACGTTTTTGTCACTTTTTCTGACATTTTTGTCACTTTTTCCGACGTTTTTGCCACTTTTTCCGACGTTTTTGTCACTTTTTCCGACTTTTTTGTCACTTCTTCCGACGTTTTTGCCACTTTTTCTGACGTTTTTGTCACTTCTTCCGAAGTTTTTGTCACTTTTTCCGACATTTTTGTCATGTTTTCACTTTTTCCAACGTTTTTTCCGACGTTTTTGTCACTTTTTCCGACGTTTTTGCCACTTTTTGCGACGTTTTCTTACCACTTTTTCCGACGTTTTTGTCACTTTTTCCGACGTTTTTGGGCGCTTCTTTTCTATGACGGCTGAGGAACTTTCTCCTGACTTCTTCAGGACTTTATGTCGACCAAACTGTGAGTGAGAAGACTATATGACACATCCAATAATACAGTCAATTATATTTTACTTTTTTCGATTACGTAAAAGCCTATCAATAAACTAAACATGTCTGGCCCTTGATGTGACTCTTATTTTCCAGCGTGGCCCTCTGGGAAGTTGAGTTTGACACCCCTGGTCTACGGGAAGACAACACAAGGGTTAAAAGAATGAGCTGCAGACAAATGACTGAAAAATATTCCTTTACTTCATATCCATTTCTAAACGATAAACTATGCATCGTGACATCTCAAAGCAAACACTTCTTTTATTGGATTGTTTTTGGAAATTAGCTCTCCTTTAATCCTCAGATTCACATCGATGAGTGAACACAGACCCAGCAGACGTTGGATTATAAAAGAGGCAGCTTTTAATTTAATTAGCAGTGACGCACATGAGGTTTTGAGAGGAGCAGCCTTGAAAAACAGCGAGCCCGGCTCTGCTGGCCACCTACAGGACCAGAGAGCGTCTGTCCTCGTTATCAGCACTGATGGATTATAATGACGCATTTAAATATACCAAGCCGGGACTGAAAGTAGAGGGTTTTAAGGCTTTCACAATTACAATTCATGTTGAAGATGTTTTCTCCATCTGTGATCGGGAATACAGTGTTCAATTAATGAGATTTGTTTTATTTTTCACGCTTTCTAAATACAGTAAATTATATTAGATTAGATTAGATTAGATTAGATCAGATCAGAGTAGATCAGATCAGATTAGATTAGATTCATCTTTATGGTCATTGTGCAGTGTACAAGTACACAGACAACAAAATGCAGTTTGCGTCCAACCAGAAGTGCAAAAAAAAGCAGAAAAGTGCAATGTGATATACAAATATAGACAGGTGGTGCATATACAGGACAATACATATATTACAGTGTTATAGTGTTGGGAAAGTTCACTTTCTACATGACCTATAGTTCAAAGTTCAGTTCACACATTTTAAAGTGAACTAGTTCAGTTCATACTTCAACATTTTGAACTAAATTCACAGTTCCAAAAATAAACATAGTTCATAGTTCTTTTTTTCCATATGTTGCCGCTAGCTATTATTTTTCTAAATTACATATTGAATAAATAGGGATATTCTGAATGAACCATATAGACAGATCTGTACAGTATGTACAGCTATGTGCAGTGTGGTAACATTATAAGAGTAGTGAGAATAAGTGTATGTGCAGGATGAATAGTAAGAAGAGTAGGTATACCTGTCCTGGATGGTAAAGCTAGAGGTACAGCAAAGCAATATTGGGGCCAACAGCACCTGTTGGAGCCACTACACCACTTCGTGTTTTTCATAGGCTACCCATGTTGGTTATGCCAATTAATGTGCAGTTTTATGTTTGAGCACTGGGTGGAGCACTGCCTTTGGGAAGGCATAAAGGTAATCGGAGTGTAAATGTGTGTGAATGTTTATCTGATGAGCAGGTGGTACCTTGCGTGTGAATGTGTATGAATGGTGAATGGTTCCTGTATAAAAGCGCTTTGAGTAGTCGTTGAGACTAGAAAAGCGCTCTATAAAAACAGTCCATTTACATTTACATTACAGGAACACAGGTGTGTGGAAATAGGGTAAAGCAGACAGCTTTCCACCCTGTCAGTCGTGTCAGTGTTTGATTTGTTTGACAAGGAAAATTAATTGAACTAAACCAGAAATTAAATGAAATGGACTGTATTGTTTGTGCGACAGTAAGCAGGCCGTTGAGGGAAATAAATGGGTCACAGCACCGAAATGTAGACAGATTGTGGACATTGATTATTGGCACGCGGAACACGTGTCCAAACAAGTTCTCCCCTGATACCACCTCATTGGCTTAATGTAGGAGTTAAGGTAAAAGACTCTACAGCACCTTTAAGTGTAAAAAAAACTCCTGTACGAACAAACAACAAAGTGAGGATCATTTGGATCCGCCAAATTGGGACATTAAAGACTGTGAAGTAAAAATGTTACACTTGTTAAAAAAGAGCAAAAGAAAAGAAGTGTTGAGGACTTTCATCAGACACCGTCCTCTGCACAAGGAAATGTGTTTGTGTGTAAGAAAGAGAGCCACTGCTGCAGCCATCACACTGAGACTGCTGCTGGTTCAGGGACCCTTATTTGGGACTGCAGTAATACCACAGAGCAGCCCTGCAGTTAGATTAATTATGTGTCTGAAGCATCTTTATTCAATCATCTCTTCAATGTGGAAGATGTAGAGCTGCAACGGTCTGATCTCAGTGATGGATGAGCACCTACGCACCATAAACACACTCAAATCCAAAACGTTGTCAAAATGCATCAAATCAGAATAATATTTTTAAAATATTGCTTCTCATCTCAGAAGTTCACTCAGTCACAGCTTTGCAGCACATCAGATGATTTTTCAAAGGACATAAATGTTAAACTGAGCGGCCAAGACCCTCATAGCCCCCAAGAAATATTCCTGCTTTTTTTCTTTGATAAACAAGCTGTATTTTGATGCTTTTTGCATAAACTAAATAACTAAATAAGGTGCTGTGAGTGCATTCATAGCACCTTATTTAGTTCACTAAAGGACTAAACAAAATCCTCAATCTAAATACATTTTTTTACTGTGAATTAGAATATGGTTGGCCTGTGAGTTGAGCAGTGGTGATTTTAGATCCTCTTTAGGGGGGCTCAAGCCCCTAAAGTTCATCTCAGTGCCCCTAAAAATTATAATAATAAAAAAATATATATTATTTTTTTTATTTAAAAAAAAAAATCAATTTGAAGGCTTCAAGTGAGAGATTGGGAACTAGTCTGTTGGTGACAGAGGGCAAACTGTTACAGGTTTAATATCCTGTGTCGCTGTCGCCAATACAATGCACCTGTAACCCAGTCAAGGAAAGTTTAATTTTTTATTTAGTAGTAGTAGTTTTTTTCATATTGAGCTTTGCACTGCTTGCTCTTGAGGGAATTACTGTAATTACTGTAATTGTTGGGGCTTTGTAAATTATAGAGTGTGGTCTAGACCTACTCTATCTGTAAAGTGTCTCGAGAAATAATAAATAAATAAAATTGAATTGAATATGTTCCATTTTTTGCATTTATCCTCTGTTATAATAATACATACATATATTAATTGTGATTACTGATTAAGCAGGGGAGGGGGGGGGGCACTGTATCCATCAGTCACGGTCTCATTAGGGGCCCCCCTGAAGGTCTGGTCCTAGCATCGCCCCTGAAGTTGAGTGTATTTTGTTAAACGTGTGTTTGGGATCGTCTTGTTCCTCCAGGGGGGGGTGCGTTTTGATCTGATGTCCGCGCGCTCACACTGCACACAGCCCTCTCCTGTCCTCGAGCTGTGTGTGTGTTCTCTACGCTTCACCCTGACACAGCGGCGGCGGTGTTAACTCTCCGGCTCCAGCGGCAGCCACAACACGACCGAGATCCGGGAGCTGCTCCACACCGCGAACGAAGAACCGGAAAAAAGTCTCCTGACGAGGGCGGAAAGCAGAGCAGAGCAGCGCGGCTGCCGGTGCCGCAGCAGGAAAGGATATTTCAGGTGCTACCTGTAAGTTCTCCCCCGGCATCACAGCGGAACACAGCCGCGTAACGTGAACGTTACACTCGATAAGGAAGCTAACGTTCTAAACTCACTGCCAACGTTCTAAACTATTAGTGCTAACGTTCTAAACTCACCGCCAACGTTCTAAACTATTAGTGCTAACGTTCTAAACTCACTGCCAACGTTCTAAACTATTAGTGCTAACGTTCTAAACTCACCGCCAACGTTCTAAACTATTAGTGCTAACGTTCTAAACTCACCGCCAACGTTCTAAACTATTAGTGCTAACGTTCTAAACTCACTGCCAACGTTCTAAACTATCATTTAAACGTTCTAAACTCACTACCAACGTTCTAAACTATCATTTAAACGTTCTAAACTCACTGCCAACGTTCCAGTTGGGACGTCTGCTTTCTTTCAAAAGAAGGTAAGTTCAAAATGTCTTATTCTGCTTCGCACTTCCTCCAAAAACACCGAGGGCTAATTAACATTTAGGCACCTTCACTCGGAGTCAAAAAGTTACGTTTTCTTTCTACTTGACGCAGGTTTCTCCTCACTGAATGATACCCAGCGTGGGACTCTGTTTTTGTTCGTCACAGTGGAGCGTAAATGAGCCATTGCCCACTTTAAGGGATGAAACTAATGTCGTAGTGTTTATCGCCGATCTCTGTTTGTGGTTCAGTCTTTCCCCCACTAATGAAATAACCGATGCGGCAGCTGCCAACTAATCAATACTGGTCCTTCCCTGCGGGGTAGGCTTTTTGGGGAAAAAGCTTTGCTCCTTTTTTAAAAAGGTATTTCAACGGGTAGAAAGTTCTGGGTGTGCTATAATCTGTCAGATGTAAGCCTTGTGATTGATGTCAAGTAATGTTGAGGCATAAACAGCCTTTAACTGACAAGGTTTAAAGCTGCAATCACTTTTTGGCAACTGATGTCAGCTTGTAAAATGTGAATATGTTCTAGTGTCTTCTCTCCTGTGGGACAGGAAACTGAATATCTTTGAGTTGGGGACAAAACGAGACATTTGAGGATGTTTATCTTGGGCTTTTCGGGAAACACTGATCCACATTTTAGAGACTAAACACTTAATCCATTCATCAAGAAAATAATCCACAGATTAATCGATAATGACAATAATCCCCTCCTGCCAAATACGTGCGCCTGAGCAATGTGAAATCATGACTTTGCGTAAACATACACCCCCACTTGCTATAGCCACGTGGCGTTTGACCGTTATCTACTGGACCGAATGGCCAATTAGATGCCACTGAAATGCCTGCGCTTCTCTCCAATGCTCCGAAAATGGTTAGAAGAAACTGAAACATTGCCGCACGGGACGCTTGTTACGGTAACGCTTCACTCGACATCAGGTAATGTTAGCCTACCGTTAGCTAATTAACACTATCTACACTTTAGCAGCAGGTAATGTTAGCCTACCGTTAGCTAATTAACACTATCTACACTTTAGCAGCAGGTAATATTAGCCTACCGTTAGCTAGTTAATACTATCTACACTTTAGCAGCAGGTAACGTTAGCCTACCGTTAGCTAGCAGCTGGAGTAAACCCGGTTCAAATGCTGACAGCTAAACGGTGTAAAGTGTGTCTTTATTTCACCGGAGAAATAAGTTACTGTTATAAGTTATTTTTATTACATTATGAATGATGTGTCACCTTTTTCAGCCCAGGTACAGTACAGGCCAAAAGTTTAGACACACCTTCTCATTCAATGTTTTCAGTGTGAAATAACTGAAAACATGTCTTATATTTTAGATTCTTCAAAGTAGCCACCCTTTGCTTTTTTTGATAACTCTGCAAACCCTTGGTGTTCTCTCAATGAGCTTCATGAGGTAGTCACCTGAAATGGTTTTACCTTCACAGGTGTGCTTTGTCAGGGTTCATTAGTGGAATTATTTCCCTTATTAATAAAAAAGCAAAGGGTGGCTACTTTGAAGAATCTAAAATATAAGACATGTTTTCAGTTATTTCACACTTTTTTTGTTAAGTACATAATTCCATATGTGTTCATTCATAGTTTTGATGCCTTCAGTGAGAATCTACAATGTAAATAGTCATGAAAATAAAAAGGAAACGCATTGAATGAGAAGGTGTGTCCAAACTGTTGGCCTGTACTGTACGGTAATACTACTCTCTATAGCGTCAATTCACACGCAATCTCAAGGTAATGTAAGTCAATGGAGGCCAAAAGGCGTTGATAAACACGCTAAAAAGCAAGTATGGGTCGTGATAACACGCCAGTAATGGCATACGAAGTGGCGTGTCATACATACACCACTTCATGACATCAGTCTGGCCTGAGTCTTCCACAAACCTGGGGGAAAACACTCGCGCAGCATAGAGCTACCCACTCAAAAGTGATATTGTTTTCTTACTCCAGCTTTCCCATCAGCTGGGTTTAAGCCTGAGGTAACCCCGGTCACATGTGCTGCATGTTTACTATGCTGCTCAGGGTGTCTGCAAACACAGAGTAGGCTCGTACCACCTCTACAATCATTCCTTAAAAGGTTCTGTCTTCCCTTTTTTTAACAAAGATGTAATATACAGTAAACTACAACGATTAACACAGCATTGTTTACTTGTTACTGTGCTGTGTTGCTTAATTCTGTAAGTTCCCTCTGCGTATACTGTAACGTAATGGAGAAGAAACACACGGTACAAATTCAAAGCAGCGATTTAGAAAGTGATCTTTCTTCACATTATGGAGCAACTAGGGGTGGGAGATATTGACAAAAATGATTATCTCTATTTCTTTTCAATATCTTGATATCGATATTCAGACGATATATTTGAAATCCTTCAAAGAAATGTGTGCAAACTGGCAAAGAAGGTCCAGTTGGTCTTTTGACTTGTTGCATTTGACCTATTATTGTATAGAATTACTAGTACATAAAGATATGAGACATTATTGATTCAAACATGAACCAAGTTACTGTACTAAATATTTACTGTAATACAACAAAAGTGCTTTTTCAGTACAATATATGTACGTAAAAAATTAACTTTGTGCTTTGCAAACAGTACTCTATTAGAAATAGACTAACAACAATGTTACTACCTCTTTAAAAAATGCAAAATGTAAACATTAGAACACAACACAATATAACATGTTTGCACATTATATTAATATAAAAGATGAGGATAAAAAAAGACAAAAGGAACAAAATCAATAACACAGACACTGCTCTGCAGGTAAAATGTGCAATAAAGCAAACATGCTTTTGAAATTACAAAACACTTCTTTGGTAAACACTAGTGTAAACTGCAAGTGTAAACATGCAGTAGAGGTGGTCAGTAACAAAGTAAATTTACTTAAGTAGAGCAACATGGGTTTAACAACAGTTTATATAAGCTGAAGCTTGTGACCCTACCCTTTGGTTATGACCAATAAATTCAATTCATGGGACAATGGCTGCAACTAACGGGTATTTCCATTATCGATTAGGCTCACCATCCTGTCGTCCTCGGGTCAAATGTGACCCATTTTCAAGAAGTTTCTATATCAGAAATTTGGGTTTGTTTCAACCAAATTGTCAACAACAAAAAAAAGTAACATGGAGGGTTCCTTATAACGCTATTTATAAGTTAAAATATATAATCAGTTGAGTACTTTCATTGAATTTGGGTGTTTTATTCAATTTTACAGCTTTTGAGAAAAATAAATCCTAAAAGAACGTTGAAAAAAGTGACAAATGTCGGAAAATGATAAAAAAAAATGTGGGCAATTTAAAACGTAAAAAAACAAAACGTCGAAAGGCGCCGAAAAAATTGACAAAAACATTGGGGGGCAAACGACAAAAGTGTCAAAAAAAGACGACAAAAGAAAAAAAACGTTTTCAACAAAAGATTGCATGGTCGACAGGAGGACATAGAAGGGTTAATGTGTGGATTATTGTCTCGTTGATGGATTAGTTAGGAAAATAATTTAGGGAAAAGTGAAAAAAGTTAGAATTTTTTATTTTGACCCAGAAAAACAAGACGTTGCAGATCAATGGGACAGCAACACGAGAGATAATCGATTATCAAAGTAGTTGATAATTGATTTAATAGTTGAGAACTAATCAATTAATCTGGCAGCTCTAGAAAAGTCATTTTTGATGCTCCCATTGATTGATTTCACATTCAGCAGGTGCCCAAAACACCTGAGGTTCTGCACTTAAAACTAGGGTTGGGTACCGAAACCGGTAGGAACCAGACCGGATTAGAACGATTTCGGTTCCACTTAATGTGTCGACTGAAATATTTTCCCTCTGTCGCTCCGAAACGGACATAAAAATCTCCCCTCTCTGTAGTCTACCGTTAGCTAGCTCCTCTCTCTGTAGTCTACCGTTAGCTACGCTCTCTGTAGTCTACCGTTAGCTAGCTCCTCTCTCTGTAGTCTACCGTTAGCTACGCTCTCTGTAGTCTACCGTTAGCTAGCTCCTCTCTCTGTAGTCTACCGTTAGCTAGCTCCTCTCTCTGTAGTCTACCGTTAGCTACTCTCTCTGTAGTCTACCGTTAGCTAACTACTCTCTCTGTAGTCTACCGTTAGCTAGTCCTCTCTCTGTAGTCTACCGTTAGCTACTCTTAGTAGTCTACCGTTAGCTACTCTCTCTGTAGTCTACCGTTAGCTACTCTCTCAGTAGTCTACCGTTAGCTACTCTCTCTGTAGTCTACCATTAGCTACTCTCTCTGTAGTCTACCGTTAGCTACTCTCTCTGTAGTCTACCGTTAGCTACTCTCTCTGTAGTCTACCGTTAGCTACTCTCTCAGTAGTCTACCGTTAGCTAGTCCTCTCTCTGTAGTCTACTGTTAGCTAACTACTCTCTCTGTAGTCTACCGTTAGCTAGTCCTCTCTCTGTAGTCTACCGTTAGCTACTCTCTCTGTAGTCTACCGTTAGCTACTCTCTCTGTAGTCTACCGTTAGCTACTCTCTCTGTAGTCTACCATTAGCTACTCTCTCTGTAGTCTACCGTTAGCTACTCTCTCTGTAGTCTACCGTTAGCTACTCTCTCAGTAGTCTACCGTTAGCTACTCTCTCAGTAGTCTACCGTTAGCTACTCTCTCAGTAGTCTACCGTTAGCTACTCTCTCAGTAGTCTACCGTTGGCTACTCTCTCAGTAGTCTACCGTTAGCTACTCTCTCTGTAGTCTACCGTTAGCTACTCTCTCAGTAGTCTACAGTTAGCTACTCTCTCTGTAGTCTACCGTTAGCTACTCTCTCTGTAGTCTACCGTTAGCTACTCTCTCAGTAGTCTACAGTTAGCTACTCTCTCAGTAGTCTACCGTTAGCTACTCTCTCAGTAGTCTACAGTTAGCTACTCTCTCAGTAGTCTACCGTTAGCTACTCTCTCAGTAGTCTACCGTTAGCTACTCTCTCAGTAGTCTACCGTTAGCTACTCTCTCAGTAGTCTACCGTTAGCTAGCTACTCTCTCTGTAGTCTACCGTTAGCTACTCTCTCAGTAGTCTACCGTTAGCTACTCTCTCAGTAGTCTACCGTTAGCTACTCTCTCAGTAGTCTACCGTTAGCTACTCTCTCAGTAGTCTACCGTTAGCTAGCTACTCTCTCTGTAGTCTACCGTTAGCTACTCTCTCAGTAGTCTACCGTTAGCTACTCTCTCAGTAGTCTACCGTTAGCTACTCTCTCTGTAGTCTACCGTTAGCTACTCTCTCTGTAGTCTACCGTTAGCTAGCTACTCTCTCTGTAGTCTACCGTTAGTTAACTACTCTCTCTGTAGTCTACCGTTAGTTAACTACTCTCTCTGTAGTCTACCGTTAGTTAACTACTCTCTCAGTAGTCTACCTATAGCTACTCTCTCAGTAGTCTACCGTTAGCTACTCTCTCAGTAGTCTACCATTAGCTAGCTACTCTCTCAGTAGTCTACCATTAGCTAGCTACTCTCTCAGTAGTCTACCATTAGCTAGCTACTCTCTCAGTAGTCTACCGTTAGCTACTCTCTCTGTAGTCTACCGTTAGCTACTCTCTCAGTAGTCTACCGTCAGCTAGCCATGACATGCAGGGACATCATCACAGGTCTGATTTAGACCTCTGTGTCGAGGCAAAGACCTCTATGTTTATGTGCGCCTGCTCTACCCACTGAACCAACCCGGCCACGATAGAGGCTACTTTTAAAATGCCATTTCTCCCCTCTGAGCTCACAAAAACAGACCTAAAAGCATATTAACCTTTCACTGCACGTCATCGCTAGTAAACGTATTCCATCTTTGATTTCATTTTTCAGTTTTTCAAGAATCTGTTTTAAATCCAAACGATTCCCAACCCTACTTATAAGTCTCATAATCGTTGGGAAAACCTTGTTATGGGATGTTTAAATACACAAAAAATGTCCCCCACAGACCCTCACCCTGCACGGGCATCATGTGAGGTGGGATTAATTTGGGAGATTAGAGTTACGGCTCGAACACAGAACGTTCTGCACCCAGAGAGCATGTTTCAGGAGAGGTTGTTTATACGGCAAGTTCCTGTGCTTCTAGGGCTGGGCAATACACACTCACCTAAAAGATTATTAGGAACACCTGCTCAATTTCATGTTGAAATTATGTAATCAACCAATCACATGGCAGCTGCTTGCAGACTGTAGCATTTAGGGGTGTGGTCCAGGTCTAGACTATCTCCTGAACTCCAAACTGAATGTCAGAATGGGAAATAAAGGTGATCTTTTGAGCGTGGCGTGGTTGTTGGTGCCAGACGGGCTGGTCTGCTCAGTTACTGGGATTCTCACCCACAACCATTTCTAGGGTTTATAAATAATGGTCTGAAAAAGGAAAAACATCCCGTATGAGGTAGTCCTGGGGGGTGAAAATGAGGCTACAATTTGCACGAGCTCACCTAAACTGGACAGTTGAAGACTGTAAAAATGTTGCCTGGTCTGATGAGTCTCGGTTTCTGTTGAGACATTCAGATGGTAGAGTCAGAATGAGAACATGGATCCATCATGCCTTGTTACCACTGGGCAGGCTGCTGGTGGTAGGGCTGCTCGATTATGGAAAAAATAATAATCACGATTATTTTGGTCAATATTGAAATCACGATTATTTAACACGATTACTCATTAACATTTGGATATAATGGTTAGTGTCCACTCCAGGGTATAATCTGTTAGTGTCCTTTATCTAATAGAGTCTTTGGATCAGAATAAAATCTGTTTTACTAGCTAATGACCAGTTCCACTGACATAACACAATGTGCATCTCACATCACATGTTCACTCACTATGACCACTACTACTGTCATTACGAAACATTGTGCCAAAATATCAACAATAATGTCGCCCTCAGTGGACTTATTTAGTAAGGAAAAATCCAACACATAGACGGTACATTAGAGTAACGTTACGTGAAACAGGTGATTGAAAGGGGTCCTTTTCGCCTTCAGAACTGCCTTAATTCTTTGTGTTATTGATTCAACAAGGTGCTAGAAGCATTCTTTAGAAATGTTGGACCATATTGATAGGATAGGGTCAAACACGGAATCTACAATGTAAATAGTCATGAAAATAAAGAAACTCATTGAATGAGAAGTGTACAACCTTTTGGGCCTGTACTGTATACATTTAAAAGGTAGCATGTTTTTTACAGTAACTGGGTGATGACGTCATAAGAGGGAGTAGCAACCCATAGCAGGTACATAGACAGGCCAACAACGGGACAATCTTATCCATTTTCGCCATCTTATTCATCACTAAATTCACTTCTGACGACATTTTAGGCGAGAAATTAACTGTTTAGATTTCGAATATAGGCAGTCTTGCGAAAATCGTTGCTAAATTGACAATTTGCTTCAAAGTTTTCGGAGTTGAGAAGCTCCGTAAAGTAAACCCTCTGCCCTGTTTCTGATGTACTCGTACATCCAGCACAAACACAATAGTTTACCATTTTAGCTAGGTCTCCAATATAACTGCTAGCCTACTAGCCGTTAGCCTAGCTAACGGTAACTCTAGTCTCGGAGTCCCCCTTATGACTTCACACCCCACCTAGTGGAAGGGAGGGGGAGTGCTTAAAACCACTGTAAAAAGTACCAACTTTTCATATTATATTCAGCATTTTGTAGGGCTGGTCCGAATACCATTTTTTGAGCTTTGAAGCTTCGGTAGTAATGAGCATCGAATATTGGAAGCTTCGGAACATTTTATTATCTCTAATAAAGGCAGGAATCTCTATGTGTCTGTCTGTTTGTTGGCATTTTGATTATTTTGAGAACCTTTCATCCAAACAACTTCACAAGGGAGTGCAGCAGTGTCGTATTTGGTGCAATATAAATAGACAGGCCAGACGCGTTCAGCATTAATAAACTTTTAACCTCTCAAGGATCACCGTCTCGTCAACGGGACACTTTGTGACTGGGGGCGTCGCTGTAACCTCGATAAAACTTCCACTCAT
>CM046801.1:342058-409558 GCA_025617405.1 Perca schrenkii | reverse complement strand
CCATCCCTCCTCCCTCCTTCCCCCCCTCCCTTCCCTCCTCACTCTCCCTCCCTCCTTCCCTCCCTCCTTCCCTCCTCCTTCCCTCCCTCTCTCCCTCCCTCCCTCCCTCTCTCCCTCCCTCCCTCTCCTCCTCTCTCTCCCTCCCTCCCCCCTCCCTCCTTCCTCCCCTCCCTCCTCCCTCCCTCTCCCTCCTCTATCCTCCCTCCATCCTCCCTCTCTCCCTCCCTCCTCCCTCCTCTATCCATCCCTCTATCCTCCCTCCCTCCTCCCTCCCCCCCTCCCTCCATCCCTCCCTCCTCCTCTCTCCCTCCCTCCATCCTCCCTCTCCCTCCCTCTCCTCTCCCTCCTCTCCCTCCCTCCTCCCTCCTCCCTCCCTCTATCCTCCCTCCCTCCTCCATCCCTCCCTCCATCCTCCCTCCTCTATCCTCCCTCCATCCTCCCTCCATCCTTCCTCTCTCCCTCCCTCCTCCCTCCCTCCTCTATCCTCTCTCCCTCCCTCCCTTCCTCCTCCATCCCACCCTCCTCCTCCCTCCTCCTCCCTCCTCTCTCCCTCCCTCCCTCTCTCCATCCCTCCCTCCTCCCTGTGTTTGGATGGCTGGCACTAAAAGGTTTAACGGCTCTCGGAGAGATTACGCTGAGATCAAAGGTCACAATAAAACAGACTGACAGATGGCTTAGTGTTAGTTATCTAAACGTTATCTAAACGTTATCTCATGGTTATCTTTTTCATTTTGAGTACAAACCTCTTAACCCTCCTGTTGTCCTCGGTTCACATTTGATTCATTTTCAAAACGTTTTTGGGGAATTGGAAATGTATTTATTTGAAACAGGGACAATGCACAGACAGACATTGAACTTGTACTACAAGAGAATATGTCTTGGGCCAGGTTATAGCAACAGCTGCTAATTTCCACCTGTATTCTAGTGAATAATGTGCTTGAACAATGTCGGGCTGTAACCGTTTTCGGGCTTTTAAAAAGCTGTCAATCAACATGTACTTTTAAGGCCCAATTACAGCTCTACTTCTGTTGACCCAGACTACAAAAATCTCGACTCTCTGGCTTCACTTACTAGTAAGGCTGTGCAATTAATCGGAATTTAATCGTGATTATGATTTTGGCTCCCAACGATCACAAAAACAGAATAATTGAGAAAACCAGTTATTTAGCTCATTACGTTTTGCAAGTAAACTGAAAAAATTAAGTTTAAATAGCAAAAGTATTGAGGTAAATTTCACCGTTTTTTTTTTTTTAACAGTTGATTTATTTAACTTTTTCAACTGTTTTTTTAAGTTCAATAACTGCAAACATTTTTCCAGAAGTCAACGAGTAATCGTGGTAAATTATCGTGATTTCAATATTGAACAAAATAATCGTGATTATATTTTTTTCCCGTAATCGAGCTGCCCTACTTACTAGCCATATATATATATATATATATATATATATATATATATATATATATATATATATATATATATATATATATATATATCACACACACACAGTACAGGCCAAAAGTTTGGACACACCTTCTCATTCAATGTGTTTCTTTATTTTCATGACTATTTACATTGTAGATTCTCACTGAAAGCATCAAAACTATGAATGAACACATATGGAATTATGTACTTAACAAGAAAGTGTGAATAACTGAAAACATGTCTTATATTTTAGATTCTTCAAAGTAGCCACCCTTTGCTTTTTTATTAATAAGGGAAATAATTCCACTAATGAACCCTGACAAAGCACACCTGTGAAGGTAAAACCATTTCAGGTGACTACCTCATGAAGCTCATTGAGAGAACACCAAGGGTTTGCAGAGTTATCAAAAAAAAGCAAAGGGTGGCTACTTTGAAGAATCTAAAATATAAGACATGTTTTCAGTTATTTCACACTTTTTTTGTTAAGTACATAATTCCATATGTGTTCATTCATAGTTTTGATGCCTTCAGTGAGAATCTACAATGTAAATAGTCATGAAAATAAAAAGGAAACACATTGAATGAGAAGGTGTGTCCAAACCTTTTGGCCTGTACTGTACATATGTTTATTTTAGAGCTTATCCTTAATCAGTGAAACCTCGGTCTCTGACTTCTTCTTCTTCTGCTGCTGCTGCGTCTCCAGATGGCGTCCAGCGAGTCCCGGCTCCAGCAGCAGCCGTCCCCGAAAGACGCTGCCGACCAGAACTTTGACTACATGTTCAAGCTGCTGATCATCGGCAACAGCAGCGTGGGGAAGACTTCCTTCCTGTTCCGCTACGCAGACGACTCCTTCACCTCTGCCTTCGTCAGCACCGTGGGCATCGACTTCAAGGTGAAGACCGTCTTCCGCAACGACAAGAGGATCAAGCTGCAGATCTGGGTGAGTGGATTTAAAGATGTGAAACGTAATGTTTTGGGGGGTCCTCAGGACACCAAAAACCCAAATCACATTTTTTTTGGGATATTTGATGTGAAAAGAAGGTAATGCTTCTAACATTACACTTTAGATGTGTGTGGATGTTTCACACCAGGAGTCATTTATATAGTTCTATTTTATAGTGATCCATTATCTGGTCAACACATGTTCTATTGAAGGTCCCATGACATGGTGCTCTTTGGATGCTTTTATATAGACCTTAGTGGTCCCCTAATACTGTATCTGAAGTCTCTTTTATATAGACCTTAGTGGTCCCCTAATACTGTATCTGAAGTCTCTTTTATATAGGCCTTAGTGGTCCTCTAATACTGTATCTGAAGTCTCTTTTATATAGACCTTAGTGGTCCCCTAATACTGTATCTGAAGTCTCTTTTATATAGACCTTAGTGGTCCCTAATACTGTATCTGAAGTCTCTTTTATATAGACCTTAGTGGCCCCCTAATACTGTATCTGAAGTCTCTTTTATATAGACCTTAGTGGTCCCCTAATACTGTATCTGAAGTCTCTTTTATATAGACCTTAGTGGTCCTCTAATACTGTATCTGAAGTCTCTTTTATATAGACCTTAGTGGTCCCCTAATACTGTATCTGAAGTCTCTTTTATATAGACCTTAGTGGTCCCCTAATACTGTATCTGAAGTCTCTTTTATATAGACCTTAGTGGTCCCCTAATACTGTATCTGAAGTCTCTTTTATATAGACCTTAGTGGCCCCCTAATACTGTATCTGAAGTCTCTTTTATATAGACCTTAGTGGTCCCCTGATACTGTATCTGAAGTCTCTTTTATATAGACCTTAGTGGTCCTCTAATACTGTATCTGAAGTCTCTTTTATATAGACCTTAGTGGTCCCCTAATACTGTATCTGAAGTCTCTTTTATATAGACCTTAGTGGTCCCCTAATACTGTATCTGAAGTCTCTTTTATATAGACCTTAGTGGTCCTCTAATACTGTATCTGAAGTCTCTTTTATATAGACCTTAGTGGTCCCCTAATACTGTATCAGAAGTCTCTTTTATATAGACCTTAGTGGTCCCCTAATACTGTATCTGAAGTCTCTTTTATATAGACCTTAGTGGTCCCCTAATACTGTATCTGAAGTCTCTTTTATATAGACCTTAGTGGTCCCCTAATACTGTATTTGAAGTCTCTTTTATATAGACCTTAGTGGTCCTCTAATACTGTATCTGAAGTCTCTTTTATATAGGCCTTAGTGGTCCCCTAATACTGTATTGCTCGTTTGAAAGCCATGATGTCCTATCACCATTTCTAGCCACTGGGGGGACCATAGGCAGGCTGGGGGAACTCATATTAATGTTAAAAAACCTCCAAAGTGACATTTTCATGCCATGGGACATTTTTAAAGAAAAGATGGAAAATAAATATTTGTGTGTGCTGTAAAGTGGTTAGAAAAAATTTATTTGGAATCAGCTGGCCTAACTCAAAGAAAATCGGAAAGGGCCTAGAAAGTTGTAATCGGTGCATCTCTACTATTTTTGGTAGCCTGCTGTACCTAAATGGCCAGTAGGCACTTTATTTTCTTTATTCATTGAAGCCTCTGTGTTTACAGGCTTGTGGTGATGCACAATGTGCTCTAGGTGCCAAAAATATCTGTTTGGTACTGCCAATTAGTTTAGTCTTGTAATGGTTCATGTGTGCAATAAACATTACACTTGGTGAGAACCAAATCGTGGCAGAGAATCGTGATTATCAATTCTAAGCTAAAGAAATCGTGATTCTTATTTTTCCCCCGAATCGTGCAGGCCTAGTCAAAATAGTTGTCTCTTAATTTAATCGTCGACGACTTATCGATTCATCTTTGCAGCTCTACAAATAACTTATCAGTTAGTCCGAGAAAATAACGGACAGATTAACGGACCATTAGTCAGTCCCTCCAGAAAAACGCGATTATTGCATTTTTTCAAATATGCCGCACTTTCGCCGCATAAATTGCTGATTTACAAGCAAAATATTTGGGGCTTGCATGATTTCATAATCCCCGCATTTTCGTTGCTAAAAGTCCCATAATACATCTTAGCAGAAAGTTGAAAAATGTTGCGTTTGTCAGTACACGATCCGTTCTGCACACGCGCAAAATGTTCGCGCACTGCACGATCTGTTCCACGCTTTCGGTCGACAGCCAAGCTAACGTTAGTTCAGCTAACAGCTAATTCGGCTAACCGCTAGCTGAGACAGCATGTAATAACTTTAAAAGACCCTCAAAATAAAACCTGAAGATAAAAGTTAACATTTTTAACAGCTGTTACGTCAGCTCTACTTTACTTTTGCTCATTTAAAATACAATCACTCAACACTTGTCTTTATTGTTATTACTGTAAAGTCTTAATATAGCTGTAGCTGCTTCTCCCGTTAAGTTTGGCTTAACGTCATTTTAGACTGAATCTAGTCAGCTAGCGGTTAGCCGAATTAGCTGTTAGCTAAACTAACGTTAGCTTCCCGGTGGAGGCTAGCCATAGGCTAGCGTGGACCAGATCGTGCAGGTTGTATGCTAGGTACAACAGTATTATCTCGCGCATGTAAAGAACGGATCGTGTACCGACAGCGTTTACTTCACACGAGAGCAGCCATTTTCCACTGTTGCCATGGGAACGTTATGAAGTGACATCATTACGTCATCAAATCACTTTTCTATTTTTCATGAAACTGCAGTTTTTGCAAGTTCCCGCAATTTCATCTCATAAAATTGCATAAATATCATATATTGCATATTCCATCGCATTGTTTAAGAAAACGTGCCTCATAAATCGAGGATTATTGCCCTGCAACAATCACAGAAGAACTCATCAGTTTTCTGGAAGGACTGATTACGGTAATGGTTGGTTTCAGCGTTGATATATCTGATATCACACCCCTCTAACACAGGAGTGTGGTTGGGGAGGCCAGTGTGTGTTTTGGCGTTGGCTCCTCTGCTGCTGACTCATCTCCGTCTCCGTTTGTGTATCACACGCTGTTGGCTCAGCTGAATCATGTGTTTGAACAGCTTTAACTGTGAGGAATGTGTGCTGCAGATAAATTAAGGATACACCTTTATAGTTCAGTGTAAAAGCCCTGCAATGGATACCATGGTTACTGTGTGTGTGTGTGTGTGTGTGTGTGTGTGTGTGTGTGTGTGTGTGTGTGTGTGTGTGTGTGTGTGTGTGTGTGTGTGTGTGTGTGTGTGTGTGTGTGTGTGTGTGTGTGTGTGTGTGGTGATCCAGTGTTTATAGGCTAAGCTTACCAGCTGCTAGCTGTAACTTGATATTTACCGTACAGACGTGAGAGAGGTACCGATCTTCTCCTCTAACTCTAACAAATAAATATAAGCACATTTCCCAAAAGGTCAAACTATTTCTTTAAGGCCTCCTGCACACTGGCTGCGTGGCCTGAGCGTTGCGTTTCTGTTGCGTGGCGGCTGCGTGGTGTTTTCTGTGTCTTTCCCCACCAGAAAGGTGTCTGCTGCTGCTGCTAGCCTTGTCTGGACACATGGATGTTTCCCATAAACAGAAATATATTCTGATCTGATTACAGCAAAGACAATGCTGGCAGTATTGATGATTTTTATGCGTGTCACGCAGGCAGTGTGTACGCTCTAACCTGTTAACATGGGAGCCGAAATAAAAATGGACACGCCACACAGCTGACCTGCTCACGCCACACAGCCAGTGTGCAGGAGGCATAACTCTTGTGTTGACTGTTCCAACAATCACCACTCTGGGTTGGTTGAAATAAACCCTTAATTCACCCATTTACATGTGGAGAAATGCTGGCTCTATACACGCTAAAAGTCCTGATTATTTACATGGAGTCTGGTGGAGATATGTTGGCTCTATACACGCTAAAAGTCCTGATTATTTACATGGAGTCTGGTGGAGATATGCTGGCTCTATACACGCTAAAAGTCCTGATTATTTACATGGAGTCTGGTGGAGATATGCTGGCTCTATACACGCTAAAAGTCCTGATTATTTACATGGAGTCTGGTGGAGATATGCTGGCTCTATACACGCTAAAAGTCCTGATTATTTACGTGGAGTCTGGTGTAGTTTTGTGATGGTGATTTCGGGGCTGTTTCATGTTAAACTAAAAGGATCTTACTCTTTAACTAAAAGGTCTATCTCTGTAGGGATCCATCCCATAATGTTGTCAGACACTTATATAATAATAATCTGAGTCTGTCAGCAGCAACAACAGAACTTTTAGTGGACGCTAACGTACGGTGAACATCCCGGTTAGTGGCTGATAGTTACAGCGTTCTCGCTCAATACTGGACCAATTTTAAAGAGTTTGTTCTTATTATTTACTTAGACACCAATGCATAGGAAAATAGGTTGGG
The DNA here is from genome assembly GCA_025617405.1 of Perca schrenkii. Lineage (NCBI taxonomy): Eukaryota > Metazoa > Chordata > Actinopteri > Perciformes > Percidae > Perca > Perca schrenkii. Next base: position 402,805 of record CM046801.1, on the reverse strand, counting down.
CAACAAAAGAAATTCCCCTTTAACAGAAGGCAAAATACCTCATGATTCTCTCCTTTTTTATAAGATGATAAGGCATTTTAAGCCTTTTATTGACAGGACAGCTGAAGAAATGAAAGGGGAGAGAGAGGGAATGACATGCAGCAAAGGGCCACAGGTCGGAATCGAACCCTGGCCTGCTGCGTTGAGGAGTAAACCTTGATATATGGGTGCACACTTCACCAACTGAGCTAACCGGGCGCCCCTGATTGTCTCTCAACCCTGAACTCCAACTGGGCTTTGTAGCATCAATTAAAAATGGAAATTCAACTCTTGTATACATGTATGTAAACACTTAGATGCCAGGTACAGACAGCGAGTAGTAATGTGTGTGCAACCATGAGGAAGTCGTGCCTGTTTACACTTCTTGCACAACTCATGTGCTAAACTTGCACAAGGCTCCAAACCCACAATTGTAGACACACCTCGTCTTTTTAAAAAGGTCTTCTGCTAAGCCTTCTGTCTCCGAGCTCGACCAAACAACTAATCCATTCACGGAGAGAAAATAATCAACAGATTAATCGATAGTGAGAAGAATCGTGAGTTGCAGCTTTAGTTGTTCTGTCTCTAAAATGTGGATTAGTGTTTTGTCCCCAACTCAAAGATCTTCAGTTTCCTGTCCCAGAGGAGAGAAGACACTAGAATAAATTCACATTTAACAAGCTGCCGTCACACAAGTGTTACTGTTAATTAAATTATCTTTTTATAAGGAAATTTCACATCAATTGACAAGTACATATGGAATTGAACGTTCGCAAAAGCCACGCTCCCTGGTTATTGTTACTACGTCCGTCAAACAATGGAGAACCAGACACATAGCCATGGCTGGGCTGAGCTCCATACCTGTTGGTATAAGTGATTGGTTTTGGAGTAATGCAGCAGACATATCCTCCAGGGCACGACAGAAAGGGCTGCAGTATGCAGTGGAGGGTATGTTCAATGACCTCAACCTCTTGCTGAATTATCTGTGTCCATAGCAACATGTGCTTGACAGGCTAACAGCTATCAGGCTGTCTGAATTTCCTACGGAATAATAAAGTATCTAACGTTCTAACTTTACTACTTTCAATAATAATGCTATATAGAACCACAACTGTTAACTTAAGTCCAGTTTTACAGATTGTAACTGTTATATGTACTTAGCTACTTAAACTACTTATTGATAATTGATATAAGTTAGCTCGCTAGCTTTACCTTGGAGCAGACATATGTAGCTATGCTTATTAATCTTCGAGGCATTTAGCTGTGAGTGGGGTCTCCCACACCGCTTAATCCATTGTCGGCATCTTTCTTCTTGGGTCTTGGGCTTTGGAAAGGCGACAAAAACGACCCCTCCCTCTAAACTTTTGGGGTACCTGGGGTCAGACTTGCAGGTGCCATAGGTGCATCGTTTCACCATCTCAATGTTTGACGGGGGGGGGGTCCTTCTCCTTAGTTACAGTTGCTGAGCTAGGATTGGACGAGGACCGCTCGAGGGCGGGGTTTTGCGAACGGTCAATTAACATTAGAATTGTACAGAACCAAAGGTTTTGTATCAATAGTTTCTTGTTCCAGATGTCCGATGTCCATTCCCTTTTTAGTAATAAAAAAGCAATAAAAGGTTCACTCCTCGACGCAGCAGCCGCAGGTTTGACTCCGACCTGCGGCCCTTTGCTGAATGTCGTTCCCCCTTCACGTCTTCAGCTGTCCTATAAAAATAAAGGCCTAAAAAATAATCTTTTGGGTTTTTCGCCTTTATTTGACAGGACAGCTAGGTGAGAGAGAGGGGGAAGACATGCTGGACATCGTCACAGGTCGGACTTGAACCCTAGGCCTCTGTGTCCAAGTACATGTGCGTCTGCTCTACCCACTGAGCCAACCCGGCCACACACAAAAAACAACCTTTTTTAAGGAGCAATACAAAACGTAAAATGCACTTCTACACTTGCCAAGAAAGTGATTTCAGTTCCTGCCTTGTGTATGTTTGGGTGTCTCTGCCTCAAAGTGACTTGTTTTTATAACGAGGGTTATATCTGCAGAAACATTTAGGAAACTGAAATCACAAGTTTGACCTTTTTTCATAATAAATGACTCCAAACAATTAACAGATTATCAATAATTATTATTAGTTTACAACTAAAGAATTAATCTTTGCAGCTCTAGTATCTAGTAGTGTGTCAAACTCGAGGCCCGCGGGCCAAATTCGTCCCCTTGCAGGTTTTGATCCGGCCCGCATATCCATTCAGGTTCACAATACATTTTGGCCCACCTAGTTTTTGTCATTTATTTTTGACGATTTGTTATTTTCTTTTGCTGTTTTGCCAATTTTTCTCACGTTTTTGCCACTTTATCTCACGTTTTTTGCCGCTTTTCCGACGTTTTGGCTGCTTTTTCTGACATTTTTGCCACTTTTTCTGACATTTTTGCCACTAAATCATGTTTTTGCCAATTTCTCTCACGTTTTTGCCACTTTATCTCACGTTTTTTGCCGCTTTTCTGACGGTTTGGCCGCTTTTTCTGACATTTTTGCCACTTTATCATGTTTTTGCCAATTTTTCTCACGTTTTTGCCACTTTATCTCACGTTTTTTGCCGCTTTTCCGACGTTTTGGCCGCTTTTTCTGACGTTTTTGCCACTTTTTCTGACATTTTTGTGACTTTATCATGTTTTTGCCAATTTTTCTCAAGTTTTTGCCACTTTTTCTCACGTTTTTGACGCTTTTCCGACATTTTTGTCACTTTTTCTTACATTTTTGCCGCTTTTTCTGAAGTTTTTGTAATTTTCTTTTGACGTTTTGGGGCGCTTTTTCCTATGATGGCTGGGGAACTTTCTCCTGACTTCTTTAGGACTTTATGTCGACCTAACTGTAAGTGAGAATATGTTACGGCTGCTATCTACGGGACAAAACAGAAGACTTTGTGACACACGCAATAATACAGTCAAAGATATTTGACTTTTTCGATTTAAATAAAAGCCGATCATCAAACCAAACATGTGTGGCCCTAGATGTGACTCTTATTTTCCAGTGTGGCCTGTAGTGAAGTTGAGTTTGACCCCCTGCTCTATAATGTGTGATTAGTGTGGTTTTGAGAAGGGGGGCATGTTGTGCGTGCCCGGTGTTGACGTAACCACGGATGGTGCTGGGGGGTTTCAAAGAGAAGAGGTATTTCCTAAGCTCAGGAAGGAGAGGAAGTTCCCTCTCAGCGTCTGGCGGAGACCTAATGTAGAGATACCACAGGGCTGTGCAGCAGTGTGTTTAAAGGGTGTGGGGCCACCAGGCATGTCTTAGCACTTAGCACGCTATGTGGAGTTAATAATCTACTGTGAAATCTCCTGGCTGTTAGACTCATGTTTAGATCCTGTTGAACGCCATCTGTAAGAGGCTTCACCACATCCTTTAGACAGGGGCTGCTGTTGATGACGAGGTTATGATAGTTTTGAATTTAAATATTAGTTTTTAATTTCATTTTTGGCTATGTTCACACTTGGCATCTTTTATTTTTTTCCAAACAGTTCCACTAACTACTCTCCCCTAAAACTGGTTTTGTCATTTGCATTCACACCGGCCAAGTGGGCCATAGGAACTGACCTTTTTGTTATTATTATAATCATTAGGGCTGCCACCTCTTAGTCGATTAGTCGACTAATCAGTTGTTTTGGTCTTAGTCGACTAAGATTTCTTTAGTCCATTAGTCATTTTTTATTCTTATTCATGCTTAATTACTCATTTCCAAGAAACTTCTGAGCACATTTCTGGTAAACACAAGATTTAAAGTGGTGCTTTTGCAGGATTAATTGTGGAGAAACTCAGTTTTACAGATGGTTAATTAACTACATTTATATTGTGCTTTTCAAGTCTTAACCACCTCTCAAAGAGCACAGCTCTGTCAATTAAATCAACTTATCCGTTAGTCGACTAAATCCTATAAGTGTTAGTCCACTAAGAAGTTCTTTAGTCGAGGACAGACCTAATAATCACAGCCATCTAACCACCACGATGAGAAGGGGAAAGGGAAAGACCTCGCCCTTAAGTAGGAGCTGAAAGAGTTACAGGAACTTGACCAACTGAAACACTTTGCTCGTTTGAAAGCCATGATGTCTCTCTCTAAGACATGCATGCAACTATACTGTAAAATATTACAGACCCATTTAGTTATGTCCACTTATTTCTTATTTTTAACTGAACAAGCTCATACAAGTTGTCGATTTTGAACTCAACTTTATGAGTTTTTGAAAGTTAAACTTGCATATTTTCGTTGGGTTGACTATTTAAAAAAATGTATGTGTTGATTGAACTTAGGTATGTAAGTTAAGTTATCAACCAAATGCAGTCAAGACTGCAACTGGTTCATTGGCTGGCCAATTCCCATGATGCAAGGCGGTAAATAGAGTTTGCTGAAAAGTTTGCAGTTTGTTCGAAATACAAATGTAACTTTATGAATTCTGTTTATTAAACGTGTGTTTAGAATGTAGTGTTTTGTTGCCTGGTAATTGTCATTGTTGTGCTGGTTTACATTTGTAACCATGAGTTAAGTGACTGTTACGTTTGATAAGAGGTGGAGTATGGCGGTGTTAGACATTGAGCAGTAATAGGCTTCCTTCAGCCATTAATCTGCGGCGTGTAGCTTTACTAGCGGCCATTTTACGTCAAGTGACACAAGATCAGCAGAGGCCGCTATCTCGCACGGGGCCCTGGGGTGGCCCCACCCAAGCACCCACGGTATCTCTGCTATAAATGTGGTTATGTTGTTTTAACTTGAAAGTGTGAGTTGAAATAAAGCAGAAAGGTATGTCTGTTATACTAGGCAAGGAAGGTTTCTGGCATTATTAAAAAAAAAAAAAGATTTGTTTTAACTTAAAGTATGAAGTTAAACCAAGTAATACAAAGTTAAATCAACTAAAAGAACAACTTTAACAAAACTAGAACACTGTAGTTACATCAACCTCATTAACTTTAATTTCTAAGTTGAAACAAAGGCAGTTTTCAAGTTGAGTGAACTTTGATTTTCAAGGCAGCAGGGGAACTTGCATTTCCAAGTTAAACTAACGTGAAATTTATTACAGTGCTACAGTTGAAAATTAGCCGAAGGGCTAACATTGTCCAAAATCACCAGAAAAAGTGATTTATTTCATAATATGGGCACTTTAAGCTCCAATGACTGTGTGCAATGGCTCCCCTCAAGCCAATAAATAAAAACAAAGAAAACCCCTAGGCCACAAATCAATAGAAGAAAGAGGCATGAACTATCGTTCAATGAACTATCGTTCAATGAACTATCGTTCAGGCACAACGCTGGCCACACACATGCACAGATATTCCTCCCTCTGTAGTTGGATGTTGGCTCAGCGGGTAGAGCAGGCGCACATGTACTGAGAGGTTTAAGCCTCGACGCAGACGTCCAGGGTTTGAATCCGACCTGTGATGATTTCCTGCATGGCTTCCCTCTCTCACCTAGCTGTCCTGTCAACAGTTAAAGGTGGAAAAGCCCAAAAATAATCTATAAACAACCCACTCGGAGCAGCACAAGCAGCCTTGTTGTTACCCAGCTCTATTTTTTAACAATTTTAATATGAAATAGCCATCTGAATAATAATAATAATAATAATAATAATAATAATAATAATAAAAAAAATGTAACCATTTGCAAGATGAGTGCTTAAGACCCTTTTTATTCTTTTAAAAAAATAAATAAAGTTTCATGTTTTTAGTTCTGGTTTTCATTTAGTTTACCAAACCTATTTCTCACTGCTTATTCTCCTTTAGGTTGAGTGTAATAGCTCTGGTTGATGATCCCTGGCTGCCAGCCTCCCTTTGTGTATCATGGAAGACTGATAACACACCACATGGCCTCACACACACACACTCTCACACACACACACACACACACACACTACACACACACACACACACACACACACACACACACACACACAGCTCTAACACTGTGCACACATGCTGTCTTCAGAACGCCTTTGTGTGTCATGGAAATATGTTTGAGCAAACACACACACACCTTTCACACACTTAGTATTAATACATCCACGCGTGTGTGTGTGTCTGTGTGTTCCTGTGTGTGTGTGTGTGTGTGTCTCTCTGTGTGTGTGTGTGTGTCTCTCTGTGTGTCTCTCTGTGTGTGTGTGTGTGTGTGTGTGTCTGTGTGTGTGTGTCTCTGTGTGTGTCTCTGTGTGTGTGTGTGTGTGTGTGTGTGTGTGTCTGTGTGTGTGTGTGTCTCTCTGTGTGTGTGTGTGTGTGTGTGTATGTCTCTGTGTCTCTCTGTGTGTGTGTGTGTGTGTGTGTGTGTGTGTGTGTGTGTGTCTCTGTGTCTCTGTGTGTGTGTGTGTGTGTGTGTGTGTGTGTGTGTGTGTGTGTCTCTGTGTGTGTGTGTGTGTGTGTGTGTGTGTGTGTCTCTGTGTCTCTCTGTGTGTGTGTGTGTGTGTGTGTGTGTGTGTGTGTGTGTGTGTGTGTGTGTCTCTGTGTGTGTGTGTGTGTGTGTGTGTGTGTGTGTGTGTCTCTCTCTCTGTGTGTGTGTGTGTGTGTGTGTGTGTGTGTGTGTCTCTCTCTGTGTGTGTGTGTGTGTGTGTGTGTGTGTGTGTGTGTGTCTCTGTGTGTGTGTGTGTGTGTGTGTGTGTGTGTGTGTGTCTCTCTCTCTGTGTGTGTGTGTGTGTGTGTGTGTGTGTGTGTGTGTGTGTGTCTCTCTCTCTGTGTGTGTTTGTGTGTGCAGGTGACTCATGTTTAAAGACCATGGTACCATGACGTTGGAGGCTGTGAATATGCCGAGGCGGATTTAGACCTCCCTATCTGTCATCGTGTGTAAACACATGAGGGAGCAGCTTGTTGTGTGGCTGAGGTTGATTATAGGAGCCCTGGAGACCATCTGTTGTGGATACCAGACCCAGGGCTAGAGTTATCAAGCCGTTTGCGTCTGTTTCCAGGCGCTAATTTATCGCAAAGACGGACGTAACCGATGCAGCATATTTACAAACAGGGACACTTGGGTAAAATCTCAGATTGCCTGCCACATGAGCGAGAAGAGACAAGTTGCGCTTTCAATATGCGTTCGTGGGAGGGTCGTGGGGAAAGTGGGAGTTCCACCCAAAAAGGTGGGAAGATAAGCGCAAAGTGCGCCTAATTATACTGTACAGGCCAAAGTTTGGACACACCTTCTCATTCAATGCGTTTCCTTTTTATTTTCATGACTATTTACATTGTAGATTCTCACTGAAGGCATCAAAACTATGAATGAACACATATGGAATTATGTACTTAACAAAAAAGTGTGAAATAACTGAAAACATGTCTTATATTTTAGATTCTTCAAAGTAGCCACCCTTTGCTTTTTTTATTAATAAGGGAAATAATTCCACTAATGAACCCTGACAAAGCACACCTGTGAAGGTAAAACCATTTCAGGTGACTACCTCATGAAGCTCATTGAGAGAACACCAAGGGTTTGCAGAGTTATCAAAAAAAAAGCAAAGGGTGGCTACTTTGAAGAATCTAAAATATAAGACATGTTTTCAGTTATTTCACACTTTTTTGTTAAGTACATAATTCCATATGTGTTCATTCATAGTTTTGATGCCTTCAGTGAGAATCTACAATGTAAATAGTCATGAAAATAAAAAGGAAACGCATTGAATGAGAAGGTGTGTCCAAACTTTTGGCCTGTACTGTATATCCTGATATTTTTTCCGCAAAGTGAGAGCAGTTCAGTCAAAGCCAAATATGACATGTCACATGTAGTTTCATAGAAACCGGCTATTTCAGTGAACCGTTACAAAATCAAATAAATAATAAACAGGTTTCTTCACCTGGTTCAATGCTCAGCTGTTCAAACAACCATATAATGTAAACATAAATACTGTATAACAACAGGAGTACCTTTTTTGAAATCAAAGCTCCAGAAGGTTTGTTTTAGTTTTTTCCAACGTTTTAAATTGTTAAATTTTTCTTCTACACATTTTCAGCTTATTTCTATGTCCAATATTTTCTGATATAGGGCTGGGTGATATAGAGAAAATCAGATATCATGATATATTCTTGACCAAATACCTCGATATCGATATTGCGGCGATATATAACCCTAACCCATATGCTAAGGGATATATATATATACTGTGAATCGTTTTTTTTAATCAAGAATCTTTTTTAAATCGATATTGAATAGAATTGTGACATTTTCTGAATCATGCACCCTTAATAAAAATCCTTTATTAAACATTGAAAAGCCAAAAATATGGAAGATTTCATGTAATTTTAGATTTCATCTATATTTTAATTGGAAGTTTACTGTATTATTTATAAAAAGGTACTTTTCGCTAGATAATTTTTTTTGCGCTTTCCCACCTTTTTAAAGATGCAGTAGGTAAGTCTTATAAAACTAACTTTCTGTCATATTTGCTGAAACCGACCCTATGATCCAGTAGAACTACATGAATTATGTAAAAAAAAAAAAAAAAATCCAGCTCCTCTGGCACCTCCTACAGCCTGTAGTGCCATTGGCAAAATTCCACCGCTCCCGGTCGATTTTCTCCAATCAGGGCCACAGGGGGGCGGGGTCTATCTGCCTGTCAATCACTGCTCAGGCACACGCATACATAGCGTTCTCCCCTCCCCCCTCCCCGCGCACGAGCTGCAGAAAAGTTTTCCAAAACTCTGTGAATAATGGAGAGGCTTTTCAGAGGTGGCGTGAGCTGCAGGATGTTAAAGATCTGAAGAACGATGCAGACGTAGCCACATTTCCTCTCAACAGGTAACATAATTACCATGAGTGATTTATCTTTCACTTGGTTATTAGTAGTCAGAAGTCCACAAAGCTACGTTGGTGAGGATGATAGTAACGTTAGCACAGTGGTCGGTCTGATGTGAGGCTGTACGGTAGCCTGCTAGTTAGCATCGTTTTACTGTTGGTGAGTAAAGTTAACGTTGTGTTAGTGTTTAGTTATTGAAGATGTTGTCTGTCTGACATGCCGGCCGGCAGTTCTGTCAAACACCGTTGTGTAGGAGGGGCTTAGGAGACGGTTTGGGCTGCAGCAGAAAGGGAGGAGGGACTGAGAAGTTGTCGATGTTCAAATCTGTTGGCAAAGTCCTGGCTCTTCACAATCTTACCTACTGCAGCTTTAATGGACAGGACAGCTAGCTGGGAAAAGAGAGAGAGGGAGAGGGGGGGGAGACATGCAGTAAATCATCACAGGTTGGACTTGAACCCTGGACCTTGAGGCATAAACATCTAAATATATGTGTGCCTGCTCATCCCACTGAGCCAACCGGGCAACTTTTTCGTTGTTTTGGAGTATTTTTGGAGCCCTGGCTGCTGGAATATTCCCGTTTTATACAGTATTTCTACGTTGTAGTTTAAGGATAAACTTGGAATATTTCACACTTGAATAAAACAGAAATAAATAGAGGTGTGAATCTTCACCGATCTCCTGATTCCATTATCATGTCAGCGATTCGATATCTCGATGCGGCAAATCCATGTTTCTATTAAAGCCATGTAGGATATTTAATCATGTTTCTATTAAAGCCATGTAGGATATTTAATCATGTTTCTTTTAAAGCCATGTAGGATATTTAATCATGTTTCTATTAAAGCCATGTAGGATATTTAATCATGTTTCTATTAAAGCCATGTAGGATATTTAATCATGTTTCTATTAAAGCCATGTAGGATATTTAATCATGTTTCTATTAAAGCCATGTAGGATATTTAATCATGTTTCTATTAAAGCCATGTAGGATATTTAATCATGTTTCTATTAAAGCCATGTAGGATATTTAATCATGTTTCTATTAAAGCCATGTAGGATATTTAATCATGTTTCTATTAAAGCCATGTAGGATATTTAATCATGTTTCTATTAAAGCCATGTAGGATATTTAATCATGTTTCTATTAAAGCCATGTAGGATATTTAATCATGTTTCTATTAAAAGCCATGTAGGATATTTAATCATGTTTCTATTAAAGCCATGTAGGATATTTAATCATGTTTCTATTAAAGCCATGTAGGATATTTAATCATGTTTCTATTAAAGCCATGTAGGATATTTAATCATGTTTCTATTAAAGCCATGTAGGATATTTAATCATGTTTCTATTAAAGCCATGTAGGATATTTAATCATGTTTCTATTAAAGCCATGTAGGATATTTAATCATGTTTCTATTAAAGCCATGTAGGATATTTAATCATGTTTCTATTAAAGCCATGTAGGATATTTAATCATGTTTCTATTAAAGCCATGTAGGATATTTAATCATGTTTCTATTAAAGCCATGTAGGATATTTAATCATGTTTCTATTAAAGCCATGTAGGATATTTAATCATGTTTCTATTAAAGCCATGTAGGATATTTAATTCATGTTTCTATTAAAGCCATGTAGGATATTTAATTCAAAGCTTTTCAAGCTTCAAAAACCAAACATTCTGCAGAGCTCTAATACTAAATAACTTGGATACATAAAACTATACAGCACTGAGCACATGGCACTTCCTGAATGTGCAAAAACATACCAGAATATGTAAACAGAAATGTTGTTAGGCCAACATTACATTATAGTAGGGCTGCCACCTCTTAGTTGATTAGTCGACTAATCAGTAGTTTTGGTCTTAGTCGACTAAGATTTCTTTAGTCCATTAGTCATTTTTTATGCTTATTTATGCTTAATTACTCATTTCCAAGAAACTTCTGAGCACATTTCTGGTAAACACAAGATTTAAAGTGGTGCTTTTGCAGTATTAATTGTGGAGAAACTCAGTTTTACAGATGGTTAATTAACTACATTTATATTGTGCTTTTCTAGTCTTAACCACCTCTCAAAGAGCACAGCTCTGTCAATTAAATCAACTAATCCATTAAGTGTTGAGTTACTATATAGGCCAACTTTGATCTTGACATATAGGCTGAGCATTCTGTAGCAAATAGCATTTAACCCCACTATTAATGACATTATCTTAATGCAGTGTCACCACTTCAGCATGGAAATAATGCACCTCAAATACAAACGTTCTCCGATATGGACTCTTAACAATACAGTCCTATTTCTGTTAAGACAAACTCATATAAGTGGTAATCGACTAAGAATTTCTTTAGTCGAGGACAGCATTACATTATAAACAGAAATAATCAATTATGAGCCGGCCGATTATCGATGCAGCATCATCCATGTCCACGATTCGATGCATCTATTGTTTGATTAATTTCACCACCTCTAGTAAGAACCCAACAGACAGACAGACAGACAGACAGACAGACAGCTGTCTGTGGAGAGAGTGTAAGAAGGGTTCAGTCTCTGATAGTCGGCCCTCTGTCTCCTCCGTTCTCTAAAGTGAGATGGATCGTTTTTTGGCTGAGCAGTCGGGCTGTAATGGAACATTTATAACCCCTCGATGGCCTCGGGTTGCCTGGGCAACCCACTCCTCCTCCTCCTCCTCCTCCTCCTCCTCCTCGCCGTGAGGAAAACATCCGACAGAAACACACACTAAGGCCCCAGGTGCAAACAAAGGTTACCAAGGAACTGTGAGAGTGGAGTCGATCAGTCTACCTGTTCTATCTAGAGATGGTCCGAGACCATTTTTTGCTTCCCGATACCGATTCTGATACCTGAACTTGCGTATCAGCCGATACCGAGTGTGTCATATATTTTATTATGTTTTAACAGCTGTATACTACTATCTCTGTATAGATGTGATATGATGTATAACAGCTGTATACTACTATCTCTGTATGGATGTGATATGATGTATAACAGCTGTATACTACTATCTCTGTATGATGATATGATGTATAACAGCTGTATACTACTATCTCTGTATGGATGTGATATGATATATAACAGCTGTATACTACTATCTCTGTATGGATGTGATATGATGTATAACAGCTATATACTACTATCTCTGTATGATGATATGATATATAACAGCTGTATACTACTATCCCTGTATAGATGTGATATGATGTATAACAGCTGTATACTACTATCTCTGTATGGATGTGATATGATGTATAACAGCTGTATACTACTATCTCTGTATAGATGTGATATGATGTATAACAGCTGTATACTACTATATCTGTATGGATGTGATATGATATATAACAGCTGTATACTACTATCTCTGTATGGATGTGATATGATATATAACAGCTGTATACTACTATCTCTGTATGATGTGATATGATGTATAACAGCTGTATACTACTATCTCTGTATAGATGTGATATGATATATAACAGCTGTATACTACTATCTCTGTATAGATGTGATATGATATATAACAGCTGTATACTACTATCTCTGTATAGATGTGATATGATGTATAACAGCTGTATACTACTATCTCTGTATGGATGTGATATGATGTATAACAGCTGTATACTACTATCTCTGTATAGATGTGATATGATGTATAACAGCTGTATACTACTATCTCTGTATGGATGTGATATGATATATAACAGCTGTATACTACTATCTCTGTATAGATGTGATATGATATATAACAGCTGTATACTACTATCTCTGTATGGATGTGATATGATATATAACAGCTGTATACTACTATCTCTGTATAGATGTGATATGATATATAACAGCTGTATACTACTATCTCTGTATAGATGTGATATGATGTATAACAGCTGTATACTACTATCTCTGTATAGATGTGATATGATGTATAACAGCTGTATACTACTATCTCTGTATAGATGTGATATGATATATAACAGCTGTATACTACTATCTCTGTATAGATGTGATATGATATATAACAGCTGTATACTACTATCTCTGTATAGATGTGATATGATATATAACAGCTGTATACTACTATCTCTGTATAGATGTGATATGATGTATAACAGCTGTATACTACTATCTCTGTATAGATGTGATATGATATATAACAGCTGTATACTACTATCTCTGTATAGATGTGATATGATATATAACAGCTGTATACTACTATCTCTGTATAGATGTGATATGATATATAACAGCTGTATACTACTATCTCTGTATGATGTGATATGATATATAACAGCTGTATACTACTATCTCTGTATAGATGTGATATGATATATAACAGCTGTATACTACTATCTCTGTATAGATGTGATATGATGTATAACAGCTGTATACTACTATCTCTGTATGGATGTGATATGATGTATAACAGCTGTATACTACTATCTCTGTATAGATGTGATATGATATATAACAGCTGTATACTACTATCTCTGTATGGATGTGATATGATATATAACAGCTGTATACTACTATCTCTGTATGGATGTGATATGATATATAACAGCTGTATACTACTATCTCTGTATGATGATATGATGTATAACAGCTGTATACTACTATCTCTGTATAGATGTGATATGATATATAACAGCTGTATACTACTATCTCTGTATGATGTGATATGATATATAACAGCTGTATACTACTATCTCTGTATGGATGTGATATGATATATAACAGCTGTATACTACTATCTCTGTATAGATGTGATATGATATATAACAGCTGTATACTACTATCTCTGTATGATGTGATATGATGTATAACAGCTGTATACTACTATCTCTGTATAGATGTGATATGATGTATAACAGCTGTATACTACTATCTCTGTATAGATGTGATATGATATATAACAGCTGTATACTACTATCTCTGTATAGATGTGATATGATGTATAACAGCTGTATACTACTATCTCTGTATAGATGTGATATGATGTATAACAGCTGTATACTACTATCTCTGTATGGATGTGATATGATATATAACAGCTGTATACTACTATCTCTGTATGGATGTGATATGATATATAACAGCTGTATACTACTATCTCTGTATGATGATATGATGTATAACAGCTGTATACTACTATCTCTGTATAGATGTGATATGATGTATAACAGCTGTATACTACTATCTCTGTATGGATGTGATATGATATATAACAGCTGTATACTACTATCTCTGTATGGATGTGATATGATGTATAACAGCTGTATACTACTATCTCTGTATAGATGTGATATGATATATAACAGCTGTATACTACTATCTCTGTATGATGATATGATATATAACAGCTGTATACTACTATCTCTGTATAGATGTGATATGATATATAACAGCTGTATACTACTATCTCTGTATAGATGTGATATGATGTATAACAGCTGTATACTACTATCTCTGTATAGATGTGATATGATATATAACAGCTGTATACTACTATCTCTGTATAGATGTGATATGATGTATAACAGCTGTATACTACTATCTCTGTATAGATGTGATATGATGTATAACAGCTGTATACTACTATCTCTGTATAGATGTGATATGATATATAACAGCTGTATACTACTATCTCTGTATGATGATATGATATATAACAGCTGTATACTACTATCTCTGTATGGATGTGATATGATATATAACAGCTGTATACTACTATCTCTGTATAGATGTGATATGATATATAACAGCTGTATACTACTATCTCTGTATAGATGTGATATGATATATAACAGCTGTATACTACTATCTCTGTATAGATGTGATATGATATATAACAGCTGTATACTACTATCTCTGTATAGATGTGATATGATATATAACAGCTGTATACTACTATCTCTGTATGATGTGATATGATATATAACAGCTGTATACTACTATCTCTGTATGGATGTGATATGATATATAACAGCTGTATACTACTATCTCTGTATAGATGTGATATGATATATAACAGCTGTATACTACTATCTCTGTATAGATGTGATATGATATATAACAGCTGTATACTACTATCTCTGTATGATGATATGATGTATAACAGCTATATACTACTATCTCTGTATAGATGTGATATGATGTATAACAGCTATATACTACTATCTCTGTATAGATGTGATATGATATATAACAGCTGTATACTACTATCTCTGTATGATGATATGATATATAACAGCTGTATACTACTATCTCTGTATGGATGTGATATGATATATAACAGCTGTATACTACTATCTCTGTATAGATGTGATATGATATATAACAGCTGTATACTACTATCTCTGTATGGATGTGATATTATATATAACAGCTGTATACTACTATCTCTGTATAGATGTGTTATGATATATAACAGCTGTATACTACTATCTCTGTATAGATGTGATATGATATATAACAGCTGTATACTACTATCTCTGTATGATGATATGATATATAACAGCTGTATACTACTATCTCTGTATAGATGTGTTATGATATATAACAGCTGTATACTACTATCTCTGTATAGATGTGATATGATATATAACAGCTGTATACTACTATCTCTGTATAGATGTGTTATGATATATAACAGCTGTATACTACTATCTCTGTATAGATGTGATATGATATATAACAGCTGTATACTACTATCTCTGTATAGATGTGATATGATGTATAACAGCTATATACTACTATCTCTGTATAGATGTGATATGATATATAACAGCTGTATACTACTATCTCTGTATGGATGTGATATAACAGCTGTATACTACTATCTCTGTATGGATGTGATATATAACAGCTGTATACTACTATCTCTGTATGGATATGATATGATATATAACAGCTGTATACTACTATCTCTGTATGGATGTGATATGATATATAACAGCTGTATACTACTATCTCTGTATAGATGTGATATGATGTATAACAGCTGTATACTACTATCTCTGTATAGATGTGATATGATATATAACAGCTGTATACTACTATCTCTGTATGGATGTGATATGATGTATAACAGCTGTATACTACTATCTCTGTATGGATGTGATATGATATATAACAGCTGTATACTACTATCTCTGTATAGATGTGATATGATATATAACAGCTGTATACTACTATCCCTGTATAGATGTGATATGATATATAACAGCTGTATACTACTATCTCTGTATAGATGTGATATGATGTATAACTTTCTTTTATTTTCCAGTTTGACCGTCCGTTTTAACGGTAAAAACAACATAAATAAACTACTTTAACGTAGATTTTGTTAAGATCTGTGCATAAACTCCAGTACTGACTGGAACATGAAGTCATACATCACACACAACCTCCAGTGTTTCCCCGAGGTATCAAACTAGAGTGCAGATCGAGAGAGAGAATGAGAATATGAGAGAGAGAATATGCAACCTCTCAGTATATGTGTGCCTGCTCTACCCACTGAACCAACCCGGCCACGATGCTTTGATATTTTGGACCTTTTTTAAACTTGAATTTTTGGATTTTGAGCAACCTGAATATATGTTTTTGAAATACTGAAGCGTAAATGTTTGGGTCTGATTTTATAATTCAGCTTCTGAAATTGCAAATCAAGAAATTTCATATTTTCATTTCAAGGAAGTGAATTGAGAACAAAAAATTCCGACACACGGTTTTCAAAGTAAATGAAAATGTTTAAATATTAAGTATTCAGTGTTTGTTAATATTGAAATACTTCTGTCTCCTTTTTGCTTCCATACATCTGCACTTGGCCAACTAGCTACTCTAATATTTAAATTTAGGATCTACTCTGACTTTAAAATAGTGCAGCAACAGGCTGTAGTTTGGAGAATGTTGCCCCCTTGTGGTTTTATTTTTGTGTCATGGAAATATATGTGAGCACACCTTGGTGTGTGTGTGTGTGTGTGTGTGTGTGTCTCTGTGTCTGTGTGTGTGTGTGTGTGTGTGTTTGTCTGTGTGTGTGTGTCTGTGTGTGCTGTGTGTGTGTGTGTGTGTATGTCTCTGTGTCTGTGTGTGTGTCGGTGTGTGTGTGTATGTCTCTGTGTCTGTGTGTGTGTGTGTCGGTGTGTGTGTGTGTGTCTGTGTGTGTGTGTCTGTGTGTGTGTGTGTGTGTGTGTGTGTGTGTCGGTGTCTCTGTGTGTGTGTGTGTGTGTGTGTGTGTCGGTGTCTCTGTGTGTGTGTGTGTGTGTGTGTGTGTGTGTCTGTCTTTGTGTGTGTCTGTGTGTGTGTGTCTGTGTGTCTCTGTGTGTGTGTGTGTGTGTGTGTGTGTGTGTGTGTGTGAACCAACTGTACACTACTGTGTCTACACTGCACTATATTTCTTATCCTGTCTATACTTATATATGACATTGCACTTTTCTGCTTTTTTTGCACTTCTGATTGGACACAAACTTCTTTTCGTTGGCTTTTTACTTGTTCTCTGCACAATGACAGTAAAGTTGAATCGTGTGTGTGTGTGTGTGTGTGTGTGTGTGTGTTCATGCAGGATACAGCAGGGCAGGAGCGCTACCGTACCATCACCACAGCGTACTACCGAGGAGCCATGGGCTTCCTGCTCATGTATGACATCACTAACCAGGAATCCTTCAGCGCAGTTCAGGACTGGTGAGTCGGACGTATTTTACTCCACGAGATTAGGTCACTTTGTGTCGAGAGCTATAACAGAAATGTCAGATCTATAGACAAGTTTACGTTGGGGGTATTAACCCCCTAACCCCAGTGGCTCTCGGGTCAAGCGTGATTTATGCGTTACAATCAACGCCGTGGCTACTAGAGGTGTGAATCTTCACTGATCTCCCAATTCGATTTGATATCTCGATGCATCTCGATGCGTCAAATCCACTTTTCTATTAAAGCCGTGTAGGACATTTAATTCAGAGCTTTTCAAGCTCCAAAAACCAAACATTCTGCAGTGCTCTAATACTAAATAACTTGGATACATAAAACTATACAGCACTGAGCAGATGGCACTTCCTGAATGTGCCAAAGATACCAGAATATGTAAACAGAAATGTTGTTAGACCTACATTACATTATAAACAGAAATGTTGTTAGGTCTACATTACATTATAAACAGAAATGTTGTTAGGTCTACATTACATTATAAACAGAAATGTTGTTAGGTCTACATTACATTATAAACAGAAATGTTGTTAGGCCTACATTACATTATAAACAGAAATGTTGTTAGACCTACATTACATTATAAACAGAAATGTTGTTAGGCCTACATTACATTATAAACAGAAATGTTGTTAGGCCTACATTACATTATAAACAGACATGTTGTTAGGTCTACATTACATTATAAACAGAAATGTTGTTAGGTCTACATTATAAACAGAAATGTTGTTAGACCTACATTACATTATAAACAGAAATGTTGTTAGGCCTACATTACATTACAAACAGAAATGTTGTTAGACCTACATTACATTATTAACAGAAATGTTGTTAGGCCTACATTACATTATAAACAGAAATGTTGTTAGGTCTACATTACATTATAAACAGAAATGTTGTTAGGTCTACATTACATTATAAACAGAAATGTTGTTAGGCCTACATTACATTATTAACAGAAATGTTGTTAGGCCTACATTACATTATTAACAGAAATGTTGTTAGGTCTACATTACATTATAAACAGAAATGTTGTTAGGTCTACATTACATTATTAACAGAAATGTTGTTAGGTCTACATTACATTATAAACAGAAATGTTGTTAGACCTACATTACATTATAAACAGAAATGTTGTTAGGTCTACATTACATTATAAACAGAAATGTTGTTAGACCTACATTACATTATTAACAGAAATGTTGTTAGGCCTACATTACATTATTAACAGAAATGTTGTTAGGTCTACATTACATTATAAACAGAAATGTTGTTAGGTCTACATTACATTATAAACAGAAATGTTGTTAGGCCTACATTACATTATAAACAGAAATGTTGTTAGGTCTACATTACATTATAAACAGAAATGTTGTTAGGTCTACATTACATTATAAACAGAAATGTTGTTAGGTCTACATTACATTATAAACAGAAATGTTGTTACGTCTACATTACATTATGAACAGAAATGTTGTTAGGCCTACATTACATTATAAACAGAAATGTTGTTAGGCCTACATTACATTATAAACAGAAATGTTGTTAGGCCTACATTACATTATTAACAGAAATGTTGTTAGGCCTACATTACATTATTAACAGAAATGTTGTTAGGCCTACATTACATTATAAACAGACATGTTGTTAGGCCTACATTACATTATAAACAGAAATGTTGTTAGGTCTACATTACATTATAAACAGAAATGTTGTTAGGTCTACATTACATTATAAACAGAAATGTTGTTAGGTCTACATTACATTATAAACAGAAATGTTGTTAGACCTGCATTACATTATTAACAGAAATGTTGTTAGGCCTACATTACATTATTAACAGAAATGTTGTTAGGCCTACATTACATTATAAACAGAAATGTTGTTAGGCCTACATTACATTATAAACAGAAATGTTGTTAGGCCTACATTACATTATAAACAGAAATGTTGTTAGGCCTACATTACATTATAAACAGAAATGTTGTTAGGCCTACATTACATTATAAACAGAAATGTTGTTAGGCCTACATTACATTATAAACAGAAATGTTGTTAGGCCTACATTACATTATAAACAGAAATGTTGTTAGGCCTACATTACATTATAAACAGAAATGTAGTTAGGTCTACATTACATTATTAACAGAAATGTTGTTAGGTCTACATTACATTATAAACAGAAATGTTGTTACGTCTACATTACATTATAAACAGAAATGTTGTTAGGTCTACATTACATTATGAACAGAAATGTTGTTAGGCCTACATTACATTATAAACAGAAATGTTGTTAGGCCTACATTACATTATTAACAGAAATGTTGTTAGGCCTACATTACATTATAAACAGACATGTTGTTAGGTCTACATTACATTATAAACAGAAATGTTGTTAGGTCTACATTACATTATAAACAGAAATGTTGTTAGGCCTACATTACATTATAAACAGAAATGTTGTTAGACCTACATTACATTATTAACAGAAATGTTGTTAGGCCTACATTACATTATAAACAGAAATGTTGTTAGGCCTACATTACATTATAAACAGAAATGTTGTTAGGCCTACATTACATTATAAACAGAAATGTTGTTAGGTCTACATTACATTATTAACAGAAATGTTGTTAGGTCTACATTACATTATTAACAGAAATGTTGTTAGGTCTACATTACATTATTAACAGAAATGTTGTTAGGTCTACATTACATTATAAACAGAAATGTTGTTAGGCCTACATTACATTATTAACAGAAATGTTGTTAGGCCTACATTACATTATTAACAGAAATGTTGTAAGGTCTACATTACATTATAAACAGAAATGTTGTTACGTCTACATTACATTATTAACAGAAATGTTGTTAGGCCTA
The DNA here is from genome assembly GCA_025617405.1 of Perca schrenkii. Classification (NCBI taxonomy): domain Eukaryota; kingdom Metazoa; phylum Chordata; class Actinopteri; order Perciformes; family Percidae; genus Perca; species Perca schrenkii. The sequence goes on along the minus strand of CM046801.1, from coordinate 382,452 downwards.
CATTACATTATTAACAGAAATGTTGTAAGGTCTACATTACATTATAAACAGAAATGTTGTTACGTCTACATTACATTATAAACAGAAATGTTGTTAGGCCTACATTACATTATTAACAGAAATGTTGTTAGGTCTACATTACATTATAAACAGAAATGTTGTTACGTCTACATTACATTATAAACAGAAATGTTGTTAGGCCTACATTACATTATAAACAGAAATGTTGTTAGGTCTACATTACATTATAAACAGAAATGTTGTTAGGTCTACATTACATTATAAACAGAAATGTTGTTATGACCTACATTACATTATAAACAGAAATGTTGTTAGGTCTACATTACATTATAAACAGAAATGTTGTTAGGCCTACATTACATTATAAACAGAAATGTTGTTAGGTCTACATTACATTATAAACAGAAATGTTGTTAGGTCTACATTACATTATTAACAGAAATGTTGTTAGGTCTACATTACATTATAAACAGAAATGTTGTTAGGTCTACATTACATTATTAACAGAAATGTTGTTAGGTCTACATTACATTATAAACAGAAATGTTGTTAGGTCTACATTACATTATAAACAGAAATGTTGTTAGGTCTACATTACATTATAAACAGAAATGTTGTTAGGTCTACATTACATTATGAACAGAAATGTTGTTAGGCCTACATTACATTATAAACAGAAATGTTGTTAGGCCTACATTACATTATTAACAGAAATGTTGTTAGGCCTACATTACATTATAAACAGAAATGTTGTTAGGTCTACATTACATTATAAACAGAAATGTTGTTAGGTCTACATTACATTATAAACAGAAATGTTGTTAGGTCTACATTACATTATAAACAGAAATGTTGTTAGGCCTACATTACATTATTAACAGAAATGTTGTTAGGCCTACATTACATTATAAACAGAAATGTTGTTAGGCCTACATTACATTATAAACAGAAATGTTGTTAGGCCTACATTACATTATAAACAGAAATGTTGTTAGGCCTACATTACATTATAAACAGAAATGTTGTTAGGCCTACATTACATTATAAACAGAAATGTTGTTAGGCCTACATTACATTATAAACAGAAATGTTGTTAGGCCTACATTACATTATAAACAGAAATGTTGTTAGGTCTACATTACATTATAAACAGAAATGTTGTTAGGTCTACATTACATTATAAACAGAAATGTTGTTAGGCCTACATTACATTATAAACAGAAATGTTGTTAGGTCTACATTACATTATAAACAGAAATGTTGTTAGGTCTACATTACATTATAAACAGAAATGTTGTTAGGTCTACATTACATTATTAACAGAAATGTTGTTAGGTCTACATTACATTATAAACAGAAATGTTGTTAGGTCTACATTACATTATAAACAGAAATGTTGTTAGGCCTACATTACATTATTAACAGAAATGTTGTTAGGCCTACATTACATTATAAACAGAAATGTTGTTAGGCCTACATTACATTATAAACAGAAATGTTGTTAGGCCTACATTACATTATTAACAGAAATGTTGTTAGGCCTACATTACATTATAAACAGAAATGTTGTTAGGTCTACATTACATTATAAACAGAAATGTTGTTAGGTCTACATTACATTATAAACAGAAATGTTGTTAGGTCTACATTACATTATAAACAGAAATGTTGTTAGGCCTACATTACATTATAAACAGAAATGTTGTTAGGCCTACATTACATTATAAACAGAAATGTTGTTAGGTCTACATTACATTATTAACAGAAATGTTGTTAGGCCTACATTACATTATTAACAGAAATGTTGTTAGGTCTACATTACATTATAAACAGAAATGTTGTTAGGTCTACATTACATTATAAACAGAAATGTTGTTAGGCCTACATTACATTATAAACAGAAATGTTGTTAGGCCTACATTACATTATAAACAGAAATGTTGTTAGGTCTACATTACATTATAAACAGAAATGTTGTTAGACCTACATTACATTATAAACAGAAATGTTGTTAGGTCTACATTACATTATAAACAGAAATGTTGTTAGGCCTACATTACATTATAAACAGAAATGTTGTTAGGTCTACATTACATTATAAACAGAAATGTTGTTAGGCCTACATTACATTATTAACAGAAATGTTGTTAGACCTACATTACATTATAAACAGAAATGTTGTTAGGTCTACATTACATTATAAACAGAAATGTTGTTAGGCCTACATTACATTATTAACAGAAATGTTGTTAGGCCTACATTACATTATTAACAGAAATGTTGTTAGGCCTACATTACATTATAAACAGAAATGATGTTAGGTCTACATTACATTATAAACAGAAATGTTGTTACGTCTACATTACATTATAAACAGAAATGTTGTTACGTCTACATTACATTATAAACAGAAATGTTGTTAGGCCTACATTACATTATAAACAGAAATGTTGTAAGGTCTACATTACATTATAAACAGAAATGTTGTTACGTCTACATTACATTATAAACAGAAATGTTGTTACGTCTACATTACATTATAAACAGAAATGTTGTTACGTCTACATTACATTATAAACAGAAATGTTGTTAGGCCTACATTACATTATTAACAGAAATGTTGTTAGGTTTACATTACATTATAAACAGAAATGTTGTTACGTCTACATTACATTATAAACAGAAATGTTGTTAGACCTACATTACATTATTAACAGAAATGTTGTTAGACCTACATTACATTATAAACAGAAATGTTGTTACGTCTACATTACATTATAAACAGAAATGTTGTTACGTCTACATTACATTATAAACAGAAATGTTGTTAGGCCTACATTACATTATTAACAGAAATGTTGTTAGGCCTACATTACATTATAAACAGAAATGTTGTTAGGTCTACATTACATTATAAACAGAAATGTTGTTAGGCCTACATTACATTATAAACAGAAATGTTGTTAGGTCTACATTACATTATTAACAGAAATGTTGTTAGGCCTACATTACATTATAAACAGAAATGTTGTTAGGTCTACATTACATTATAAACAGAAATGTTGTTAGGCCTACATTACATTATAAACAGAAATGTTGTTAGGCCTACATTACATTATAAACAGAAATGTTGTTAGGCCTACATTACATTATAAACAGAAATGTTGTTAGGTCTACATTACATTATAAACAGAAATGTTGTTAGGTCTACATTACATTATAAACAGAAATGTTGTTAGGTCTACATTACATTATAAACAGAAATGTTGTTACGTCTACATTACATTATAAACAGAAATGTTGTTACGTCTACATTACATTATTAACAGAAATGTTGTTAGATCTACATTATAAACAGAAATGTTGTTAGGTCTACATTACATTATAAACAGAAATGTTGTTAGGCCTACATTACATTATTAACAGAAATGTTGTTAGGCCTACATTACATTATAAACAGAAATGTTGTTAGGCCTACATTACATTATAAACAGAAATGTTGTTAGGCCTACATTACATTATAAACAGAAATGTAGTTAGGCCTACATTACATTATAAACAGAAATGTTGTTAGGTCTACATTACATTATAAACAGAAATGTTTTTAGGCCTACATTACATTATAAACAGAAATGTTGTTAGACCTACATTACATTATAAACAGAAATAATTGATTATGAGCCGGCTGATTATCGATGCAGCATCATCCATGTCCATGATTCCATGCATCCTGTTGCTGAGGACTAATTTAGGACTGTATTTGAGCTGATTCTGAGTTCCAGCTTCGCCCCAGGTGTGTCTGCCAAAACACGGACGGAGACAACTTCTCTCTTTTGACGCTTTATTACAGAAAGCAACAGTACAAACATGGGCGTGGGTAGCTCAGTTATGGCTGTGTGTTTGTTTGTGTGTGTGTGTGTGTGTGGTTCTGCAAAGAAACAAATAACATTGTGAAGGCTACCATACACAATGAATATGAAGTATACATATAGGCTAGCAGACAATAACAACAAACCCACTATTAATCACACTATATCAATGCAATGTAACTACTGCAGCATAATACAATTATAATACAATAATGTAGCTAAATACAAACGTGAGCCAAGGCTTCCAACGATCTGCATTATAAATCAACAGCCACGTGCAAACTAGCTAACAGGTGATTAACACAAACATCGAAATTACCAGCTAACTTACTTAAATTTACAATAACTTTAAACCAATGTAACAACAGGCTTAAAGGAACCGACAACACAAGCTATGGGACTTACAGTTCTCAAAGACGCACACACGCGAGTAGGGCTGGTCCGAATACCATTTTTTGAGCTTCGAAGCTTCGGTAGTAATGAGCATCGAATATTCGAAGCTTCGGAACACATTATTATCTCTAATAAAGTCAGGAATCTCTATTATCTCTAATAAAGGCAGGAATCTCTATTATTATCTCTAATAAAGGCAGGAATCTCTACGTGTCTGTCTGTCTGTCTGTTTGCATTTTGATTATTTTGAGAACCTTTCATCCAAACAACTTCACAAGGGAGTGCAGCAGTGTCGTATTTGGTGCAATATAGATAGACAGGCCAGACGCGTTCAGCATTAATAAACTTTTAACCTCCTCAAGGATCACCGTCTCGTCAACAGGACACTTTGTGACTGGGGGCGTTGCTGTAACCTCGATAAAACTTCCACTCATGAGCGTTTTTATAACTTTAAAGCATTAAATCTTTAAAATATAAAGCCATGTACACAACTGTTACAAAGTAAAAGAAAATACAACAATTCAGCCGTAATCTAAGCAGCCGAGAGTGCATGCATACCTGTTGTCGTTGTCCTGTCAGCAACAAAGTGGTATTTTGACCAAAACTTGATTTTCATAAATCCCCAAGAGTCCGAGGAAATGTAATATCCGAGCTTTATATTCCAAAACGATCTCTTCGCCTCACAATGTTGAAGTTTCTGGCCGAATCACAACGGAAAAACGCCAAACAGTTTTCCATTTCCGCACTTGTTATCGCCGCTAGCTTCTCTGGCCAGCTCGCTAAATGCTCTAAGTGGGCGCGGCGTCATCGTGTACCGACCATTGACATATATAAAAAACGACAGTCTCTTCTTCTTCTTTCTAGTTTATTGGCGGTTGGCAAACCAACTTAAATGTGCATTACCGCCACCAACTGGACTGGAGTGTGAACGAGAGATAAATGCAGAAAATGAATAAACCAAAATAAAAAAAAACGAATATTCAAATGTCAAATTTTAAAATCGAATACCAACCCACTGAACGAATATTCGGGTCCAGCCCTACACGCGAGCTCAACTGATTATTCTCTGGACGCACACAGTCTCTTTTTCTTTCTCCCACCTTTTCTCCGTGTGGTGCGCGAGCCCGCTCGTGGTGTAAGGCGCGTGTCCACGCTACCCACAATCATGCATGGCACTGCTCCGACATATATAGCCGATCTAATCCAGGTGAATAAACCAAAGAGAGCACTTCGCTCTGAATCATTAAATCTCTTGGTAGTTCCGCGGACGTACAGAAAAATGAGAGGGGATCGCTCTTTTGCAGCCGTTGCTCCCAGGCTGTGTTAGTTTACCTCCTTATATCAGGGAATGTTCCTCTCTTATAGAGTTTAAACGACATTTGAAAGCTTACTTTTTCACTCTGGCTTTTGATCATCTATGAGTGCTGTGTTAATGATGTGATAGGATTTTAGTAGTATTTACTAGTGGCAAGGTCCAGAATTTAAATGTCTTGAAGATTGTTTTATTTTATTTTTTTTGTACAGCACTGTGGTCAACTTTTGTTGTATTAATATGTGCTTTATAAATAAATTGAACATTGAACAATCAATCCTAATAGACGGTCTTTTGTACACATACGTACGAGGATATAACGACCCTAGGCCGTAGCCTGGCGTCACTTCTTTAAAAGTGTGTCTACGCGTCGCGGCGATGCACGTCTCTCGGCCGTGGCGTGGTAGCTAGGGATGCACCGAAATGAAAATTCTTGGCCGAAACCGAAAAAGAGGAAACCAAGACCGAAAACCGAAAGAAATTATGCCAATTATTAGTACCATTGCATTTATGGCTATGACTGTGTACTAACTTTACTAAAATCAAGGCATTGCAATTGTATAAATGAATATTAAAGTTTAATTAAAAAAATATCTAGCAGAAATATGGCTACAATCTGATAGTCACATACGGTATACACTAGGGGTGTGACGTCGAGGTGAAAAGTTGTCTCGTGAGTCGATGTGATGTCAGTGTGATGGAGCGTGGAATTACTATTGAAGATCCCCCTGCCACTTTTAAATCATTTGTGTGGCAACATTTTGGTTTTCCTGCGGAAATAATAAACGGCGAAAGAGTGACAGACAAGACGAACACAATATGTAAACATTGTAAGAAAAAAAAACCACTAACTAGTTAGTAGAGAGCTGTGGTGGTGCTCTAAGTGTTTTTGCATAGTGCTCGTGTTAGCCGCGGTATACGGCATTTTTTTCTTACAATGTTTACATATTGTGTTCGTCTTGTCTGTCACTCTTTCGCCGTTTATTATTTCCGCAGGAAAACCAAAATGTTGCCACACAAATGATTTAAAAGTGGCAGGGGGATCTTCAATAATAATTCCACGCTCCATCACGCTGACATCACATCGCCTCACGAGACAACTTTTCACCTCGACGAGAAATCTTGTCTTGCACCGCGCACACACGGTAAACATCTCAATTGGTGAAAAAGGTCAAATCTTCTTTAGGAAAGTAGGCTTGTATGAGCCATGCCGACAGCAACTTGTAAACAGGGCACTCTCGTGCACACGTTTAATAGGCGTTCCCTCTCGGGAGCAGGCAGAGGGTTGAGCATGAGCATTTTTTCAAAAAGTACAGAGGGCGGTTCTTTTCTAAAATTCAGAAAATCCTCCACAATACCTTTAATGGATCCATGTGTTTAGGGCTGCCACCTCTTAGTCGATTAGTCGACTAATCTGTAGTTTTGGTCTTAGTCGACTAAGATTTCTTTAGTCCATTAGTCATTTTTTATGCTTATTCATGCTTAATTACTCATTTCCAAGAAACTTCTGAGCACATTTCTGGTAAACACAAGATTTAAAGTGGTGCTTTTGCAGGATTAATTGTGGAGAAACTCAGTTTTACAGATGGTTAATTAACTACATTTATATTGTGCTTTTCAAGTCTTAACCACCTCTCAAAGAGCACAGCTCTGTCAATTAAATCAACTAATCGATTAGTCGACTAAATCCTATAAGTGTTAGTCGACTAAGAAGTTCTTTAGTCGAGGACAGCCCTAATGTGTTTTTTCTTTCAACCCTGACTGTGGGACTTTGTTTTGTCCTGCAGGGCGACTCAGATCAAGACGTACTCGTGGGACAACGCTCAGGTGATCCTGGTGGGGAACAAGTGTGACCTGGAGGATGACCGGGTCGTCCCCACGGAGGACAGCCAGAGGCTGGCAGAGGAGCTAGGTGGGACTCTTTTTCTTTTTTTCTTTTTTTTTTTAATATATTTATTGGAGTTTTTCCAAAGTTTACACCGTAACAACACAAACACAACCAACCATGTATATAGCTCTTGTCAGAATAATATGAACTACATTCATGTACATGTGTACACACAGACCTATACAAATGTAAACACACATAAAACCTTGTTTAAGAGAAAGGAGAGAAAAAAATATTGTATTAGTATTATATTTTGATAACTCTGCAAACCCTTGGTGTTCTCTCAATGAGCTTCATGAGGTAGTCACCTGAAATGGTTTTACCTTCACAGGTGTGCTTTGTCAGGGTTCATTAGTGGAATTATTTCCCTTATTAATAAAAAAGCAAAGGGTGGCTACTTTGAAGAATCTAAAATATAAGACATGTTTTCACTTATTTCACACTTTTTAGTTAAGTACATAATTCCATATGTGTTCATTCATAGTTTTGATGCCTTCAGTGAGAATCTACAATGTAAATAGTCATGAAAATAAAAAGGAAACACATTGAATGAGAAGGTGTGTCCAAACTTTTGGCCTGTACTGTGTGTGCATTTTAAGATGCACACTGTGCATGTACTGTTTTTGTGAATTAGTGAATTAAAATGATGTTTCTCTTGCTCAGGTTTCCAGTTCTTCGAGGCCAGCGCCATGGACAACATCAACGTGAAGCAGGTGTTTGAGCGTCTGGTAGACGTCATCTGTGAGAAGATGAACGAGACCATGGAGGGAGACCTGAACCTGGTCACCAACCACAGGAACCAGACCCTCGGAGACTCGCCTGCAGACGCCCACGGGGGCTGTGCTTGCTGAACCATGTTCTTCACACACACACACACACACACACACACACACACACACACTCTTTGTCACTATCTTTGTGGGGACCCTTCATTGACATAATGCATTCCCTAGCCCCTTACACTAACCTTAACCATCACAACTGAATGCCTAACCTTAACCCTTACCCTCACCTTAACTATAACCTAATTCTAACCCTAATCCTAAAACCAAGTCTTAACCCTCAAACAGCCCTTTAACCTTGTGGGGTCCAGCATTTTGGGCCCCACAAGGCTGTGCAGACCCCACAAGTATACTGTATTCTCCGTTTTTTGGACCCCATGAATATAGTCAAACAAGCACACACACACACACACACACTGTGCCTCAGCCATGTGAAGTGCTGCTCCATGATGACCCAGAGGACATCTTAATCAGCGCTGTCAGACACCTGTCCTCCCCCAGCGCTGTCAGACACCTGTCTTCCCCCAGCGCTGTCAGACACCTGTCCTCCCCCAGCGCTGTCAGACACCTGTCCTCCCCCAGCGCTGTCAGACACCTGTCACACACCTGTCCTCCCCCAGCGCTGTCAGACACCTGTCACACACCTGTCCTCCCCCAGCGCTGTCAGACACCTGTCCTCCCCCAGCGCTGTCAGACACCTGTCACACACCTGTCCTCCCCCAGCGCTGTCAGACACCTGTCAGACACCTGTCCTCCCCCAGCGCTGTCAGACACCTGTCCTCCCCCAGCGCTGTCAGACACCTGTCACACACCTGTCCTCCCCCAGCACTGTCAGACACCTGTCCTCCCCCAGCACTGTCAGACACCTGTCTTCCCCCAGCGCTGTCAGACACCTGTCCTCCCCCAGCGCTGTCAGACACCTGTCACACACCTGTCCTCCCCCAGCGCTGTCAGACACCTGTCAGACACCTGTCCTCCCCCAGCACTGTCAGACACCTGTCAGACACCTGTCCTCCCCCAGCGTTGTCAGACACCTGTCACACACCTGTCCTCCCCCAGCACTGTCAGACACCTGTCCTCCCCCAGCGCTGTCAGACACCTGTCCTCCCCCAGCGCTGTCAGACACCTGTCCTCCCCCAGCGGCGAGACAATGCTCGTTATTCAACCAAACGGGGATGTGGTGCATCTCCACCTGGTGGAATTTCGGTGTCATCTTTTTACCTTTTTAAAGTGTCCATATTATGAAAAAAACACATTTTCGGGGATTTGGGGTGTTATTTTGTGTCTCTGGTGCTTCAAACAAACTTGTTTTTTTATCATTATCATGGAGGCAATGTCGTGACAGATCTTCCCGTGTGTTTGACAGTTTGCTAAGTCAAGGACATTACACTTTAATGAACAAAAGACCAAAGTCTTATTTGCTTGTTCTCCAAAAAACACAAAAGGTGACAGAGTGCGCAAGATAAAAAAAAAAAGAAAATGAACTACATGTCATTTAAAAAGCCTTGATTTTGGTTTGAACAGAAATTTATAAGGGTAAATTAAAGTGCAGCAATGAAATAAATCCCTCCATGGTGTTCTGAGTGAGATCTGGTTTCTGAATGTGTCCTAAATTCAGTCTCCTGGTGAGCTGGTCACAATCTGCACGGCTTTTTACGGCACTAGCCGAAACGAGGTGGCTAACTGCAACCGTTAGCTCTTAGCGTTAACACGCTAATGCTAACACTAATAGCAAAGCACTGCTACAACACACACTAGTTCACCCTAATCTCCAAAAGAACTACTTCCATGTGCTCCCTGGTTTAGAAGAAGTCTCCCAGCTAATCCTGAAGGTGGAGAAACAGCCTTTCTTTTACTGTCTATGGAGCTAGCTGACATCTTCTTTTAGGTTTTTTTGGCAGATTACTACTCTTGTATTATACCGCCACCAACTGTACAGGAGTGTATACCATGAACTTCATAGAAACGTCATAGAGTCTAGGCTTGAATTAATTCAACAACAAAAAAAAACGATATTCTTTTTACTAAACCAGTATTATGAAGAAAAATAAATAAAGCTTCAAGTCTTTCCCTTGTCATACCCTGTTTCTTCCAAAATATCACATATTGCATTCTCTCCTTCCATTTCCTGCCATTGTATTCTACTATCGTCATACTTCTTACACACAAAAAGAACATGTTCTACATCTTCTTTGTCTTGGCATTCTATGCATAAGCCATTGCTAGAACCTATTATTTGTAAGGTAGCATTCAATCCTGTGTGACCTAATCTAAGTCTGGTATAGACCACTTCTTCCCGTCTGCTAGCTGACATGATCTACATCTGAGCTACTGAGCATGTGCGAGTGCAATCAAAGATAGTACAGAAGAAGAGATGTCTCACTCTGTAGCTAAAACAGAGACCTGAACACAGGGTGAAAAGAGGAGCTGCAGCAATGTGCAGTACAACAAAAATATGGTGTTTTTTGATAATTAAACCATGTAAACCTATTCTGGTACAACCTTTAAAATACAGTTATGAACCTGAAAATGAGCATAATATGGACACTTTAAAGAGGCTCCATTGTCTGTTTTCGGAACGATGAGCTCTGCGGTGAGCTGAAGCTAAGCCCTGTATTTGTCCATGGCCTCTACCGATGTTGCTATGTTAGCATTTTAACATTCACTGTCTCTGTAACAAATGTTCTGCAGCTTCATTTTCTGAGTCATATATTTCGTGCTGAAAACTAGAAGTGATGCCAAGTCATGTTTTGGGATGGCTGGACTTTTGGGCCTTTGTTGTTTGTGTTTTTCGGTGTTTGTCTGAGATCTATGCAGTCCGTGTGCTTAGCTTTGAGTTTTGGGCAGCCTACTTGGAATGATTTATGTCTCAAACATGGACATGTTGAGCTTTGTAAGGCTGAAAGGTAGAGCCCAACGTTTATTGACTATTAAGAGGATGAAACGATTCTCCAAATCCCCCAATTCATTTTTTACTTTTGATTTAAACTTCTTTTCTTTTCAGCAGTGACAGCAATAGCTAGTGTGATTAGAGCCACTAGATAGCAGAAGGTTTCGGAGTTTCTCCGAGTTTAACGAGGTGCACGATGAATGGATCCATCAAGTTCTCTTCGGAGCCCACAGGCTTTACCTTCAATGTTGCAGCCCAAAGGCTAAATTAGCTCTCCAAGCTAACGTTAGTCAAAGTATTGACATATTAAAGCATCAGACATGGATTTAGGGGAAGATAAGAGTATATCCAGCTGTTCCTAGAGTGGTGTTAACCTTAGTGTAGGTGACGTAGGAGTTCTCTACCCGGAAGTTATTGTAAACTAACATTGTGATGTGGTCGATAGAACAGCCTTTTCTTGTGCACTGCTAACGCTGAGAGTGCTGGAGGGAGATGCTGTGTGTATGTGTGTGTGTGAGTGTGTGTGTGTGTGTGTGTGTGTGTGTGTGTGTGTGCAATATATAAATATATTAGGGCTGCTCCCTCTTAGTCGATTAATCGACTAATCAGTGGTTTTGGTCAACTCAGATCTCTTTAGTCCATTAGTCATGTCTGATGCTGTTTTCATGCTGAATGACTTATTTCAAAGAAACGTACGAGCACATCTCTGGTAAACACAAGAATTAAAGTGGTGCTTTAACATGACTCTTTGTGGAGAAACTCAGATTTACAGATCTGTCGATTAAATCAACTAATCGATTAGTCGATACTGTTGAATGAGTGTTAGTCGGGCACAGCCCTAAAATATATTCTGATCTGATTACAGCAAAGACAACGTCGGCAGAATAGGCTCCAGAATATTTCCTTCTGGATTGACAGGTGACATATTTGAAAATCATTTTTTTTAAATTACATTTATATATATATATATATATATATCTGCATTTATGTCAAAACCTCGAGACTTTCAAACATCAACCTTGTTGTTTTTTTATTTACTTTAATCTTTATTTTGTTTTTGTGCATATAACCAAACCTATTCTGTTCAGTCTTTCCTCCAACAGTCACAGATATATAACGAAGGAAACAATAAGAAAACATTCATGGCCACTGTCTTCTTTTCTCGGCTAAATCTAACTCTGAAAACCACTAAACTTCACGGTCATGTGACCAGCCGGCCGTCGCTGTTGTGTTGTAGGGTATCCTACGAATGGTTGGCACAACTTCATGCCTTCATATCACACCTGTTGATGGGAGTGTGTAGGACTCCTAACACTATATCTGTATTTCAGTGTGTGTGTGTGCAGCTTTGGGATGTATTTAAATGGAATGAAGAGTCTTTGGAGCAGACTATCTCTGTGATTGGTTCACTAAAGGAGCTGAGAAGAGGGGCTGCTGCTTGAATACATCTTAAATGTGCTGAACTGTCCACTGATATTGAATCTTGATCCATTTTGTCCGGTATGTGCCATGTTGAAATGCTTCGGACTCTGACGATTTTGTACCAATAAGTCTGTAGCCTCCAGAGCTGTTAGTCTGCGGTTAGTTCTTTCTTTCTTCCGTTTGTTTTCATGGGTTGCATTCCTGATTTGCTTTCAAAGAGAGTGGAGATCCGTAGGGCTGTCCTCGATTTTAAGAAAGTCTCAGTCGACTAACACTCGTACGATGTTGTCGACCGATCGGTTAGTTGATTTAATCACCAGATCTGTAAAAAAACGAGTTTCTCCACAAAGAATCGTGCAAAAGCTCCACTTTAAATCTTGTTAACCAGAGATGAGCTCACAAGTTTCTTGTATACGATTCAACACAGAAGCATAAAACGACCTTAACCTAACTTATCATGACCAAAAAAAATTAATGACACTGTCTGATAGGGGTGGGGGGGGGGAGCATAGTATCGTGCTATTTTCTGTGGCAATACTGTATCAATACACAGACGCCAAGTATGGATCTATTATTATATTATGTGTTGGTCAGTCTGTCTGCTTGACTATCTGATTTTGCAGCAATAACATTGAAGTGAGATGAAACAGATGTTGACAAAGTTTTCTTTTGGGGACATCATTTGAAATTAGGAAAAATTTGAAGTTAGAAAAAAGTTAATACATTGTGATATATCGCAGGAAATTGCAATCGCAATAATATCGTATCGTGACAAAAGTATCGTGAGACCTCTGCTGATTCCCAACCCTACTGTCTGACAGAAGCATTACGTCATAAACGTTTATGACACGTTCATGACCGTGTCATGTCACTCTTATGTAGATACCTTCAAGTGTAACCAAAAAAAAACTAATCCGTTTCTCCGCAAAGAATCGTGCAAAAGCTCCACTTTAAAACCACAGGTGAGTTCACAAGTTATTCAGCATAAAACATGACTAATCAACTAAAACCTATTAGTCGACTAATCTCGGGGGGCAGCCCTACGGATGAGATGATTGGATGTTTTAGATTCTGAATGTGTTGGATGCAAGCATTGTGAAAAACTGCATCTTATAAACAAGAATAAATTGTTTAAACGTGTATATGAAAATAAAGAATATAATTATTACAAACCGGGCGAGCGTGCACATTGTTGTCTTTTTAGTTTCCTTTTAAAAAAATCAGTTACAGATAATTTATGACCTCAGGTCACAGCTTCTCTTCTCTCCACATGTTATCTGAAGAAGCAGATAAACCACACGCTGCTAGAGGCTTCACACAGTAAGATTCCTGCACACAGACACACACAAAACACACACACACACACACACATGTAGTTCATAAATCTGATGTTTGATTCTAAAGTAAACTAGCCGACAATATAACGGCTACAAGTCAGCTGAGATGATGAGACCATTAAACACACAACTGTGTGTCTGTGTGTGTGTTTGAATCCTTTCCTCTTTCTACAATGTTTTAATAGCCTACTTTAACTACATTTTATTTTTACAGACTTTTACTAAAGGAACCTTTTCCCTGCAGGACTTTAACTTGTACCAGAGTATTATTACAGTGTGGTATTAGTACTTTAACTGCAGTAAAGGATGTGAATACTTGTTCCAGCAGTAGCTGAATGGCGTCATGTGAGTGAAGTGCAGCGCGTCTTTACATCATCCTGGGATCAGGCTGTCTTCTCCGCTTTCAGGTGACGCAGAGAGGCGCTGAGGTGTCTTTAAACTGACGGGGATGGGCAGCAGAAGGGGGGCGGGGGGCGGGGGGCTTATCACGGGTGATGAAACGAAAGCGTCTGCAGAGCTGATAGAGCTGGTCGAACCAAGAAAAACATGCGGGTGCAGTGAGTAGATAAGAAACCGTTTGCTGCGTCTGAGGTGTGTGTGTGTGTGTGTGAGTACTCTGTGTTTCCGTTACTTTGGGCACATACAGGGATTAGCCTGGCCCGGGGCCAGCGGGGGGGAGGGGTGCCTGGCCTGGCCCGGGGCCAGCGGGGGGGTGTGTGTGCCTGTGGAGCTCTGAATGTTTTCCTCGTGTTGTCCTACGGTCGACCCGGCAGCTTTCTGTTTTTCTGGGTCAGAATTTCAAATTCAAACTTTTTTTATTTTCCGTTTTGTTCCTCCTTCCTGACGTTTTGGTCACTTTCATCCAAGTATTTGGTCACTTTTTCTGATGTTTTTTGTAGAGATGTTCCGATACCAATACCAGTATCGGTATCTGCTCTGATACTGCCTAAACCGCTGGTATCGGTATGGGGAAGTACTGGAGTTTATGCACCGATCCGATACCACGTAATAAAGCCCTAAAGAAAATCTACGTTAAAGTAGTTTATTTATGATCTTTTTCCATTATAACTGACTGTCAAACTGGAGAATAAAAGAAAGTTCTACGGCATTCATTGTTTGTGTTTGTTCATGTTTCACAAAGAGTTTAACCTGAGCCAGACCGACGACAAAGATAGAAATCATATCCCATCCATACAGGGATAGCAGTATACAGCTGTTAAAACATTATAAAATATATGACACACTGTTATCGGATCGGTACTCGGTATCGGCCGATACGCAAGTTCAGGTATCGGAATTGGTATCGGGAAGCAAAAAATGGTATCGGGCCATCTCTAGTTTTTTGTCAATTTCTTGATGTGCTTTTTTGGGACTTTGTTGGTTTTTTCCCCGTGTTTTTTTTAAGGTTTTTCCAACATTTTTGATATAAGATATATATGGGACTTTTTTGCAACAAAAATGCGGGTATTATGAAATCATGCAAGCCATTTTGCGCGGAAATCTGCAATTTATGCGGCGAAAGTGCGGCGTATTTGAAAAAATGATTATGCGTTGAATTATGCGATTACATAATTACGTTTTTCTGGAGGGACTGAATAGCCAACGTCCAATATAAAACCAACTTTACCACGGTTCACCCTGATAACACTCACATAGCCTATATTAAATATTTTAAATTTCATAAAACAATTTACTTTTGCAATGGTAATATCTATCCATCCATCTACCCACCTGGAACTTTCTCAGTGGATATACTGCGTTTACCTGCGTATCACGTAGGGCCTACACACCGCTGTACCTACTTACGTTTGCGCTTTTACGCACGTAACGTAAAACATACTCTCTCTCTCTACTCTCTCTCTCTCTCTCTCTCTCTCTCTCTCTCTCTCTCTCTCTCTCTCTCAGCAGCACAAACAAGTTGTAAACATCAATGAGCGCGTGATTCCCGCCCATCAACAAGAGTAAAACGTTTTTTTTGCCACACCTCTCCTTCACTAACTTTTGCAGAAAGTAAACAGCTCGGCTACACACACACACACACACACACACACACACACACACACACACACACACACACACACACACACACACACACACACACACCTCTTCCTTATCTGTCACTAGCAGGCGCGTAACCGCGCGGCGCTATCCGTGCTATCTGAAGTAGAAGCAGCCTCTCCTCTGTCAGAGCTGCAGCAGAGCCGCTCCAGCCAGCTTGTTTTCTAGTGATGCCGGCGGGCAGCAGCAGGCTGAAAGGCTTTCTGCTCCCAGACAAGCCACAAGGATGAAATGCGCTCACCTGAGCAGGTTGGTGGCGGTTTGGGGGATATTGTGCTCCGTGTGGAAAGCTTCCATCGTCCAGGGCGCGCGAGATTTCGAGAATAAAGGTAAGATAAAAATGTTTTTATTGTTAGCTGTAGTCACAGCAGAATAGAAAGTTTTAAATTAGATTTAAAGATAACATCAGAACTTCCTCTTTAGTTGAACTGATACAATCTAAATGTACACATAGGTCTGAAATTGTTTTAATTATTCGATTAATCGTGTGGTCCATAAAATGTCAGAAAATAGTGAAAAATGTTCATCGCAGTTTCTCAAAGTCCAAGCTGATGTCAGTCTAAAACCCCAAAGATATTCAGTTTAACATGATATAAAACAGAATAGAGCAGGACATCTCCATATTTGAGAGGCTGAAAACATACATTTTTGCATGAAAAATTACTTAAACTAATAATTGATCATCAAAGTAGTTGGCAATGATTTCTCTGTCTATCGACTAATCGATTAGTCGACTAATTGTTGCCACTCTACGTGTTTGTCTCGTTGAGCTTTGTTATCCTTGTTTCTAGCTGTAATGTGTGTCTAGGCGTGGGCTGTGAGAGAGTCCGGGCTCAGCCTCAGGCCTCCTCCACGCTGGCTGGGTCCTGTTTTCTACGTCTTTCCCACCAGAAAGGTGTCTGACGCAGCGCTGCTGCTAGCCTTGTCTGGACACATCATTTATTATAATAATAATAATAATAATAATTTATTTTATAATTATAATAATAATTTATACTGTTTAGTGATCCCCACTGGGGAAATTACAATTTTAAACATGGATGTTTCCCATAAACATAAACATATTCTGATCTGATTACAGCAAAGACAAAGTCGGCAGTATTGACGGCAGAATAGGCTCCAGAATATTTCCTTCTGGATTAACAGGTGCAATATTAGAAAATCTATAATTATTTATTCATTATTTTAAATTACATTTATATATCTGCGTTTATATCAAAACCTTGAGACTTTCAAACATCAACACGTCATTTAGAGTGCCGTGTGGCGTCAGTCCTATTTCTAGCGTGCACGTGTTTTCTGAGCCGTGCGTGTCACACAGGCAGCGTGCACACTCTAACCTGTTACCATGGGAACCAAAATTAACACGGACACGCCACGCAGCCAAGCAGTGGCCTGATTCTGATACGCTACGTAACAATAACCAGCAACAACCTCCCCACTTTGAGTTTGAAACTCTCTCCTTTAGGTCGTAGATTCACAGTATCTCAGTTCAATAAATCGGATTAATTGGCAAGTTATTTAGAATTTTTGTAGAGATCGCTGCTGTAGTATTGTGTGAAATTAGGTTGGAACATTTTTGTACTTAATGTTATTGTAGTGTTGTCTTTTCATTTAGGTTTGTACGTGTTTGTTTCTTGCACTCCTGACTGCAAATGAAGTCCCCCGTCTGGGATGATAAAGTGACTGAACTGAACTGAAAGCAAAACCTTTTGGCCTTCGTCTTCTCCCATTTCTTCTCTGTGTTGCTTCCTGACTTCACCTTTCTCAGTAGCGATGCTGCTCAGAGAGGAGCCAAAAAACCCAAAGTGTTTCGCTGAAGGCAGGAGCGACTTCACGTGCTTCTGGGAGGAAGATGAGGAGAGGGCCGGCTCCGTGGACCAGTACTCTTTCACATACACCTACCAGTAAGTCCCAGTCAGGAACAATACTGGAGCTCAGAGCTATCCTTTCTTATACTTTATGTTTCTCTTTTTCTATTGCAACCAACAGGTTACAAATAGGCATGGGCATACATTTCATCTAACAGTCTAACAATTTTTAAAGGGGACACAAATAATTGTAATTATACAATAGGATATGTGTACATGTTGAACTCCAGACAGTAGTCTGCAGGGCTATTTTATTCCCAAACATTTTCTCTAATACAGATGATGATGAACTGAGAGCATGGCGAGAAAACTAGCCAGCCGGCCGGCCACAAAATTAGTCAAATGTAACAACTTCATGTTTCATTCACAGTTTTGTCACAGCATAACGAGCACCACGCTATCACCACATATACAACTTTGTAGTGTACTAGTATATATATACAACTAGTGTAGCATTATAGCACTGTGGGTTGAATTAGCAAGCTAGCTAACTAACTATCTAACAAGCTATTAAACAAGCTACCAAACAAGTTAGCTAACAAACTATCTAACAAGCTATTAAACAAGCTAGCTAACTATCTAACAAGCTATTAAACAAGCTAGCTAACTATCTAACAAGCTATTAAACAAGCTAGCTAACTGGCTATCTAACAAGCTATTAGACAAGCTACAAAACAAGCTAGCTAACTAACCAACAAGCTATTAAACAAGCTACAAAACAAGCTAGCTAACTAACTACCAAACAAGCTAGCTAACTAACCAACAAGGTATTAAACAAGCTACAAAACAAGCTAGCTAACTAACCAACAAGCTATTAAACAAGCTACAAAACAAGCTAGCTAACTAACCAACAAGCTATTAAACAAGCTACAAAACAAGCTAGCTAACTAACCAACAAGCTATTAAATAAGCTACAAAACAAGCTAGCTAACTAACTACCAAACAAGCCAGCTAACTAACCATCCAACAAGCTATCAAACGAGCTATTAAACAAGCTAGCTAGCTTTATATTCGCTAACATAGCGGACTGATCGAATAATACATCGGTTATAATATTTTTTTTTTGTCATGAAAGACTCAGCATCATCTGTATTGTTTAAAGTGATGGTTGGGAGTAATTTCACTCTAGGCTGCTTTGCACCTTGACCTCGAGCCAAACACCCCCCAGATGCGTTTTCCCTTGTTATAACGTTGGTGGAGTTAGCGTTATCAGCTGGTTAGCTTAGTGCAGGCACTAATGGATCCAGTTCGTAAATTCAGTTCTTGTAAATTACCCCACTAATAATGCCCAGAATGATACCAAACTTCTACAGTAGTACAAATAGGTTCTCTGCTGCTACCGTGCGAGATCCCGCGAGATCCTGCAGAGAGCACAACATCTATTGCTTTTAAACTACATCCAGGATCTATCCAACTGTGTGGCATCTTGTCCTGTCGCCTCACACTGCAGTAGCTGCTTCTGCTGGTCACTCGCTTCTTGATTCTTCTTTACCAGTAGTCTCTTCCGGCAATAGATGTTGTACTCTGTGCATGATTTCGAGGGATCTTGCGCGGTAGCAGCCGAGAGGAGTATCCAT
Organism: Perca schrenkii; assembly: GCA_025617405.1. Lineage (NCBI taxonomy): Eukaryota > Metazoa > Chordata > Actinopteri > Perciformes > Percidae > Perca > Perca schrenkii. The sequence continues at coordinate 363,032 of CM046801.1, read as the reverse complement.
CAGGCAAGTGTTATTTAAATATAATTCTGGTGTAGTTACAAACTTTCTAATGCCTCGTTTTATAAGTACAGAACCTATTTGTACTAGTGTAGAAGTTTGGTATCATTCATTATTAGGCATTATTAGTGGGGTAACTTACGAGATACAAATGTGGATCCATTAGCGCCTGCAGTAAGCTAACCAGCTAATAATGCTAACTCCACCAACGTTATAACAAGGGAAAAAAGCTTCTGGGGGGGGGGTGTTTGGCTCGAGGTCAAGGTGCACAGCAGCCTATAGGTGAAATTACTCCCAACCATCACTTTAAAGTGAATGAGAAAAGCCCTGTCAGCCTACTGACCAGTCCCTCCAGAATTATGATTATGCAATCCCATAATTCAACGCATAATCAGCCAAAGTCTGCATATTTATGCGGGGGGGGGGGCACATTTATTCAAATATGCCGCACTTTCGCTGCATAAATTGCCGATTTCTGCGCAAAATATGCGGGGCTTGAATGATTTCATAACCCCTTGCACAAAAGTCCCATAAAATATCTTAGCAGAAAGTTGAAAAATGTTGTTTGCTTCACACAAGAACAGCCATTTTCCCCTGTTGCCATGGGAACGTTATGAAGTGACGTAATTACGCGACGTGAACATCATCGAAAAGCTGTTCTCTTTTTCATCAATCCGCAGTTTTTGCAAGTTCCCACAATTTCATTGCATAAAATTGCATAAATACCACATACTCCATATCGCATTTTTTAAGAAAATGTGCCGCATAATCAAGGATTTTTGCCCCGCAACAATCACAAAAAAACTCCAAATTTTTCTGGAAGGACTGACTGACTGTTTCCTCTGTCCCGAGCAGGAAGGAGAACAGCAGCTCGTGTCCGCTGAGAGCACTTCCTGCCTCCGGAGGGAAGAGGCTGTTCATCTGCCGTCTGAACGGAACGAAAGATGTTTGTCCAAATGGACATAAGAGTTCATCGACTGGGAACACTGGTCCACAATCGCAGCCTCCTCATCGAGCTTTTCTGTGAGTTATTTCACTGCAAACTGTGTCTCTGATTTCACTAAACAGCTGCGTGATCCTTTTCATAGCCTCTTAAATTCCTCATATTTCCTGTTTTAAAGCTGTTTTCTTTAATACTTTATATTAACAATTGATCACATATTTGTATGTGAAAGCAAACTCTTAACCCTTACCCTCACATAACCTAATTCTAACCCTAATCCTAAAACCAAGTCTTAACCCTCAAACAGCCCTTTAAACTTGTGGGGTCCAGCATTTTGGTCCCCACAAGGCTGTGCAGACCCCACAAGTATACTGTATTCTCCGGTTTTTGGACCCCACGAATATAGTAAAAAAGGTACACACACACGGACACACACCCCAAAAACACCAAACAAAAGGCAAATATTTTGTCGTTTTCACCCGTGAGCATATTTGTGTAAACAGGACCTTCATGCAAAATGGTGATTGGCTTGCCCAGCTTATTAATAGCCGGTGTATGTTCATTTCAGCTGACCAGTTTGTAGATGTTATTTAGATGGCACCAACATGTGGCCTAATCATAACTGGCCAAAATTTTGAGCGTTAAACACTTATTTTCCTGCATTCAGGTGAATTTTTATGGGACCTATTTCTACCTTTTTCTGAATCAATTTATGCTGGAAATATCTTTATGTAAAGATTGGTCAAATCGGTGTTATCGTGAGCAAAAGAAATGATCTGCAATCAGATCGTACCATTCACATCAAGCAAGGAAGACTAGCATGCTGTGGTGCACTGCTCATTGTTGTGCAATTATTCCCTCTTACTTAAAAATAATAAAAATCATCATCACGCACACCAACTATCTCAGCTATTTTATCCCATCCCTCGTTCTTTTTTAACTGGTCCCTATACCCAAACAACCTCACATCATAAATGATAGGGGACCCAGCAGAAGCCATGAGGAGCTTCTCCTCTGTTTTCTCAGAACTAAAGTTTTGGTAGGAACCAAAGTTTACATCGTATGTTTCTCTGGGATCAGCCAGCGCGAAGGACGTCTATATTCTGATTGTTTGCTGGTCGTTTACCGCTGAACCACGTCATAGCTCATTACCATAAAGTTGACCAAACTTCAACTTTCTGCCAGCTTCCGTTGAAAATGAATGACTTCCGCTAACTATAAAGCTCAAGTCGGCCGCGGTGTGTACGTACAGTCTACAGTTTCAACTCTTTATTCTCCGGTAGATCGACTTTTCTAATTCTATCTGAGTCAGCACACATGTAGCCTAGAGGAATCATTTACTCCTCTCTCCTCTTTTGCGTCTTTTGTTGAGGAAGTAACCTCCTTAAATGTGCATGTGACAATTATTCACCTCAATGATAAATTAATTGTAATGAGTTAATGAACCCCTGGACTGTAATATTTCAGATGATTTCTGCTCATCCATTCATCCGGAAAAAATAGTCACTAGATTAATCGACATTAAAAAGAACGGCTAGTTTCAGCCCTGACCAGGATATTATGTAAAGCTCCTGGAGCAGTGTTTGCCAGTGTTTCCCAGTGTATGCCAGTGTATGCCAGTGTTTCCCAGTGTTTGCCAGTGTTTGCCAGTGTTTGCCAGTGTTTGCCAGTGTTTGCCAGTGTTTGCCAGTGTATGCCAGTGTTTCCCAGTGTTTCCCAGTGTTTCCCAGTGTTTCCCAGTGTTTCCCAGTGTTTCCCAGTGTTTCCCAGTGTTTCCCAGTGTTTCCCAGTGTTTGCCAGTGTATGCCAGTGTTTCCCAGTGTTTCTCAGTGTTTCCCAGTGTTTCCCAGTGTTTGCCAGTGTTTGCCAGTGTTTGCCAGTGTTTGCCAGTGTTTCCCAGTGTTTCCCAGTGTTTCCCAGTGTTTCTCAGTGTTTCTGTGTTTCTCAGTGTTTCCCAGTGTTTGCCAGTTTTTCCCAGTGTTTCTCAGTGTTTCCCAGTGTTTTTCAGTGTTTCCCAGTGTTTCCCAGTGTTTCTCAGTGTTTCTGTGTTTCTCAGTGTTTCCCAGTGTTTGCCAGTGTTTCCCAGTGTTTCCCAGTGTTTCCCAGTGTTTCCCAGTGTTTCCCAGTGTTTCTCAGTGTTTCTGTGTTTCTCAGTGTTTCCCAGTGTTTGCCAGTGTTTCCCAGTGTTTCTCAGTGTTTCTCAGTGTTTCCCAGTGTTTCCCAGTGTTTCCCAGTGTTTCTCAGTGTTTCTGTGTTTCTCAGTGTTTCCCAGTGTTTCCCAGTGTTTCTCAGTGTTTCTCAGTGTTTCCCAGTGTTTCCCAGTGTTTCCCAGTGTTTCCCAGTGTTTGCCAGTGTTTGCCAGTGTTTGCCAGTGTTTGCCAGTGTTTCCCAGTGTTTCTCAGTGTTTCTCAGTGTTTGCCAGTGTATGCCAGTGTTTCCCAGTGTTTCCCAGTGTATGCCAGTGTATGCCAGTGTTTCCCAGTGTTTCTCAGTGTATGCCAGTGTTTCCCAGTGTTTGCCAGTGTTTCCCAGTGTATGCCAGTGTTTCCCAGTGTTTGCCAGTGTTTGCCAGTGTTTCCCAGTGTTTCCCAGTGTTTCTCAGTGTTTCTCAGTGTTTGCCAGTATTTGCCAGTGTATGCCAGTGTTTGCCAGTGTTTCCCAGTGTTTCCCAGTGTTTCCCAGTGTTTCTCAGTGTTTGCCAGTGTATGCCAGTGTTTCCTAGTGTTTGCCAGTGTATGCCAGTGTTTCCCAGTGTTTCTCAGTGTTTCTCAGTGTTTCCCAGTGTTTCCCAGTGTTTCCCAGTGTTTCCCAGTGTTTCCCAGTGTTTGCCAGTGTTTGCCAGTGTTTCTCAGTGTTTCTCAGTGTTTGCCAGTGTTTCCCAGTGTTTCTCAGTGTTTCTCAGTGTTTCCCAGTGTTTGCCAGTGTTTGCCAGTGTTTCCCAGTGTTTGCCAGTGTATGCCAGTGTTTCCCAGTGTTTCTCAGTGTTTCTCAGTGTTTCTCAGTGTTTGCCAGTGTTTGCCAGTGTTTCCCAGTGTTTCCCAGTGTTTCCCAGTGTTTCCCAGTGTTTGCCAGTGTTTGCCAGTGTTTGCCAGTGTTTGCCAGTGTTTGCCAGTGTTTCTCAGTGTTTCTCAGTGTTTCCCAGTGTTTCCCAGTGTTTCTCAGTGTTTGCCAGTGTTTGCCAGTGTTTCCCAGTGTTTCTCAGTGTTTGCCAGTGTTTGCCAGTGTTTCCCAGTGTTTCCCAGTGTTTGCCAGTGTATGCCAGTGTTTCCCAGTGTTTCTCAGTGTTTCTCAGTGTTTCTCAGTGTTTCCCAGTGTTTCCCAGTGTTTCCCAGTGTTTGCCAGTGTTTGCCAGTGTTTGCCAGTGTTTGCCAGTGTTTGCCAGTGTTTCTCAGTGTTTCCCAGTGTTTCCCAGTGTTTCTCAGTGTTTCCCAGTGTTTCCCAGTGTTTCCCAGTGTTTCCCAGTGTTTCTCAGTGTTTCTCAGTGTTTCCCAGTGTTTCCCAGTGTTTCTCAGTGTTTGCCAGTGTTTGCCAGTGTTTCCCAGTGTTTCCCAGTGTTTGCCAGTGTTTGCCAGTGTTTGCCAGTGTTTGCCAGTGTTTGCCAGTGTTTCCCAGTGTTTCCCAGTGTTTGCCAGTGTTTGCCAGTGTTTGCCAGTGTTTGCCAGTGTTTGCCAGTGTTTCTCAGTGTTTCTCAGTGTTTCTCAGTGTTTCTCAGTGTTTGCCAGTGTTTGCCAGTGTTTGCCAGTGTTTGCCAGTGTATGCCAGTGTTTCCCAGTGTTTCTCAGTGTTTCTCAGTGTTTGCCAGTGTTTGCCAGTGTTTGCCAGTGTTTGCCAGTGTTTCCCAGTGTTTGCCAGTGTTTGCCAGTGTTTGCCAGTGTTTGCCAGTGTTTGCCAGTGTTTGCCAGTGTTTCTCAGTGTTTCTCAGTGTTTCCCAGTGTTTCCCAGTGTTTCCCAGTGTTTCCCACCTTCCCTCACAAGCTACCTCGTGTCTTTGTGCTCACCAGTTCTTCTGGACCCTCCGACTAACGTTACGGTGAGCCGTACGGGTCAGCGAGACCAGCTCAACGTCAGCTGGGTGCCCCCCGCCCTGAAGTACATGGACGACAGCATGATGTACGAGGTCAGCTACACCACGGACGACAACAGCCACGTGGGGCAGGTATTTTTTATTTGTTACTTTACCTTTATTTAACCAGGAAAGTCCCATTGAGATTAAAAACCTCTTTTTCAAGGGAGTCCAGGCCAAGAAGCAGCAAAAGAGTTACAAACATACAATACAATTACATACACATTATGAAAAACAGTTACAAAGGATCGACTCAAGTGCTCTCAATCTGGACTTAAAAGCGTTCAATGAAAGTAATTCAGTCAGTTTCCAGTCTTTATGCAACATGTTCCATGTGTGGGGGGCTGAGTGAACAAAAGCCCTTTTTCCCGGTTCTGTACGGGCAAGTGGAACAAAAGATCATTCGAACGCCAACAATGAGAGCCAACACTCCTCCGTGAGATTAAGTTACAGATGTAGGATCAATCAATCAATCAAAATGTATTCATATAGAACTTTACAAAAACCAGCAGGTATCCAAAGTACTTACCATCAGAAACACATATCATACAATAGAAAAAATGAACATAGAAAACAGTAAAATCAGAAAAGGTTACACAGAAACCAAATAATTAAATTGTCACACCACTGCTACGTATTAAAGGCCAGACCAAACAGATACGTTTTGACTTTGGACCTGAAAAGAGCTCCATCTGTAATAGTGTGAATATCAGGGGGTAACTTGTTCCAGAGTCTCGGGGCAGCAACCGCAAAAGCCTGATCCCCCCACCGTTGGTACCTAGACCTCGGCACTTCTAAAACCAGTTGGTTAGACCCCACAGACTGGCTGTGCTCACGCAGGGTTAAAATCTCAGATAAGTACTCCGGGGCCAGGCCATTAAGGGCCTTAAAACCTAACAATAAAATCTTAAAATCTATTCTAAAACACACAGGGAGCCAATGTAGGGTGTAAAGAACTGGAGTAATATGTGCACGTCTAGATGTATTTGTTAAAAAGCGCGCAGCAGCATTTTGCACAAGTTGAAGATGATGGCAAGGATGGCAATAGACCAAGCATGGCCTTATAAATGAAAGTACAGTACAGGCCAAAAGTTTGGACACACCTTCTCATTCAATACGTTTCCTTTTTATTTTCATGACTATTTACATTGTAGATTCTCAATGAAGGCATCAAAACTATGAATGAACACATATGGAATTATGTACTTAACAAAAAAGTGTGAAATAACTGAAAACATGTCTTATATTTTAGATTCTTCAAAGTAGCCACCCTTTGCTTTTTTATTAATAAGGGAAATAATTCCACTAATGAACCCTGACAAAGCACACCTGTGAAGGTAAAACCATTTCAGGTGACTACCTCATGAAGCTCATTGAGAGAACACCAAGGGTTTGCAGAGTTATCAAAAAAAGCAAAGGGTGGCTACTTTGAAGAATCTAAAATATAAGACATGTTTTCAGTTATTTCACACTTTTTTGTTAAGTACATAATTCCATATGTGTTCATTCATAGTTTTGATGCCTTCAGTGAGAATCTACGATGTAAATAGTCATGAAAATAAAAAGGAAACACATTGAATGAGAAGGTGTGTCCAAACTTTTGGCCTGTACTGTATATTGGTTTTAAATTTTATATTTCTGGATATGTATGTATTGTGATGTTTTATGTGGTGTATTTAATGTATGTTATTTTATTTGTTTACTTGCCCAGGGACAGGTACTGATGAGGGTCTGGGTTAGTGGACCGGTACTGATGAGGGTCTGGGTTAGTGGACCAGTACTGATGAGGGTCTGGGTTAGTGGACCGGTACTGATGAGGGTCTGGGTTAGTGGACCGGTACTGATGAGGGTCTGGGTTCTGCAGGTGGAGGTGGTCCGAGCCCGCTCCGAGCTGATCCTGAGAGGTCTGCAGCCGGACAGGAAGTACCAGATCCGAGTCCGAGCGAAGCTGGACGGGATCAGCTACAACGGCTACTGGAGCGCCTGGAGCCACCCGGTCACCATGGAAACACTGCCTGCAGGTCAGCATCATTCACACTGATTATTCCCCAAATATTTCCATCCTATAACATTTGATTGATTGATTATTCCCCAATATTTCCATCCTATAACATTTGATTGATTGATTATTCCCCAATATTTCCCTCCTATATCATTTGATTGATTGATTATTCCCCAATATTTCCCTCCTATATCATTTAATTGATTGATTATTTCCCTCCTATATCATTTGATTGATTGATTATTATTTCCCTGCTGTATCATTTGATTGATTGATTATTATTTCCCTAATTGATTGATTGATTATTATTTCCCTGCTGTATCATTTGATTGATTGATTGATTGATTGATTGATTATTGTTTCCCTGCTGTATCATTTGATTGATTGATTGATTATTATTTCCCTGCTGTATCATTTGATTGATTGATTGATTGATTGGTTATTGTTTCCCTGCTGTATCATTTGATTGATTGATTGATTGATTATTATTTCCCTGCTGTATCATTTGATTGATTGATTGATTGATTGATTGGTTATTGTTTCCCTGCTGTATCATTTGATTGATTGATTGATTGATTGATTGATTATTATTTCCCTGCTGTATCATTTGATTGATTGATTGATTGATTATTATTTCCCTGCTGTATCATTTGATTGATTGATTATTGTTTCCCTGCTGTATCATTTGATTGATTATTTGATTGATTGATTATTATTTCCCTGATTGATTGATTATTATTTCCCTGTTTGATTGATTGATTGATTATTGTTTCCCTGCTGTATCATTTGATTGATTGATTGATTGATTGATTGATTGATTGATTATTAGTTCCCTGCTGTATCATTTGATTGATTGATTGATTATTGTTTCCCTGCTGTATCATTTGATTGATTGATTGATTATTGTTTCCCTGCTGTATCATTTGATTGATTGATTGATTGATTATTGTTTCCCGGGTGCAGAGCTGGACTCCCTCATCATGTCCCTGACTCTGATCATCTCGTTGATCCTGGTCGTGCTGTCTCTCAGCATGCTGCTGTCCCACCGCAGGTCAGCTGACACAAACACAGCGCTTATCAATCAATGAATGAATGAATGAAGACATTTTATTTTAGACATATCAAAATAAAACAAAAACACAAAGAAATATATGAAATGAGTTCACAAATAAGCAAAAAAGGAGAGAGAGAGAGAGAGATAGAGAGAGAGATAGATAGAGAGACAGAGACAGAGAGATAGATAAAGAGAGAGACAGATAGAGAGCTAGAGATAGATAGATAGATAGATAGATAAAGAGATAGATAGATAGATAAAGAGACAGATAGAGAGCTAGAGATAGATAGATAGATAGATAGATAGATAGATAGATAGATAGATAGATAGATAGATAGATAGAGACAGAGAGATATATAGATAGAGAGAGACAGATAGATAGATAGAGAGACAGATAGAGAGTTAGAGATAGATAGATAGACAGATGGACAGACAGACAGACCGACATATAGACATATAGATAGAGATAGAGATAGAGAGAGAGAGAGATAGATAGATAGATAGATAGATAGATAGATAGATAGATAGATGGATGGATAGATGGATAGAGAGATTGATTATTCATCCTGAGGCATCCAGCAGCTTAAACAACCATAACACAACAAACACACACATATCTCTCACATAGTATACAAGAAGTATAGAAGTATAGAAGTATACAATAGTATAAAGTATACACTGCTTTAATCCTTCCCCACAGCGCAGTAAATAATTATCGATCAACTTCATTTCAGTTACTAGCCACAAAAGAAGACAGATGGTTGCCTCTGTCAGAATCTTTCTGTACTGATTAATGGAAAAAAGTGAATTATGTAGTCAAATGATCTTTTAAACGTGTGTGCTCTTGACAGGTTTGTTATAAAGAAGGTCTGGCCGACTATTCCGACTCCGGACAGCAAGTTCAGCGGTCTTTTCACCGTCTACGGCGGAGACTTTCAGGTAAGACCGAGACACGTTTACCCTGAAGAAGAAGAAGGAGGGTTCTGCCCTACACATGGGTTCTTACTAGAGGTGTTGAAATTAATCAAATAATCGCTGCATGGAATCGTAGACATGGACAATGCTGCATCGATATTCAGCCAGCTCATAATCAATCATTTCTGTTTATAATGTAATGTAGGCCTAACAACATTTCTGTTTACATATTCTGGTATGTTAACACATTCAGGAGGTGCCATGTGCTCAGTGCTGTATAGTTTTATGTATCCAAGTTATTTAGTATTAGAGCTCTGCAGAATGTTTGGTTTTTGAAGCTTGAAAAGCTATGAATTAAATCTCCTACATGGCTTTAATAGAAACATGGATTTGACTCGCTGACATGATAATCGTAATCGAATCAGGAGATCAGTAAAGATTCACACCTCTAGTTCTTACTAGGAGTGCGAACAAATCAATTCACATTCGTATCGCAATGTAAGCTCTACCGATTCAAAATCTATTTTATAGAATTCCAAAAATCTATTCATATTATTATTTTTTTTTTTAACTTCACCTCTGGTCCCAGAAATAATGGAGCAACAGCTAATTTATACCGTTTGGGTTTTTTCTGGTTTTGCGTTGGTGTTTCTAATATTTTTAGAAGGTGGCGAACAATCTGAGCAGCTGACAAGACAGCGAGTGAAGGATACAAATCGGCATCTCTGTGATTTTGGGGTTGTATTGGCTGCGTTGGTAATTATAAAGGAACGTTTTGACATCATAATGTGGGTGATAATGTCTGTAAATTGGAGTAAAACACAGACTTTGCTTATCCCGTGTGAAAGCGCAGCACAAAAAGCAGCACGTGGTAGGGTTGTAATTTCTAAATCACATGAAGTCCTAACACTAGTCCTTAGGGCTGCTCCCTCTTAGGGACTAATCGGTGGTTTTGGTCTTAGTCATCTTAGATTTCTTTAGTCCATTAGTCATGTCTGATGCTGTATTCATGCTGAATGACTTATTTCCAAGAAAGGTACGAGCACATCTCTGGTAAACACAAGAATTAAAGTGGTGCTTTAACATGACTCTTAGCGGAGAAACTCAGATTTACAGATCTGTCGACTAAATCAACTAATCGATTAGTCGGTACAGTTGAATGAGTGTTAGTCGACTCAGAAGTTCTTCAATCGAGCACAGCCCTAGTAATTTCTAAATATATATATGTATATATGAAGTCCTAACACTAGTCCTGTGAGATGAGACCTTTTTACAGAGAAAGCCCTCCCAATCCTTTGTTGTGTCTTTGTACAGGAGTGGTTAGGACAGACCAACGGAGGCGTGTGGTTGACTCCAGCTTTCTTCTACTCGGAGGAATGCCCTTTTCCTCTGGAGGTCCTGTCCGAGCTCAGCCCTTGCCCACCTCTGCCTCCCAAAACCTCCAGAGCTCCGACGACGACCGGCAGCGCCGAGCACGAGGCTATAAAGCCGGCTTCGGACGAGCGAGAGCCGTTGGAAAGTGGCGATTCGGCTCTGGCGCAGCGATGGACAGCCGCGGCACACGACTCCTGGCTGATGGACCGCTTACGGGCCCTGCAGCAGAACCCCGAGCTCTGCTCCCAGTCCTCTCTGCTCGAGTCTCAGGACGCCTACGTCACGCTCAGCGCCAACGACCGCACCGGAGACCATCACCTGGCTGAGGTTCTCGAGGAAGCCTCGCCCCTTCAGGCGCTCTTTGCCTCCAGAAAAACCCAAGCGCTGTGTGAATCTCACTCGGACCTGGGCTCCGTGCAGCAGAGCTCAGGCTCGGGTCGCCTTTCGTCGCAGTCGAGCTTTGAGTACCCGGGCCAAGTCTGGATGCCCAAAGGCCCGGGGTACGCCTACATGGCGGTGGCAGACTCCGGAGTCTCCATGGATTACAGCCCCATGAGCAGAGCCGACGACTTTGGGAAACTGGTGATCTACGCCAACGAGATCCCCGCTCACAGAACAGCCTTCTTGTCGAGGCAGAACCCCATCCACGACGTCTGAGTCTCATGAACGCGTTCGTACGATATCCAACGAAAAGTTATGCACAACAACTCGTATGATATCTTACGACATTAGGCGATCGCCGGCTACAGAGCTCCGTGACTACTCGGTCGTATCAACGCCCGTTACAGCGGAGTTTAGCCGACAAAAAGTGAGCGGCATGCTCACATGCGGCAGTTAAGGACAATACCGGCACAAAATGAACCTAGGAGTTAATAACACACAGTACAGGCCAAACGTATGGACACACCTTCTCATTCAATGTGTTTCCTTTTTATTTTCATGACTATTAACATTGTAGATTCTCACTGAAGGCATCAAAACTATGAATGAACACATATGGAATTATGTACTTAACAAAAAAGTGTGAAATAACTGAAAACATGTCTTATATTTTAGATTCTTCAAAGTAGCCACCCTTTGCTTTTTTTGATAACTCTGCAAACCCTTGGTGTTCTCTCAATGAGCTTCATGAGGTAGTCACCTGAAATGGTTTTACCTTCACAGGTGTGCTTTGTCAGGGTTCATTAGTGGAATTATTTCCCTTATTAATAAAAAAGCAAAGGGTGGCTACTTTGAAGAATCTAAAATATAAGACATGTTTTCAGTGTACACAGTTTATTATAAAGACAGTAGCCTAGCGTTCATGTTTACATGCGTCGTGACCAGTCGAACGATAATGTAGCTCAAACTCTGCTCCCCGGCTTGAAGGCCCTGTATTTTATAACCCAAATATCTGGAAACATGTTTGTGGATACATACGAATTACTGTGCTTTCCTTTTTTTAGCGATATGAACGAATGGATCATGAGAACAGCCTTGGACTGAGCCTCCAAGCCGACTCAGTGGAGGGTTTTTGGATTATTTACCCAAAGCTACGAAGACTCTTAACTGTTAAGAAAGGTGTACCAAGGATTTGGGAGCAGACTGATACCAAAGTGTAAGCTAACGGACTCCTGAAGAAGAGTCCGATGGATGTACAAACATCATTCTTACTTTATCCAAACCACAGCTGTGGTCCACAACAAATACTGATATTCAGTGCTGCGTGCTGATCTGTAAGTTATCCCATCCTGTAGATCAGAGCAGAATATTACTTTTATAATTCACCAACATTCAAGTTGAGGGAGTGAACTCCCTGAGTGTTTTCATAGTAGTTCATAGGGCTGTCCTAACCTGACTCCTCCAGATGGATCGCTTCCCATTTGCTCGGCATATCCATCTGGGAACTTACCATTGGAAAACTTTTGGGAAAGGGCGAAAATCCTGGTTAGCTGATTGGATAAACCATCTGTCTATCTACCACCTATAGTTGGTGATAGACGGGCCAAATCAACCAATCAGATCAGGGAAGCGTATGAAGAGACAACCACAAGCCAGGCTACCCCTGCTGCTGCAGGCCAAGCATAGCTCGTTAGCTCAGCAAGCTGCTGGAATTCTAATTTCCTTGCGGGAGTCATCCCAAAAGGATCAATAAACAGTCTAAAAGTCTAAGTCTAAGCAAGCAACATGTTGATAAAAGAGATTTGCTGTTTGTGTAACGAAAATTTAGGAATAAAAGGCCCCATTTCAGGTTCCTGGTCCATATTCCAAGAGAAGGATCCAAGAGGAAAAAGCATTAGCGAGCGGCTAACAGAATTAGGGCTTCCGCTGTCTGAAAATATACTGAAATATCCCTGATCAAATCCATATAGAATCAAATCTTGTGAATTGGAATCAATTCAGGAAATCATTGGCTATATGTAAATATAGAAAATTGCCAGCCTTATACTTTAACTACCCTCAAATTTAAATCAAACAGCTTACACTTTAACACCGCAGCCATTATGTAAATGTCCAAATTAAACTGTATTTGTAAATAATATTTTGATGATTTTTTTGCAGAATCTTCTAACAAGTGAAGTATAATTAGCATTACTGTAGGAGATATTCATGCTCATGTAACTGTAGTTAACAAGTCGTTTTCTTGTCATGTTGAACTTGTGTTTTTAGTCTCTGCTGCCGTCTAAAGGCTCTGACCCCCCCAACCAGACGGCCAATCAGACAGCAGTAGAGCCAGTCAGCTGATCAGTGTCCCCGAGTTGGTCCAGAAAGTGTCTCAGAACACCGAAGAGATGAGACCTAATACGTCTCTATAGCAACAGGCAGAGCTAATCTGTGTTGTCACCCAAATGAAAGCCAGCAGCTGATTGGACGAACGCGTCACATGGGTCTGGCTGCTCCCTGACCATCATGGCGGCTCGTTCAGAATCTGATCTCATGTTGGACTAAAATAGTGTTTCTGGAAACATCTGGAGAGAGACATAGGCTGTGTGTGTGTGTGTGTGTGTGTGTGTGTGTGTGTGTGTGTGTGTGTGTGTGTGTGTCTGTGTGTGTGTGTGTCTGTGTGTGTCTGTGTGTGTGTGTGTGTGTGTGTGTGTGTCTGTGTCTGTGTGTGTGTCTGTGTCTGTGTCTGTGTCTGTGTGTGTGTGTGTGTGTGTGTGTGTGTGTGTGTGTGTGTGTGTGTGTGTGTGTGTGTGTGTGTGTGTGTGTGTGTGTGTGTGTGTGTGTGTGTGTGTGTCTGTGTGTGTGTGTGTGTGTGTGTGTCTGTGTGTGTCTGTCTGTGTGTGTGTCTCTGTGTGTGTGTGTGTCTGAGTGTGTGTGTGTGTGTGTCTCTGTGTGTGTGTGTGTGTGTCTGAGTGTGTGTGTGTGTGTGTGTGTGTCTGTGTGTGTGTGTCTGAGTGTGTGTGTGTGTGTGTCTGAGTGTGTGTGTGTGTGTGTCTCTGTGTGTGTGTGTGTCTCTGTGTGTGTGTGTCTGAGTGTGTGTGTGTGTGTGTGTGTGTGTGTGTGTGTGTGTGTGTGTGTGTGTGTGTGTGTGTGTGTCTGTCTGTGTGTGTGTCTGTGTGTGTGTGTGTGTGTGTGTCTGTGTGTGTGTGTATGTGTGTCTGTGTGTTTGTGTGTGTGTGTGTGTGTCTGTGTGTGTGTGTGTGTGTGTGTGTGTGTGTGTGTGTGTGTGTGTGTGTGTGTGTGTGTGTGTGTGTGTGTGTAGTTCCTGAATCTGTCTTCATTTCAGATCAACAAAGGTCAGTTTAGAAGATCTTCATCAGATTTTTAGACTCCAGTCACCTCATCCTGCTCATCATTTCCTGGTTAGCTCTCCACCAATCAGATTGCTCATTGAGTCAGACTGCTGACTGGGTCAGCGCCTTAAAGGACGGAGCATGGACAGTACTTCTTTACGTTTCCATTCAAAATACTTAAATACTTTACAGTTTCTTAAATCAAACTGAATCATGTCCAAATGTGTGTTTGATGCTTGTTTGCTTTAGTGGCTTAGAAAAGATATATCGTGATGAAATTGCAGCTCCACTAAAAGAATATTGAAACATATCTTTACATTATTGACTTAAAGCAAAAGTTAAACCAACCCACAGCCATCTGTCTGTAGCTCCCAAATTAATGCATGTTTTTCACAAAAGCAGTTTATAATCCATCAAATATATCAGACTGATGTCATGAGGTGGTGCATGTATGACACGCCAATCTGTACGCCATTATTGGCGTGTTATCAAGACGCATACTCACTTTTTAGCGTGTTTATCAACGTTGTTTGGCCTCCATTGACTTCCATTACCTTGAGATTGTGGTGAATTCAATTTCCCAGAGGGCCACAATGGAAAATAAGAATCACATCAAGGGCAAGACATGTGACATATGTGTTTATTTAATCGAAAAAGTAAATATCTTTTACTGTATTATTGCACGTGTCATATAGTCTTTTCACTCACAGTTCGGCCCACATAAAGTCCTAAAGAAGTCAGGGAAAAGTTCCTCAGCCATCATAGGAAAAGAAGCGCCCTAAAACGTCGGAAAAAGTGAAAATAATGTCGGAAAAAGTAACAAAAATGTCGGAAAAAGTGATATAAATTACAGAAAAGTGACAAAAATGTCGGAAAGAGTTACAATAATGTCGGAAAAAGTACAAGAACGTCGGAAAAAGTAACAAAAATGTCGGAAAAAGTAACAAAAATGTTGGAAAAAGTGATATAAATGTCAGAAAAAGTGACAAAAACGTCGGAAAAAGTACAAGAACGTCAGAAAAAGTGACAAAAATGTCAGAATTTAGTTGGGCCAAATTGTATTGTGAAGCTAAATTGATATGCGGGCCGGATCATAATCTGTGACGGGCCGGATTTGGCCCGCGGGCCTTGAGTTTGACACATGTGCTTTAAACGCTTCAGATGTAAAGTTATTCTCTGTCAAAGTGACGTCAGAATGAATGGGAGTCAATGAGATGCTAACGGGAGGTGATGGCTTGGTAGCATCAGAAAGTGGGCGTGTATGTTAACGTGAAGTCATGATGTCATGTTGGAATATGATCAAAACTACGTTTTTTTTTAACACCCATTGTTTAGGCTTTTTTTTCCAACTGTGTAACATATATTTCAGGAGAAAGTTACAACATTAGTAGTTTACTTAGTAGAAAAATATTTAGTTCCATGTTTAGCTTTTTCAGAAACATTTAACACAATATTGTGTGTTGACAATATCAGTTTATTTTCTATATTTCTTCTGATTTGTAAAAAACTGTGATATCAGCCACTTCAGTCCAACACACACACACACACACACACACTGAGACACACACAGACACACACACTGAGACACACACACACACACACACACACACACACACACACACACACACTGAGACACACACACACACACACACACACACACACACTCAGACACACACACACTGAGACACACACACACACACACACTCAGACACACACACACACACACACACACACACTCAGACACACACACACTGAGACACACACACACACACACACTCAGACACACACACTCACACACACACACACTGAGACACACACACACACACACACACAGACACACACTCAGACTCACACACACACACACACTGAGACACATACACACACAGACACACACACACACTCAGAGACAGACAGACACACACACTGAGACATACACACACATAGCATACACACATTCAGAGACAGACACACACATAAACACAGAGACAGACACACAAACACACACACACACTCAGAGACAGACACACACACTCAGACACACACACACACACGTGTTTGTATATCAGTGGTTCTCAACCTGAGGAACCGGACCCCTCAAAGGGTCACGAGATGATTAAGAGGATAAGAAAATGATAAAAACATTGATATGCTTTATAAAAACATGTTTATATTGATGTACAGACGGGCATTTTTCTGGCATTTTGGTCACAAACCTTTGCTTAGTTTTAAAGGGTCCGGATCCTAAAATGTTGTAAAATGTGTTCATGTGTTTTTGTTTAATTCATGTGTTTGACGAAGCTTAATGTGCATTAAAATGTCATCTGATTAAAGGTTGTACATGTCCACCCAGCGTGGTCCTTTCAGCTGATCTCAGCTGGGGATTACATCATCTTTTATCAGCCATACGGCGACAAGGATTTGGTGAAAGATTGGTTTGGGACCAGAGGAGACATTAAAGGTGCCACAGGTAATTATTGTGAAAAAGAATTTGAACATCTAAAACTTCTCAGTCCCTCCCCCCACCTTTCCACTAAAGCCCAAAACTGTCTCCTAAGCCCCTCCCCCCACAAGGGAGAATGAATGCGTGTGCATGAGCAGTGATTGACACGCAGTTACACACCGGCCTGGCTGAAAACATCCTTTTGCTCATGAAAGAAGAATAAACTGAACACAGAAGATGAAGTGATATAGTGACTATAAGGCCTATTATACTGCAGAACAATACTGCAAATACCCATAGACAGTATATATAATGGACCAATAGACCCCGTTGCTCTGTACGAGACCAGTGAAGGATATTAGAAGCACTTTTCCGGTGATCTCTTGCTTTACTGAGCAGCCTCCAACTGACAGAGACAACGTAGATGTGACGTGAGCAACCTGTCTGAAAGAAGTCTTCTGGTAGCTGTGCCGAGAGAAATCTCAATCATTCCCAATCTTACAGAGACGGAGAGTGTAGGTATATGTAAGGAGATAACATAGACACAGGCTAATTACTGATCACTAACATGCTAGTTAACATTAGTAATTACTGATCACTAACATGCTAGTTAACATTAGTAATTATTGATCACTAACATGCTAGTTAACATTAGTAATTACTGATCACTAACATGCTAGTTAACATTAGTAATTATTGATCACTAACATGCTAGTTAACATTAGTAATTACTGATCACTAACATGCTAGTTAACATTAGTAATTACTGATCACTAACATGCTAGTTAACATTAGTAATTATTGATCACTAACATGCTAGTTAACATTAGTAATTACTGATCACTAACATGCTAGTTAACATTAGTAATTACTGATCACTAACATGCTAGTTAACATTAGTAATTACTGATCACTAACATGCTAGTTAACATTAGTAATTACTGATCACTAACATGCTAGTTAACATTAGTAATTATTGATCACTAACATGCTAGTTAACATTAGTAATTATTGATCACTAACATGCTAGTTAACATTAGTAATTACTGATCACTAACATGCTAGTTAACATTAGTAATTATTGATCACTAACATGCTAGTTAACATTAGTAATTACTGATCACTAACATGCTAGTTAACATTAGTAATTACTGATCACTAACATGCTAGTTAACATTAGTAATTACTGATCACTAACATGCTAGTTAACATTAGTAATTACTGATCACTAACATGCTAGTTAACATTAGTAATTACTGATCACTAACATGCTAGTTAACATTAGTAATTATTGATCACTAACATGCTAGTTAACATTAGTAATTACTGATCACTAACATGCTAGTTAACATTAGTAATTACTGATCACTAACATGCTAGTTAACATTAGTAATTACTGATCACTAACATGCTAGTTAACATTAGTAATTACTGATCACTAACATGCTAGTTAACATTAGTAATTACTGATCACTAACATGC
This sequence comes from Perca schrenkii, assembly GCA_025617405.1. Taxonomy (NCBI): domain Eukaryota; kingdom Metazoa; phylum Chordata; class Actinopteri; order Perciformes; family Percidae; genus Perca; species Perca schrenkii. Next base: position 345,046 of record CM046801.1, on the reverse strand, counting down.
TAGTTAACATTAGTAATTACTGATCACTAACATGCTAGTTAACATTAGTAATTACTGATCACTAACATGCTAGTTAACATTAGTAATTACTGATCACTAACATGCTAGTTAACATTAGTAATTACTGATCACTAACATGCTAGTTAACATTAGTAATTACTGATCACTAACATGCTAGTTAACATTAGTAATTACTGATCACTAACATGCTAGTTAACATTAGTAATTACTGATCACTAACATGCTAGTTAACATTAGTAATTACTGATCACTAACATGCTAGTTAACATTAGTAATTACTGATCACTAACATGCTAGTTAACATTAGTAATTAAACCTAAACAGCTAATGGAAGTCCAAACTGCCTGTGAGCTTCTCCTGTACTATACGGTAATTCCTCTACTGTGTGACAGTAAGTCTCGTGGTTATGACCCAATCGTTAGCCTATTTTTATAAAAGCGTCTGCTACGGAGCCATAACGTGAGCTACAAGGTAATGGAGCCTTTTATACATTGTCGTGTTTCTTTAGAAATAAACAATGGACAAATAGAGTCTTTAAACGCTTCAGATGTAAAGTTATTCTCTGTCAAAGTGACGTCAGAATGAATGGGAGTCAATGGGATGCTAACGGGAGGTGATGGCTTGGTAGCAACAAAATGGCACCATCGGAGGTTCGCGTTCTGAAGCGAAGCTGACCCCCTTGCAAATACCTACAGTACCTGCTTTACTTTAAAGCTGAGCAGTCCAAAGAAAAACCAGCATTTCCTCTGACCAAAACCAGACCTCCAATAGAGAGGCCAAGCCCCTCCCCTTCCGGTGGACCACCATGGGACCTTATTTCATATAAAATATATACGGTAGTGACTAGGGCTGCACAATTGACCATTCGCAAAAGCCACGCCCCCTAGTTATTGTTACTACGCCCGACAAACAATGGAGAACCAGACACATAGCCATGGCTGGGCTGAGCTCCATACCTGTTGGTATAAGTGATTGGTTTTGGAGTAATGCAGCAGACATATCCTCCAGGGCACGACAGAAAGGGCTGCAATATGCAGTGGAGAGATGCGTTCAATGACCTCAACCTCTCGCTGAATTATCTGTGTCCATAGCAACATGTGCTTGACAGGCTAACAGCCGGTCTCACGGCAGTTCGTGTAAATGTCCACGTTATTCTTAATCTATTGATAGGTGTTCACGGAGACTTTATTCTCGTTTTTTACGTGTAAATATAACGTTATTTTCTCGGGGAAAGGACGCCACAATAACGGGATGGCGGAGGTTTGGTTTAGGAATAAACTTACGGGGAAAGGGCGCCTTAAACGCCGGGAGACGCGTCGCGGATTTTCGGCTTTTTATATTACTCCCTACCATTTTCGTGCTGTGGCCACAAAATACGCTTCCCATTGAAATACATTACTTCACATTTTCGTGTTGTCCGCCACGTATAAACCGACAAAAACATCTCCGTGAACACGTATCAATAGATTAAAATAATGTCACATTTACACAAACTGCCACGAGTTAGCTCGCTAGCTTTACCTTGGAGCAGACATATGTAGCTATGCTTATTAATCTTCGAGGCATTTAGCTGTGAGTGGGAGTCTCCCACACCGCTTAATCCATTGTCGGCATCTTTCCGCTTGGGTCTTGGGCTTTGGAAAGGCGGAAAAAACAACCCCTCCCTCTAAACTTTTGGGGTACCTGGTGTCAGACTTGCAGGTGCCATAGGTGCATCGTTTCACCATCTCAATGTTTGACGGGGGTCCTTCTCCTTAGTTACAGTTGCTGAGCTAGGATTGGACGAGGACCGCTCGAGGGCGGGGTTTTGCGAACGGTCAATTAATGGCAATTTTATCAAAATCGCAATATGGACTTAGCCTGGTGAGAGCGTCCTGATCTGGCGAGCTCCAGTTCTCCACTCTCAGATCAGTCTGGCATCTTGAGATAGAGAACATTTGGAGCCGTTCGCCAAACGACCGACCAATCAGCGTTGGTTTTGAGGAGGGTTTAGGTGTGACCCAACGAGAAGCGACTGTTCAGTCTAAACAACGTGGAGGCTTCCACGGATGAGATGAGCGTAGCTATCGCGGCAAGTTTTACCTGAATTAGAAAGTAGTCCTTCATTGAAAGAAGAGCTAAAAAACGGCGGAGGAAAAGATGTTTCTGCTCTTCTCCTGACTGTTTTCGGCAAGAGGTTTGATCTGATTGGTTGATTTGGCCCGTCTATCATCAACTATAGGTGGTAGTTAGACAGATGGTTTTTCCAATCAGCTAACCAGGATTTTCGCTCCCCTTCCCAAAAGTTCTCCAACGGAAAGTTCCCAGATGGATATGCCGAGCTAATGGGAAGCGATCCATCTGGTGGAGTCAGGTTTGTATGGACTGGTGCAATATCCAAATCGCAGGCGATGGTGCAATATTTGTTAAAGGCTAAATCTGTGTCAAACTATTCTGAATATAGTACTACTATAGTAGTAGGGGCTGAGGACTACACATCCTCTCCTACAGACTACAGAAGACATCTTTGTTTGGTACAGATCGTCACAAAAATCTCACTATAATCATTTACATTTGTTTAATTTTAACATTTTTCAATGCAAATGAGAATAATGAGACAAAAATGATCATTTCCTCCTATATTGTGAATCGTATCGCGATCACAATATCAGTCAAAATAATCACAATTATATATTTCCCTCATATATCATGGACAGTCCTAGTAGTGAACGGGGGAGAGACAAATATGACAAACTGAGACTTTCCTCACTTGCTAAATTATCTTTTAAAACGACGATAATCGTGTGTGTAACTTGTGGCTCAATTCACGCGGGATCAAAACATTATTTCTTTGTCTCTCCCCGTTTCTTTCCGAAATAAGGTCACGTGGTGGTCCACCAATGGCTGAATCTCACCTTCCCTTATTTGATATCTCCTCGCTCAAACGGGAAGTTGTTCTGGCCCTCCTTCGAGAAGGCAAAGCTCTTT
>CM046801.1:265986-292058 GCA_025617405.1 Perca schrenkii | reverse complement strand
GGTTATCGGCAAATACGGCCCAACCTAACTATCGGTATAATCCACTATCGGTCGACCTCTAGTCTTGTTGACTTCTGTCTGTGTAGTATAACCTGTACTAATGTCTTGTAGACTTCTGTCAGTATAGTATAACCTGTACTAATGTCTTGTAGACTTCTGTCAGTATAGTATAACCTGTACTAATGTCTTGTAGACTTCTGTCTGTATAGTATAACCTGTACTAATGTCTTGTAGACTTCTGTCAGTATAGTATAACCTGTACTAATGTCTTGTAGACTTCTGTCAGTATAGTATAACCTGTACTAATGTCTTGTAGACTTCTGTCTGTATAGTATAACCTGTACTAATGTCTTGTTGACTTCTGTCTGTATAGTTTAACCTGTACTAATGTCTTGTTGACTTCTGTCTGTATAGTTTAACCTGTACTAATGTCTTGTAGACTTCTGTCTGTATAGTTTAACCTGTACTAATGTCTTGTAGACTTCTGTCTGTATAGTTTAACCTGTACTAATGTCTTGTAGACTTCTGTCTGTATAGTTTAACCTGTACTAATGTCTTGTAGACTTCTGTCTGTATAGTTTAACCTGTACTAATGTCTTGTTGACTTCTGTCTGTATAGTTTAACCTGTACTAATGTCTTGTAGACTTCTGTCTGTATAGTTTAACCTGTACTAATGTCTTGTAGACTTCTGTCTGTATAGTTTAACCTGTACTAATGTCTTGTAGACTTCTGTCTGTATAGTTTAACCTGTACTAATGTCTTGTAGACTTCTGTCTGTATAGTTTAACCTGTACTAATGTCTTGTAGACTTCTGTCTGTATAGTTTAACCTGTACTAATGTCTTGCTGCTTCCTGCTGCTCTGGTCTATAATCATCTGGCCAAAGCACTACATTTGAAAATTAGCCGGCTGGCTAACACTGGCACATTAACAGAAATGTTGATTAATGTGTGTTGTCCTTTTTAAATGAAGAATCAGATGTGAGGTATTGTCTTTAGATGTGAGATGGTGTTGAGAGTCTTGTAGAGTAGAGCATTAGCTGCTGCTGAGCAGAAAGAGTGGGCTCACCTCGGAGGATCTGATAGAGGAAGACCTTGATGTGGTCGGTGGTGAGAGGCTGAGGAGACACGATCACTTTGTGGAGGTCGCTCTGCATCAGCTCTGTTATCACGTAGCTGGGGGGGCGGTCAAGGAAAACTAACACACACACACACACACACACACACACACACACACACACACACACACACACACACACACACACACACACACACACACACACACACACACACACACACACACACACACACACACCTCCGCCTACATGAACACGATGCATCTCTGAGCACAAACAGTGCGTTCCAAACTGTCCCCTCACTCACTTTTCCCTATATGGTTTTTATTATAAAGTGAACTTTAAAAAGTGAACGACCCAACAAGTCCTTCTGATTTTAATATTTGGCACAATCCCTGGTATACATGTAGGCTATAGAGATTTCTATTTCCTCTATAATTATTATTATTTGCATAGGCAGTTTGTGGGTGGAGCAAAAGGAAAAACTTGTCAAATATTTGTAAACAATGCTGTAAACAATCCTCCGGGAAAACATGCCCGCGTTGCATTGTGGGATACGGGGAGTGGAATGAAGGGTACATCGCATGTACACTCAAATTAGCAGTGCATTGTGGGTATTTTATAGTGGACTACGTAGTGAAGGAAATGAACCACGGAGAATTAGAACACCATTACTAAATGGCAAACGCTATATAATGCCCTATCTTCCATGCTAGGGAACGGTTTCCTACATACTGAATAAGGGCTGGAATCACCAGAGGCCTCACGATACGATATCATCACGATACAATATCATCATCACGATACGAGATCATCACGATACGAGATCATATACGAGATCATCACGATACGAGATCATCACGATACGAGATCATCACGATACGATATCATCACGGTACGATATCATCACGGTACGATATCATCACGATACAATATCATCACGATACGATATCACGATACTATATCATCACGATACTATATCATCACGATACGATATCATCACGATACGATATCATCACGATACGATATCATCACGATACGATGTCATCACGATACCATATCATCACGATACGATGTCATCACGATACCAGATCATCACGATACCAGATCATCACGATACCAGATCATCACAATACCAGATCATCACGATACGAGATCATCACGATACGAGATCATCACGATACGATAACATCACGATACGATAACATCACGATACCATCACGATACGATATCATCACGATACGATATCATCACGATACGATAACATCACGATACGATAACATCACGATACGATATCATCACGATACGAGATCACGATACGATATCATCACGATACGAGATCATCACGATACGAGATCATCACGATACGAGATCACGATACGATATCATCACGGTACGATATCATCACGATACGAGATCATCACGATACGAGATCATCACGATACGAGATCATCACGATACGAGATCATCACGATACGATATCATCACGATACGATGTCATCACGATACCAGATCATCACGATACCAGATCATCACGATACCAGATCATCACGATACGATAACATCACGATACGATAACATCACGATACCATCACGATACGATATCATCACGATACGATATCATCACGATACGATAACATCTGTTAAAATCTGTTTTATCTAAAAAGACACATTTCTCTGTTTGTTCAACCCTTCAAACTGGGATAGTCAATCAGACTGACCAACACATATATCATAATAGATCCATACTTGGCGTCTGTGGTATTGCCACAGAAAATATTACTACTATGTAGTAATACTATATACTATTCTGTATCAATTTTTTCCCCACCCCTAATACCGAATGTCTTGTTTTGAGTATTTTGGGATGTTGAACGAGTGTCCAAAAACAAGCAATGAAAGAAAATCGTGTGCGGTTAAATATTCACGGGTGGCCAGCGGTACATGTGCAGTAATGAGCTGGATTTAGACCGGAGAGCGAGCGGCTAAATTAAGGATATAAAAAGGAGGACATGAAAGGGACAATTAAAGAAGAGAAACTGGGACAGAAGACCTCAGGAAGTATTTTAGTGAGAAGGTGTTCTGGAGAGGGAGGTGAACACCGTCAACGAGGGCTGGAAACCAACCAACCAATCATCACAGATTCCTCACCATACCACACACTGCTCATCATACCAAAACTATCACCATACAGATAATATCACCGTACAGATAATATCACCATAAAGATAATATCACCATAAAGATAATATCACCATAAAGATAATATCACCATACAGATAATATCACCATAAAGATAATATCACCATAAAGATAATATCACCATACAGATAATATCACCATACAGATAATATCACCATAAAGATAATATCACCATAAAGATAATATCACCATAAAGATAATATCACCATACAGATAATATCACCATACAGATAATATCACCATAAAGATAATATCACCATACAGATAATATCACCATAAAGATAATATCACCATACAGATAATATCACCATAAAGATAATATCACCATACAGATAATATCACCATAAAGATAATATCACCATACAGATAATATCACCATACAGATAATATCACCATACAGATAATATCACCATACAGATAATATCACCATAAAGATAATATCACCATACAGATAATATCACCATAAAGATAATATCACCATACAGATAATATCACCATACAGATAATATCACCATAAAGATAATATCACCATACAGATAATATCACCATAAAGATAATATCACCATAAAGATAATATCACCATACAGATAATATCACCATAAAGATAATATCACCATACAGATAATATCACCATAAAGATAATATCACCATACAGATAATATCACCATACAGATAATATCACCATAAAGATAATATCACCATAAAGATAATATCACCATACAGATAATATCACCATAAAGATAATATCACCATAAAGATAATATCACCATACAGATAATATCACCATACAGATAATATCACCATAAAGATAATATCACCGTACAGATAATATCACCGTACAGATAATATCACCATACAGATAATATCACCATAAAGATAATATCACCATACAGATAATATCACCATAAAGATAATATCACCATACAGATAATATCACCATACAGATAATATCACCATAAAGATAATATCACCATACAGATAATATCACCATACAGATAATATCACCATAAAGATAATATCACCATACAGATAATATCACCATAAAGATAATATCACCATACAGATAATATCACCATAAAGATAATATCACCATAAAGATAATATCACCGTACAGATAATATCACCATAAAGATAATATCACCATAAAGATAATATCACCATAAAGATAATATCACCATACAGATAATATCACCATACAGATAATATCACCATACAGATAATATCACCATACAGATAATATCACCATGAAGATAATATCACCATGAAGATAATATCACCATACAGATAATATCACCATAAAGATAATATCACCATAAAGATAATATCACCATAAAGATAATATCACCGTACAGATAATATCACCGTACAGATAATATCACCATAAAGATAATATCACCGTACAGATAATATCACCATACAGATAATATCACCATACAGATAATATCACCATACAGATAATATCACCATACAGATAATATCACCATACAGATAATATCACCATACAGATAATATCACCATACAGATAATATCACCATACAGATAATATCACCATACAGATAATATCACCATACAGATAATATCACCATACAGATAATATCACCGTACAGATAATATCACCATAAAGATAAGATCACCATACAGATAATATCACCATACAGATAATATCACCGTACAGATAATATCACCATAAAGATATCACCATACAGATAATATCACCATACATATATTGCTAACAATCCCAGAACTATAATTATATGTAATTCATATAATTATACATCAAGATATTGGTCTGACTACGAATACTAAATGAAATGTAATGACAACACTGTTGGTGCGTCCACATGATACAAGCCTTCTGTGATCACCCCCCCCCCCCCCAATCCCATTGAAAACCTCTTCCTCTTCTGCTGGGTAACTTGTATTCGTTCGTGTGTGAGCGCCACCTGGAGGAGCCATGAAGTAGCGACGTGGAGAGCAGGGAACTCTTTTCAGACCGCCTTATTTTAATAATTAAAATATATTTGGCATCGACTCTCGTTTCGCACGACAGACAACGATATACTGCCGTATGGCTATTTAGTCCCACCCCTGCTGTCAGCGTGTTAATAACATTTAAAACACATGAGATTCTGATTATCTGAACATTACAAACAAAGGATACATTTCCTCGAAGCAGTCGATTTGTGGAGGCTGCAAAATGTCCAGAGCTGACAAAACCTGCAGAGGAGAAGAAGCATTTAGTCTTCAATCTTTGATTTCATGTCCTACAAACTAAGGCTGCAGGACAGTAATGGTTAGTTAGGACAGCAATGGTTAGTTAGGACAGTCATGGTTAGTTAGGACAGCCATGGTTAGTTAGGACAGTCATGGTTAGTTAGGACAGCAATGGTTAGTTAGGACAGCAATGGTTAGTTAGGACAGTCATGGTTAGTTAGGACAGTCATGGTTAGTTAGGACACCAATGGTTAGTTAGGACAGCCATGGTTAGTTAGGACAGTCATGGTTAGTTAGGACAGTCATGGTTAGTTAGGACAGCAATGGTTAGTTAGGACAGTCATGGTTAGTTAGGACAGCAATGGTTAGTTAGGACAGTCATGGTTAGTTAGGACAGCAATGGTTAGTTAGGACAGTCATGGTTAGTTAGGACAGCAATGGTTAGTTAGGACAGTCATGGTTAGTTAGGACAGTCATGGTTAGTTAGGACACCAATGGTTAGTTAGGACAGCCATGGTTAGTTAGGACAGTCATGGTTAGTTAGGACAGTCATGGTTAGTTAGGACAGTCATGGTTAGTTAGGACAGTCATGGTTAGTTAGGACAGTCATGGTTAGTTAGGACAGCCATGGTTAGTTAGGACAGCAATGGTTAGTTAGGACAGTCGTGGTTAGTTAGGACAGTCATGGTTAGTTAGGACAGTCATGGTTAGTTAGGACAGCAATGGTTAGTTAGGACAGTCCGGTGCCTTTCGTCTCTTCCACATGGTGAAGGAAGGTATAAGGTGAAAGGTATACAGTGTATTATTAATTCAACAACGGTATCTGGTATTGACAGATACACAAAGCCCTGGCATGGGTATCGGGACTGATAAAGTCTGATGGGTGAATCCCTAAAACAACCCCCCTGTTCCCTGTTTGTCTGCCTCCTTACGTTGTCATGTTTGAAGAAGCAGAGCATCCGGAGCTCTCTGAAGACCCTCTTACAGGAGACCAGGTTCTGGAAGACGTTCGGCATCTTCTTCAAAGCCACTTTACGGCCGTCACGCGGATCAGTGACCGACCTGCAAGACATCCACAATCACTTTAGACACCAACTTCAATCAGGAGAAGTACAAGAAATACTGAACAGGTTTGGGACATAGTTTTGCAGACTAGGCTCTCCTGAAGTTTAACATACTGTAAGTACAGGTGTGGCAGGGAATTCATCTGCAACTTCATCTGGTTATTAATCGTTTGTGGTATTTTTGTGCAAATGTACGAAACGTTTGCTGCTTTTCTTTGTCTTCCATGATTGTAAACTGGATATTTTGGGCTCTTTATCAGATAAAACTAACCTTGGGCTCTGGGAGCCTGGGATTTGGGAACTTGGGATGAACATTTAATTGATTGATTGGAGAAAACAATTTGCAGATGATTAATAAATTGCAGCCCAAAGATATTGAAATTAAAATCTTTTTTTATGAAAACAGGTAAACTAGTGTGATGTCAGCTTGTTAAATGTGAATATTGTTCTAGTGTCTTCTCTCCTCTGGGACAGGAAACTGCATATCTTTGAGTTGTGGACAAAAAGAGACATTTGAGGACATCATCTTGGGCTTTTTGGGAAACTCTGATCCACATTTTTCACCATTTTGTGACATTTTAGAGACCAAACAACTAATCTATTCATCCAGAAGATAATCTACACATTAATTGACATTAGTTGCAGCCCTAGCAAGTTGGTTAAATGTTATTTCGTTGGTGCCAATCGTCCCGGAAGTCTGACCTTAAATAAAAATCAGGTACAAAGCTGAGCAATACGTTCGAGAAGCCCTCCAACTGTGCAATATTTCATTTCTGTTCATCCGCACTTTACTCATCTGTATCTATACTGTCTGTTATAGAAGGATGCTTATTGTGTAAATATGCTTGACTTATTACTATTATTATAACCGATTCTATTTTTTCTATTTCTTATACTTTATGTATACTGTTTCTCCTATGTCTAGTTAATGTGTATTTGAGTTAATCTGATGTGTGTACATTTTGTATTTAACGCACATGTGTGAAACTCAACCTCGTAGATTTTGATCTGGCCCAATTTAGGTTCAGAATAAATTTTGGCCACCCTAGATGTAATCACTTTTACCAACGCTTTCCGATGTTTTTTTTCCAACATTTTTGTTGCTTTCTTCTATGATCTATGGTCTAAGGAACTGTTTTGGGGCTTTATGAGACCCAAACTGTAAGTGAAAAGACTACATGAGGCATGCAATAATAAAGTCAAAATATGTGACTTTGTCTCTTAAATAAAAGCATGTGAATAAACTCTACATGTCCTGCTCTTCGTGTGATTCTTATTTCCCAGTCTGGCCTGTAGCAATTGTATATAATATGAAGTTATGTATAGTGTTTCTCCTATGTCTACTTAATGTGTATTTGTGTTATTCTGATGTGTGTACATTTATTTCTTTTGAGCTGCTGTATTTCCCCGGCGTGGGATTAATAAAGTCTCTCTCTCTTATGTGCTCTACAGAACTCAAAGAACCCAAACGGCCTGGAAGACAACAACAGAAACTCTTCCACACCCTACAGTTTGCTTTAGGGGGATGGGAGCCAGGAACGCACAGTATGCATTTTTAGTAGTTAAAGTGCCCATATTATGAAAAATAACACTTTTTCTGGTGATTTGGGGTGTTATTTTGTGTCTCTGGTGCTTCCACACACATACAAACTTTAAAAAACATCCATCCATGGTGTTCTGAGTGAGATCTGGTTTCTGAATGTGTCCTGCCTTCAGTCTCCTGGTGAGCTGGTCAACATCTGACTGTGACGTCACAGTCTGAAATGAGCTGGCTAACCACAACCGTTAGCTCGTAGCGTTAGCGTTAGCATGCTAACTAATGCTAACGCCAGCATGCTACGTCGTTCTCAATAGCAAAGCACTGCTACCACACACACTAGTTCACCATAATCTCCAAAAGAACTACTTCCATGTGCTCCCTGGTTTAGAAGAAGTCTCCCAGCTAATCCTGAAGGTGGAGAAACAGCCTTTCTTTTACTGTCTATGGAGCTAGCTGACATGATCTACATCTGAGCTACTGAGCATGTGCAGTGCAATCAAAGACAGTACAGAAGAAGAAGATGAAAAGAGGTCTCACTCTGTAGCTAAAACAGAAACCAGGTGAAAAGAGGATCAGTGAGAGAGAGCTGTGTAGTACAACTAAAATATGGTGTTTTTAGATAATTAAACCATGTAAACCTATTCTGGTACAACCTTAAAATACAGTTATGAACCTGAAAATGAGCATAATATGAGCGCTTTAATGTCCTGCTAAACACCCATATAACCCTCGATAACGTAGCTTTACCAGACAACACCAAATGCTCCATATCCGATGGGGCGGTCTGGCTCCATCTCTGCGGGGCTGGGCACCTCGCTGGCCGGGTTGCTGTAGGGCTGAGGCACGGCCGCCCCCCCTCCGGCGCTGCCTCCCAGAGCCGTGGGGTGCCGGGGCGTCCCAGCCGGCGCCGTGGGCCCGGTCAGGCACGGGGTGGCGCTGAGGCCAGTGGACGGGGCCCCGCACGACGAGTTGACGCAGAAATACTTGTGGCCCAGCTCGGAGCCCGGAAACAAGTCTCCACACACGGTCTGCCGGCCGGCGCCGTGGAACGCCATCACTCCGCTCGCCAAACGCCCCGAAAACAGTCCTCGCTGTCGGCTAGGCACGCAGGAACCACGGCGCCACGCTCAGCATGATCCCCGCGAGTCCTGCACGGCAAGAAAGTCTCTTTAATTTCAGTTTCATTAGCATTCATGCTGATTATTTCACTTTGCTGCAGTTCTGAAACGTATTCTTTCGTCGTTTTAGGGCTGTCCTCGACTAAAGATATTCTTAGTGGACTAACACTTATAGGATTTAGTCGACTAATGGATTAGTTGATTTAATTGACAGAGCTGTGCTCTTTGAGAGGTGGTTAAGACTAGAAAAGCACAATATAAATGTAGTTAATTAACCATCTGTAAAACTGAGTTTCTCCACAATTAATCCCGCAAAAGCACCACTTTAAATCTTGTGTTTACCATAAATGTGCTCAGAGGTTTATTGGAAATGAGTAATTAAGCATGAATAAGCATAAAAAATGACTAATGGACTAAAGAAATCTTAGTCGACTAAGACCAAAACGACGATTAGTTGACTAATCAACTAAGAGGTGGCAGCCCTACTATAATGTAATGTTGGCCTAACAACATTTCTGTTTACATATTCTGGTATGTTTTTGCACATTCAGGAAGTGCCATGTGCTCAGTGCTGTATAGTTTTATGTATCCAAGTTATTTAGTATTAGAAATCTGCAGAATGTTTGGTTTTTGAAGCTTGAAAAGCTTTGAATTAAATATCCTACATGGCTTTAATAGAAACATGATTAAATATCCTACATGGCTTTAATAGAAACATGATTAAATATCCTACATGGCTTTAATAGAAACATGATTAAATATCCTACATGGCTTTAATAGAAACATGATTAAATATCCTACATGGCTTTAATAGAAACATGATTAAATATCCTACATGGCTTTAATAGAAACATGATTAAATATCCTACATGGCTTTAATAGAAACATGATTAAATATCCTACATGGCTTTAATAGAAACATGATTAAATATCCTACATGGCTTTAATAGAAACATGATTAAATATCCTACATGGCTTTAATAGAAACATGATTAAATATCCTACATGGCTTTAATAGAAACATGATTAAATATCCTACATGGCTTTAATAGAAACATGGATTTGACGCATCGAGATATCGAATTGAAGACATGATAATCGTAATGGAATCAGGAGATCGGTGAAGACTCACACCTCTACATTATGTCCACATTACTGATGATTATTGATCTAAACTCTAAGTGTGAAGATATTTTGTGAAAGCGCCAATAGTCAACACTACAATATTGTTGTGGTATCGATATCAAGGTATTTGGTCAAAGATATCGTGATATCTGATTTTCTCCATATCGCCCAGCCCTACGACTACGTGTAAAAAGCAACATGGACGCGGGCTGGGATTTAATAAGTTTATTCTTGTTCCCACTCCATTTCAAATATGTAAAACAGTTCAAGTGTTTCACCATTTCCTTTGCTGTAGTTCATGTATTACCTTGCTATTTATTTGTTTTAATTACCGTTTCTTATCTGCAGTTTCGGTTCTTTACGTATTCAAAATAAACACTTTGAAATGAATCCAAGTTAGGTAGTTTAGACACAAATAAGAGCTCGGGCTAGTTGGGGGAAATATGGCAGATTTAATCTGCAAGTGATTTTGATAGTCGAGTGAAGTATTTCTTCAAACACATACCAAACGTTTGCTGTTTCTATTCTAACTGTGAGGATTTTGCAGCTTTTCTTTGTCTCGTGTGATCATAAACTGAATGTTTCGGACTCTTTATCAGACAAAACAAGCTTTTTAAAAAGACTTCATCTTGGGCTCTGCGAACCTGCGATGGATATTTAAGATGAGGGACTACAAGCAATGATTTCTGAAGTGATAAAAGAGATCCCGTCTTCTGTAAAGACCTTCAGACTCTAACACGGCAACTAAATGAACATGCCTTTATCCAATGTTTACATTTCTGTTATGGAAATGTATGCAAATTAGCACATATTGAGCAGGAAAATTATGCATTTGCATATTTAAAACATAAGAATTCAGAAAAAGTGTAATACAAAAAATAATAGTCTTATTGTCAGTAATCAACTGGGGAAGTTTAATGCTGATAAATATATTTAAAATATGTTTCCTATTTACCTGGAGCGTCTCTACTGAACAATGATAATCATTTGCAGCCGTAACCTGCCGAAAACTTAATAAAAATGTGTAACAGTTTGTGTATGTTTTTAAATACTAATCTGACTGTTCCCTTCATTATGAACCATGACTGTGATTGGTCAGCTGGTCCTGTGTGACTGGTCAGCTGGTCCTGTGTGTTGATGGTCAGTGTTTCAAGGACTGTGATTGGTCAGTTGGTCCTGTGTGTTGATAGTCAGTGTTTCAAGGACTGTGATTGGTCAGTTGGTCCTGTGTGACTGTGATTGGTCAGCTGATCCTGTGTGACTGTGATTGGTCAGCTGGTCCTGTGTGACTGTGATTGGTCAGCTGGTCCTGTGTGTTGATAGTCAGTGTTTCAAGGACTGTGATTGGTCAGTTGGTCCTGTGTGACTGTGATTGGTCAGCTGATCCTGTGTGACTGTGATTGGTCAGCTGGTCCTGTGTGTTGATAGTCAGTGTTTCAAGGACTGTGATTGGTCAGTTGGTCCTGTGTGACTGTGATTGGTCAGCTGATCCTGTGTGACTGTGATTGGTCAGCTGGTCCTGTGTGACTGTGATTGGTCAGCTGGTCCTGTGTGTTGATAGTCAGTGTTTCAAGGACTGTGATTGGTCAGTTGGTCCTGTGTGACTGTGATTGGTCAGCTGATCCTGTGTGACTGTGATTGGTCAGCTGGTCCTGTGTGACTGTGATTGGTCAGTTGGTCCTGTGTGTTGATAGTCAGTGTTTCAAGGACTGTGATTGGTCAGCTGGTCCTGTGTGACTGTGATTGGTCAGCTAGTCCTGTGTGACTGTGATTGGTCAGCTAGTCATGACAATTTTTTTTTTTAGAAAAGGTAGATTTGTTCCCCCTCAAAAACCATGACAGCCGAGCCCCTCCCCAGAAGAAGTGAAAATAAAGAGACATCCTAAAACGCTTAACGTGGCTTAAGGTCAGGAAACAACGACCAATCATTAGAGCTGGGCCAGATGGAGAAAATCAAATATCCCAATATGCTTTACCAAATACATCGATGTCAATATTGTAGCGTTGACTATTGGTGTTTACACAAAATATTTACACAAAGAGAGTTTAGATAAATAACCAATAATGTAGATACCATGACTAGGTGGGTAAAGGCAAATAATAACAAAAACAGTAAGTCCAGAAAAGTACATCACTTTACTGTAATGCAGCCTTTAAAACCAGGTAAAGACACGTATGTTATAACACGATATCCAAAATCTAAGACGATATCTAGCCTCATATATCGATGTCGCTATAATATCGATATATTGCCGAGCTCCAGCAGTCATCACCAAATTTCACTTCAACTGTATCTAAACAATGATCAATCATCACCAAATTTCTCTCTCATATTGCTCCTCATAGCCACTGAAAACTGTCAAAAAAACTAAGCCGAAATCCAACGATTGTAGGAGTTATCTCACATTAACGTTTCCTTCTTCACTGGTGGTCACTGATCCTCGTTTAGGTCCATTAAGCCACGCTAAGCTACAACAGGCTCTAATGAAGCAGAAACCATTAATGTCAGATAACGTCCATAATCATTGGACTTTGGGTTCTATTTTTTGACAGTTTTCAGTGGTTATGAGGAGCAATATGAGAGAGGAATTTGGTAATCATTGATCATTGTTTAGGTACATTAAACCACGTTAAGCGTTTCAGAATGTCCCAAAATAACCGTTCAGGGGCTTCAAAACATGTTCGGAAAAACGAGAACTGTTGTGTTTACTTTAGGGCTACATCGGGGGTAAAAGAATAAAGACATATTTATGTAGATTTAACTCTGGAGTTTCTGCCTTTAACAGGATTCCTAAAAAAAAACCTCCCGGAGCACGTGTGATGTTTTGAATATGCAGAACGTTTTAAACAATACAGGAGATAATAATTAATTTCCTTTACAGAAATAAAGACATTTTGCACCCTAAATTTTTGCGTAACAAATCACCAGAATGCAGGAAATTAAACTTTGTTTTAGTTTTATGGAGGACGACCCCCCCCCCCCCCACCAACCGTTATTATATATTATTATTATTATTATTATTATTATTATTATTATTATTATTATTTTATATTATGTGTATTAGGTTTACCCAAAGTCGAAACCAAACCTACGTCCTCGAGCCCATGAAAACACGGCCCTAAATGATCCCCAAACCCCTTAAAGCCGCGAGCTGAGCTCCCACTTACCTGGTGAATTAGTGAAGCTGCTCGGCTAGCTTAGCTAACAGCTAAGCTAGCTAAGTTAGCCGAAGATGGTCAGCGAAGACTCCAAAATATGAACAATTAAAAGGCTCCACTCGATGCTATACTCACGTACACAATCTGCAGAGTAATCCTCACCAGCACAAGCATGTGTACGTATTGCCTTTCTGTTTTAAATGACTGATAAATAATAATAAAACTACCCTCATCCAGCTAGCTGCCGTGCTAACCAGCTGTTCCTGCTAACAGGTCGACCCGATGATGACCCACATAACTATCATCGGTTATTCACTGACCTACATATCCCAAAAACAAAGCCGTTCCCTTTATCATTTAACTCAACACATAAACAAAAAAATATAGGTTAAATTAAAGATGACATGGCACGGAAACTAGCTTCAAAAAGGCAAAACAAAACCGAGTTAAATGCGGGTCTGCGGAGCTCCTACCCCGGCTAGCCGACCAGCTAGCTGCAGCTAGCTTTGGACTGCCCGTTAGCTGCTGCCCATCGCGTCGTAATATCCACCGAACAAGCGTCCCATAAAGGCCGTTTCTGGTGCGTTCTGGATGGGTATGTCTCATCCAGGGTGCCCTCCTTGTTCCGCGGGATTTTAAGGATATAAGGTCGCTTTTACAGCGGATAGCTGGCTAGCATGTCAGGGCGCAGAGGCTGATAAAGCCGGGTGGGGGAGGGTTGATGCTTTTCAATCTGCTGTAAACAATGCTAACGATGCTAACTGGTTAGCTTCAGTCAGAGCTGGAAGTACCCGGATACTCTGCTGTAAACAATGCTAACGATGCTAACGGGTTAGCTTCAGTCAGAGCTGGAAGTACTCGGATACTTTGCAGCAGTACTGATACCACACTGTAAAAATACTCCGTTACAAGTACACGTCCTGCAGTGTAAATGTATGTATATAGTTAAAGTATTAAAAGTATTAAAAATGTCCCCTGTGGCTGTATAAAATAAAACGATTAAAAGGGAATTAAAAATATGAAAAATAAATCAAAATATTTAAAAATAAACTGCAATTCTTAAAAAATAAATTAAAAAAGATAAAAAAATAATTAAATATTTAGAATTTGAATCGAAATAATTAAAAATTAATAAAAATGATTTCAAATGAATTAAAAATAAATTTCAAAAATGAATTAAGATGAAGATGGAGAAATAATGTATATTATTAAAGTATTAAACGTATAAACTGTTATATATCATTAGATTATTATTATTATTAATGCATTTAATACTGTTGGAGTTTTGAACTATTAACTAATTCATCTTATTTCTCCACAGGTGGAAGAAGCACTCCGATCTTTTACAGTGTAGAAATACTCTTTTGCAGGTAAAAGTCCTGTCCTTAGTGGTCCCCTAATACTGTATCTGAAGTCTCTTTTATATAGACCTTAGTGGTCCCCTAATACTGTATCTGAAGTCTCTTTATATAGACCTTAGTGGTCCCCTAATACTGTATCTGAAGTCTCTTTTATATAGACCTTAGTGGTCCCCTAATACTGTATCTGAAGTCTCTTTTATATAGACCTTAGTGGTCCCCTAATACTGTATCTGAAGTCTCTTTTATATAGACCTTAGTGGTCCCCTAATACTGTATCTGAAGTCTCTTTTATATAGACCTTAGTGGTCCCCTAATACTGTATCTGAAGTCTCTTTTATATAGACCTTAGTGGTCCCCTAATACTGTATCTGAAGTCTCTTTTATATAGACCTTAGTGGTCCCCTAATACTGTATCTGAAGTCTCTTTATATAGACCTTAGTGGTCCCTAATACTGTATCTGAAGTCTCTTTATATATAGGCCCCCCAAATTCAGACTTGGTGCAGAATTACAGCCACTAGAGCCAGTCCCAATGATCTTTCCTTAGGATGTGCCATTTCTGTGTCTGTAGCTATTGAGGAGAAGATTCCTGATTGGTCCATCTGACCTTTCATTTTCTCAAAGGCAGAACAGGATACCCAGGGCTCGGTTTACACCTATCACCATTTCTAGCCACTGGGGGACCATAGGCAGGCTGGGGGAACTCATATTAATGTTAAAAAACCTGTGTTTTTGTGACATTTTAATATCATGGGACCTTTAAAGTTCCAAAAGAAAAAGTCCTCATTCTGCATACCAATCTATACCATGTTATGGTATTCTAATGTTTGATGCATTCCTGTGTTCATCACTTTACGGTTACGGTTAGTCCAGAACGCAGCAGCTCGACTTTTAACCAGGACCAAAAAGCGTGACCACATTACACCCATCTTGGCCTCGCTCCACTGGCTTCCTGTCTGTTTCAGGATTGATTTTAAAATTGTATTGCTTGTTTTTAAGATTTCAAATGGGGAATCTTTTTGCCCTCTTTTTTGGGGCTTTATGAGGCTTTTCTTCTCCTATCCCAGAATGCACGTGTGGTGTAGCCAGACCTTCCTCCGCAGCTCTGTGGAGACAGATCTGTCGCAGACACTCATGAAGATCACTTCCACTTGAATCCACTCATGCATTTGACTGCTTTTTATTACAGTAGTAACGAGGCGCTATGCACTATGCATCAAGTACAATCAGCCACAGAAAATGTGTCACCAAGGTATACTTACTAATTACATGGCAATTTACCTGTTTTTAAGAATTACAAATCAGCATCCAGAGACAGAGCAAAGACCATATGAAGTAGAGAAGTTATGCACATTCAATGTTCATGGAGAAACATACACAAACAACTATTAGTTTAGTGTATATATACACGATGGCCCATCTGAAACTACTTGGGATGTAACGATGCATCGTGAATCAGCTGAGAATGGACTTAAATGATGAAAGATATGAACCGGTTGAGATAAAAACTGAATTTTGATGCAGTTCTAGAGTATAATCTCCGTTAGATTTAAGTCTGACTTTAGATGTCACTACGCCTTCTTAGTATATTTATTTGAAGAGATTCTTTTCTATTTATTTACTTATTTTTTTTAGATATTTTGATGTGGGATTAGTTTTAGAAATCAAATTATTTTTGTTATTTAACCCTCTGAGGTCTGAGACACACAGGATTTTGGCAGCTCTCATATTTTTGTCATTTCAACAAATGTGAGCAGTATTCTTTCTATTCAGCAAAAGTTCAGCTACAACAGCGCTGGAAGAAGTATTCAGATCCTTTATTTAAGTAAAAGTACTAATACCACTAGATTACTGCAGTAAAAGTACTAATACCACTCAGTACAAATAGTCTGTTACAGTTAAAGTTAAAGTTACTCAGTTAAAGTATCATCAGGAGAATGTAGTTAGGGTTAGTAAACCTAAAAGGGTGAGTTTAAGAAGAGCTGTGAAATGGTGCATGGCACGGTGAGTGGAGTGTACCGTTACATCCCTAGAAACATCCCTGCTCTGCAGAACCGGACCAGCTGGACCCGCTTCAGTAAGAAGTTAATCTAAGTGGTGTTATGTCTTTAGGTCGATAAACACTGACATCATGGAATAGAAATGATCCAAAAACATCCAACAGAGTTACAAAATCAGGACACGCTGGGATAACGACATGATAGCAAATAGAAAGAGCTAACCGCTAACCACAGGAATCAGAACACACACACACAGAGGTCTCCTTATGCACTGGTCCAGCCAGTCTGTCCTGGACCTGGACTGGTCTGTCCTGGACCTGGACTGGTCCCTAAGGGTCTCTGGTCCAGCCAGTCTGTCCTGGACCTGGACTGGTCTGTCCTGGATCTGGACTGGTCTGTGCTGGATCTGGACTGGTCCCTAAGGGTCTCTGGTCCAGCCAGTCTGTCCTGGACCTGGACTGGTCTGTGCTGGACCTGGACTGGTCTGTCCTGGACCTGGACTGGTCTGTTCTGGACCTGGACTGGTCCCAAAGAGTCCCAAAGGGTCTCTCAGAGTTCGTGGCAGGTCAGCAGTTTGACGCTGCAGATGGAGCGGGAAGTAAAAAGGTCAGAAACGTCCGTTAACAACGTTGGGGAGGACAGACAGCCCCCCGGCTGCGGAGGACAGACAGCCCCCCCGGTCTACGTCCACTTCTGCCAGTCGGCGAAGACTCTGCAGGCACAAACAGAACCACTTTATTAACAGGTCTCATTAAAATAGTTTAGGCTTTAATGGCATAGAGGGGCATAGTTTGAAGGTTGTGTGTGTGTGTGTGTGTGTGTGTGTGTGTGTGTGTGTGTGTGTGTGTGTGTGTGTGTGTGTGTGTGTGTATATCTATATACAGTACAGGCCAAAAGTTTGGACACACCTTCTCATTCAATGCGTTTCCTTTTTATTTTCATGACTATTTACATTGTAGATTCTCACTGAAGGCATCAAAACTATGAATGAACACATATGGAATTATGTACTTAACAAAAAAGTGTGAAATAACTGAAAACATGTCTTATATTTTAGATTCTTCAAAGTAGCCACCCTTTGCTTTTTTATTAATAAGGGAAATAATTCCACTAATGAACCCTGACAAAGCACACCTGTGAAGGTAAAACCATTTCAGGTGACTACCTCATGAAGCTCATTGAGAGAACACCAAGGGTTTGCAGAGTTATCAAAAAAAGCAAAGGGTGGCTACTTTGAAGAATCTAAAATATAAGACATGTTTTCAGTTATTTCAAACTTTTTTGTTAAGTACATAATTCCATATGTGTTCATTCATAGTTTTGATGCCTTCAGTGAGAATCTACAATGTAAATAGTCATGAAAATAAAAAGGAAACACATTGAATGAGAAGGTGTGTTCAAACTTTTGGCCTGTACTGTAAATAATTATATATAATTTGACATCGAACCGATAAAAAAATTACCATATCGGCCGATATTATATCGGCGGCCGATATTATATCGTGCACCACTAACATTGATGATCTGCTTGTTGCATTTCCTGCTGCTAACCAATCGGAGAGAGAGCTTTCTGAGTTAAATGGAGAAGGAGGTGATAACAGACGAATGGTTCACCCACCTGATTGGATGCTGCCTCTCTGGTTCTCTCGTCCTCGTTGACCCAGACCCCCCCCAGACCCCCCCGCCCCCCCCACCCCCCCCAGCCTGCTAGCTGTGAGCCTGGGGGGCGATCCCGGAGCAGTCCGTGACCAGCAGTCCCACGGTGCTGGCGCTGGACACGGTGACGGCCACGCTGAGTGGTGCCCCACGGGGGCCGGCCACGCTGGTCTGGTCCCCCCCGGGGTCCCCCTGGCCCACGCCGGGGTCCCCCCTGGCCCCCGTGGGTGCCCATGTGGCCCTGGAGCTGCGTGACCGTCTTGCACTGCACCCCGCACAGCTGGCAGAGCAGCACCCCCCGGCCCCCCCGTCCCCGCCAAAGCCCCCCGAGCCCCCGCCGCTCTCCTTCCACTCCTGGCCGTGGTGCTTCTGGGCGTGGACGCGCAGGTAGGTCAGCGTGGTGAAGCCTGGAAGACACACAAACACTTCATCTGTACATATACAGTACACACACACACACACATATATATATATATATATATATATATATATATAGTGAATATTAACCAGTGGTGAATATTGGCCAGTGGTGAATATTAACCAGTGGTGAATATTAACCAGTAGTGGATATTAGCCAGTAGTGGATATTAGCCAGTAGTGGATATTAGCCAGTGGTGAATATTAGCCAGTGGTGAATATTAGCCAGTGGTGAATATTAGCCAGTGGTGAATATTAGCCAGTGGTGAATATTGGCCAGTGGTGAATATTGGCCAGTAGTGGATATTGGCCAGTGGTGAATATTAGCCAGTGGTGAATATTGACCAGTGGTGAATATTGGCCAGTGGTGGATATTGGCCAGTGGTGAATATTGGCCAGTGGTGAATATTAGCCAGTGGTGGATATTGGCCAGTGGTGAATATTAGCCAGTGGTGAATATTGGCCAGTGGTGAATATTAGCCAGTGGTGAATATTGACCAGTGGTGAATATTGGCCAGTGGTGAATATTAGCCAGTGGTGAATATTAGCCAGTGGTGAATACTAGCCAGTGGTGAATATTGGCCAGTAGTGGATATTGGCCAGTGGTGAATATTAGCCAGTGGTGAATATTAACCAGTGGTGAATATTAACCAGTAGTGAATATTGGCCAGTGGTGAATATTGGCCAGTGGTGAATATTGGCCAGTGGTGAATATTGGCCAGTAGTGGATATTGGCCAGTGGTGAATATTAGCCAGTGGTGAATATTGACCAGTGGTGAATATTAGCCAGTGGTGAATATTGACCAGTAGTGAATATTAGCCAGTGGTGAATATTGGCCAGTGGTGAATATTGGCCAGTAGTGGATATTGGCCAGTGGTGAATATTAGCCAGTGGTGAATATTGACCAGTGGTGAATATTGGCCAGTGGTGAATATTGGCCAGTGGTGAATATTGGCCAGTGGTGAATATTAGCCAGTGGTGAATATTGGCCAGTGGTGAATATTAGCCAGTGGTGAATATTGGCCAGTGGTGAATATTAGCCAGTGGTGAATATTGACCAGTGGTGAATATTGGCCAGTGGTGAATATTAGCCAGTGGTGAATATTAGCCAGTGGTGAATACTAGCCAGTGGTGAATATTGGCCAGTAGTGGATATTGGCCAGTGGTGAATATTAGCCAGTGGTGAATATTAACCAGTGGTGAATATTAACCAGTAGTGAATATTGGCCAGTGGTGAATATTGGCCAGTGGTGAATATTGGCCAGTGGTGAATATTAACCAGTGGTGAATATTGGCCAGTGGTGAATATTAGCCAGTGGTGAATATTAGCCAGTGGTGAATATTGGCCAGTGGTGAATATTGGCCAGTGGTGAATATTAGCCAGTGGTGAATGTTAGCCAGTGGTGAATATTAACCAGTGGTGAATATTAGCCAGTGGTGAATATTAACCAGTGGTGAATATTAGCCAGTGGTGAATATTGGCCAGTGGTGAATATTAGCCAGTGGTGAATGTTAGCCAGTGGTGAATATTAACCAGTGGTGAATATTAGCCAGTAGTGAATATTAGCCAGTGGTGAATATTGGCCAGTGGTGAATATTAGCCAGTGGTGAATATTAGCCAGTGGTGAATATTAGCCAGTGGTGAATATTAGCCAGTGGTGAATATTAGCCAGTGGTGAATATTGGCCAGTGGTGAATATTAGCCAGTGGTGAATGTTAGCCAGTGGTGAATATTAGCCAGTGGTGAATATTAGCCAGTAGTGAATATTAGCCAGTGGTGAATATTGGCCAGTGGTGAATATTAGCCACTGGCCAATATTCACCAGTGGTGAATATTAGCCAGTGGTGAATATTGGCCAGTGGTGAATATTAGCCAGTGGTGAATATTGGCCAGTGGTGAATATTAGCCAGTGGTGAATATTAGCCAGTGGTGAATATTAGCCAGTGGTGAATATTGGCCAGTGGTGAATATTAGCCAGTGGTGAATATTAGCCAGTGGTGAATATTGGCCAGTGGTGAATATTAGCCAGTGGTGAATATTGGCCAGTGGTGAATATTAGCCAGTGGTGAATATTGGCCAGTGGTGAATATTAGCCAGTGGTGAATATTGGCCAGTGGTGAATATTAGCCAGTGGTGAATATTGGCCAGTGGTGAATATTAGCCAGTGGTGAATATTAACCAGTGGTGAATATTAGCCAGTGGTGAATATTAGCCAGTGGTGAATATTGGCCAGTGGTGAATATTGGCCAGTGGTGAATATTGGCCAGTGGTGAATATTAGCCAGTGGTGAATATTAGCCAGTGGTGAATATTAGCCAGTGGTGAATATTAGCCAGTGGTGAATATTAGCCAGTGGTGAATATTAGCCAGTGGTGAATATTGGCCAGTGGTGAATATTAGCCAGTGGTGAATATTAGCCAGTGGTGAATATTAGCCAGTAGTGAATATTGGCCAGTGGTGAATATTAGCCAGTGGTGAATATTAGCCAGTGGTGAATATTGGCCAGTGGTGAATATTGGCCAGTGGTGAATATTGGCCAGTGGTGAATATTAGCCAGTGGTGAATATTAACCAGTGGTGAATATACGCCAGTGGTGAATATTAGCCAGTGGTGAATATTGGCCAGTGGTGAATATTAGCCAGTGGTGAATGTTAGCCAGTGGTGAATATTAACCAGTGGTGAATATTAGCCAGTAGTGAATATTAGCCAGTGGTGAATATTGGCCAGTGGTGAATATTGGCCAGTGGTGAATGTTAGCCAGTGGTGAATATTAACCAGTGGTGAATATTAGCCAGTGGTGAATATTAGCCAGTGGTGAATATTAGCCAGTGGTGAATATTAGCCAGTGGTGAATATTAGCCAGTGGTGAATATTGGCCAGTGGTGAATATTAGCCAGTGGTGAATATTAGCCAGTGGTGAATATTAGCCAGTGGTGAATATTAGCCAGTGGTGAATATTAGCCAGTGGTGAATATTAGCCAGTGGTGAATATTAGCCAGTGGTGAATATTGGCCAGTGGTGAATATTAGCCAGTGGTGAATATTAGCCAGTGGTGAATATTGGCCAGTGGTGAATATTGGCCAGTGGTGAATATTAGCCAGTGGTGAATATTAACCAGTGGTGAATATTAGCCAGTGGTGAATATTAGCCAGTGGTGAATATTAGCCAGTGGTGAATATTAGCCAGTGGTGAATATTAGCCAGTGGTGAATATTAACCAGTGGTGAATATTAGCCAGTGGTGAATATTAGCCAGTGGTGAATATTAACCAGTGGTGAATATTAGCCAGTGGTGAATATTAGCCAGTGGTGAATATTAGCCAGTGGTGAATATTAACCAGTGGTGAATATTAGCCAGTGGTGAATATTAGCCAGTGGTGAATATTGGCCAGTGGTGAATATTAGCCAGTGGTGAATATTAGCCAGTGGTGAATATTAGCCAGTGGTGAATATTGGCCAGTGGTGAATATTGGCCAGTGGTGAATATTAGCCAGTGGTGAATATTGGCCAGTGGTGAATATTAGCCAGTGGTGAATATTAGCCAGTGGTGAATATTAGCCAGTGGTGAATATTAGCCAGTGGTGAATATTAGCCAGTGGTGAATATTAGCCAGTGGTGAATATTAGCCAGTGGTGAATATTAGCCAGTGGTGAATATTAGCCAGTGGTGAATATTGGCCAGTGGTGAATATTAGCCAGTGGTGAATATTAACCAGTGGTGAATATTAGCCAGTGGTGAATATTGGCCAGTGGTGAATATTAGCCAGTGGTGAATATTAGCCAGTGGTGAATATTAGCCAGTGGTGAATATTAGCCAGTAGTGAATATTAGCCAGTGGTGAATATTAGCCAGTGGTGAATATTAGCCAGTGGTGAATATTAGCCAGTGGTGAATATTAGCCAGTGGTGAATATTAGCCAGTGGTGAATATTGGCCAGTGGTGAATATTAGCCAGTGGTGAATATTAGCCAGTGGTGAATATTGGCCAGTGGTGAATTTTGGCCAGTGGTGAATATTGGCCAGTGGTGAATATTAACCAGTGGTGAATATACGCCAGTGGTGAATATTAGCCAGTGGTGAATATTAGCCAGTGGTTAATATTGGCCAGTGAATATTAGCCAGTGGTGAATATTAGCCAGTAGTGAATATTGGCCAGTGGTGAATATTAACCAGTGGTGAATATTAGCCAGTGGTGAATATTGGCCAGTGGTGAATATTAACCAGTGGATATTAGCCAGTGGTGAATATTAGCCAGTAGTGAATATTGGCCAGTGGTGAATATTAGCCAGTAGTGAATATTAGCCAGTGGTGAATATTAGCCAGTAGTGAATATTAGCCAGTGGTGAATATTGGCCAGTGGTGAATATTAGCCAGTGGTGAATATTAGCCAGTGGTGAATATTGGCCAGTGGTGAATATTAGCCAGTGGTGAATATTGGCCAGTGGTGAATATTAGCCAGTGGTGAATATTAGCCAGTGGTGAATATTGGCCAGTGGTGAATATTGGCCAGTGGTGAATATTGGCCAGTGGTGAATATTAGCCAGTGGTGAATATTGGCCAGTGGTGAATATTGGCCAGTGGTAGCCTTACTGCGGTTGCAGAGGTGGCAGGCGTGGTGCTGCGACTGGTTGTGGACCCTCATGTGGTCCGTGATGTACGCGGCCGACAGCAACTTCCCACAGATGTGACACGGCACCTTCTCCTCGTGGCGGACCAGGTGGGCGCGCAGACGGTCCCGCGTGGCGAACGCCGACGTGCACGTCTGGGGGGAGACAAGGACACGTGCACAGATACATTACATTACATTACATGTCATTTAGCTGACGCTTTTATTCAAAGAGACTTACAATTAAGTGCTTTCAACTGTGAAGGTTCAAACTCCAGACAACAAGTAGTAAGAGCCAGTACATTAGCTTTAAATAAGCTAAGCTACACAGAGAACCGACGTGTAGTGGGAAGTGTTTTTAGCCTTCAGCAGAAGATGTGGAGGCTTTCAGCCAGATACATGTTAGTGAGAGTCAAACACGTGCACGGATACATGTTAGTGAGAGTCAAACACGTGCACGGATACATGTTAGTGAGAGTTATACACGTGCACGGATACATGTTAGTGAGAGTCAAACACGTGCACGGATACACGTTAGTGAGAGTCAAACACGTGCACAGATACACGTTAGTGAGAGTCAAACACGTGCACAGATACACGTTAGTGAGAATCAAACACGTGCACAGATACACGTTAGTGAGAGTCAAACACGTGCACGGATACATGTTAGTGAGAGTCAAACACGTGCACAGATACACGTTAGTGAGAGTCAAACACGTGCACGGATACATGTTAGTGAGAGTCAAACACGTGCACGGATACATGTTAGTGAGAGTCAAACACGTGCACAGATACACGTTATTGAGAGTCAAACACGTGCACAGATACATGTTAGTGAGAGTCAAACACGTGCACAGATACACGTTATTGAGAGTCAAACACGTGCACAGATACACGTTAGTGAGAGTCAAACACGTGCACGGATACATGTTAGTGAGAGTCAAACACGTGCACGGATACATGTTAGTGAGAGTCAAACACGTGCACAGATACACGTTATTGAGAGTCAAACACGTGCACAGATACATGTTAGTGAGAGTCAAACACGTGCACAGATACACGTTATTGAGAGTCAAACACGTGCACAGATACATGTTAGTGAGAGTCAAACACGTGCACAGATACACGTTATTGAGAGTCAAACACGTGCACAGATACATGTTAGTGAGAGTCAAACACGTGCACAGATACACGTTATTGAGAGTCAAACACGTGCACAGATACATGTTAGTGAGAGTCAAACACGTGCACGGATACACGTTAGTGAGAGTCAAACACGTGCACAGATACACGTTAGTGAGAGTCAAACACGTGCACAGATACACGTTAGTGAGAGTCAAACACGTGCACGGATACATGTTAGTGAGAGTCAAACACGTGCACAGATACACGTTAGTGAGAGTCAAACACGTGCACAGATACATGTTAGTGAGAGTCAAACACGTGCACAGATACACGTTATTGAGAGTCAAACACGTGCACGGATACATGTTAGTGAGAGTCAAACACGTGCACAGATACATGTTAGTGAGAGTCAAACACGTGCACAGATACACGTTAGTGAGAGTCAAACACGTGCACGGATACATG
The DNA here is from genome assembly GCA_025617405.1 of Perca schrenkii. Lineage (NCBI taxonomy): Eukaryota > Metazoa > Chordata > Actinopteri > Perciformes > Percidae > Perca > Perca schrenkii. Next base: position 266,935 of record CM046801.1, on the reverse strand, counting down.
TTAGTGAGAGTCAAACACGTGCACAGATACACGTTATTGAGAGTCAAACACGTGCACAGATACATGTTAGTGAGAGTCAAACACGTGCACAGATACACGTTATTGAGAGTCAAACACGTGCACGGATACATGTTAGTGAGAGTCAAACACGTGCACAGATACATGTTAGTGAGAGTCAAACACGTGCACAGATACACGTTAGTGAGAGTCAAACACGTGCACGGATACATGTTAGTGAGAGTCAAACACGTGCACAGATACACGTTATTGAGAGTCAAACACGTGCACAGATACACGTTATTGAGAGTCAAACACGTGCACGGATACACGTTATTGAGAGTCAAACACGTGCACAGATACACGTTAGTGAGAGTCAAACACGTGCACGGATACATGTTAGTGAGAGTCAAACACGTGCACAGATACATGTTAGTGAGAGTCAAACACGTGCACAGATGCATGTTAGTGAGAGTCAAACACGTGCACGGATGCATGTTAGTGAGAGTCAAACACGTGCACAGATACACGTTATTGAGAGTCAAACACGTGCACAGATACATGTTAGTGAGAGTCAAACACGTGCACAGATACATGTTAGTGAAAGCAGCAGGAGACAAACCAGAGGCACTCTGGATCTAATCCATCTTTGCAGTAACTTTCTACTCGTACTCCTCTACATCTCAGAGGTACATGTACAGGTACAGGTATTTTAGATTCCTCAAAGTAGCCACCCTTTGCTTTTTTATTAATAAGGGAAATAATTCCACTAATGAACCCTGACAAAGCACACCTGTGAAGGTAAAACCATTTCAGGTGACTACCTCATGAAGCTCATTGAGAGAACACCAAGGGTTTGCAGAGTTATCAAAAAAAGCAAAGGGTGACTACTTTGAAGAATCTAAAATATAAGACATGTTTTCAGTTATTTCACACTTTTTTGTTAAGTACA
>CM046801.1:248486-260986 GCA_025617405.1 Perca schrenkii | reverse complement strand
TACTAATGTTAACTAGCAAGTTAGTGATCAGTAATTACTAATGTTAACTAGCATGTTAGTGATCAGTAATTACTAATGTTAACTAGCATGTTAGTGATCAGTAATTACTAATGTTAACTAGCATGTTAGTGATCAATAATTACTAATGTTAACTAGCATGTTAGTGATCAGTAATTACTAATGTTAACTAGCATGTTAGTGATCAGTAATTACTAATGTTAACTAGCATGTTAGTGATCAGTAATTACTAATGTTAACTAGCATGTTAGTGATCAATAATTACTAATGTTAACTAGCATGTTAGTGATCAGTAATTACTAATGTTAACTAGCATGTTAGTGATCAATAATTACTAATGTTAACTAGCATGTTAGTGATCAGTAATTACTAATGTTAACTAGCATGTTAGTGATCAATAATTAATGTTAACTAGCATGTTAGTGATCAGTAATTACTAATGTTAACTAGCATGTTAGTGATCAATAATTACTAATGTTAACTAGCATGTTAGTGATCAGTAATTACTAATGTTAACTAGCATGTTAGTGATCAGTAATTACTAATGTTAACTAGCATGTTAGTGATCAGTAATTACTAATGTTAACTAGCATGTTAGTGATCAGTAATTACTAATGTTAACTAGCATGTTAGTGATCAGTAATTACTAATGTTAACTAGCATGTTAGTGATCAATAATTACTAATGTTAACTAGCATGTTAGTGATCAGTAATTACTAATGTTAACTAGCATGTTAGTGATCAGTAATTACTAATGTTAACTAGCATGTTAGTGATCAGTAACTAGCCTGTGTCTATGTTATCTCCTTACATATACCTACACTCTCCGTCTCTGTAAGATTGGGAATGATTGAGATTTCTCTTGGCACAGCTACCAGAAGACTTCACACTTTCAGACGTCACATCTACGTCTTCAAGCTCAGTTGGAGGCTGCTCAGTAACGCTCAGCCAGCACCGGGAAAGAGACTTCTGATATCCTTCACTGGTCTCAGACCAGAGACACAGGGTCTGCTGGTCCAGTTTATATATGTCAATGGTTACGCTGGGTAAAGGATGCTGACAGCCAGGCTCTCATTGGCTAGGTGTTAGCCAATCAGAGTAAAGCAGCTTAGCTTGTTGAATATTAATGAGAACAGGCACAAATCGAGCCGAGTCTTCCTGCAGGCTTTCTATACCACGCTAGAATGGCTTGAAACAAGGTAACCAAGTTACAGAGTCCATGGTAGACCTTCAGACATCACCACAAAGTCATGAAGTACATGTGGCAGCTAGGACACCTTTAAGGAATTTAGAAAATTGCATTTTTAGTAATGAATAGTTTTAACTAGTAGTTTTTAGTGGTCAGAACAGCTTATGGATCTGAAAAAGCGCCACACAAACAGAAACAAAGCTGTGATGACGATGTGCGATCTGATGCGAGTCTGTACCGAGAGAAGGCCTTGGCGCAGTGCGGGCAGACGTAGGGTTTCTCCACGGCGCCCTGGTGCGAGCGGACGTGGTAGCTCATCCGGTCTTTCCTCTTGAAGCGCTGCTGGCAGACGGGGCACGAGTAGGGCTTCTCGTCCGAGTGGGACAGGCGGTGTCGGTTCAGGTGGTAGACGTCTCTGAAGGCCTTCCCGCACGCCTCGCAGGCGTGGTTCTTCCTCACCTGGCTGGGGGTGGGGGTGGGATTCTGGGGAGCAGCAGCAGAGAAGTTATGAAGATTGAGAAAGACAGAGTCCCTGAATAATAATAATACATAATACATGATGCATTTTATTTATATGAGCCTTTCATAGCAGTCAAGGACAGCTTACAGTTAAAACCAGCAGAAATACAGTTTAAAACAACAGCATTCAACTAAAATGATTATGGACCTTCATCACAGCAGACATGTTGACTTGTCATAGTAGGAAAAGCACAGCTGAGACTGATCACCTTAACGATGGCTCAGTTCCATCAAGTGTCCCAGTAAGATATTTCAGTCAGTCAGCATGAACAATACCAGGACCTCTCCTAAGTGGAATGCAGCCATCACTAATGGTTTAATACCAGGGTCTCTCCTAAGTGGAATGCAGCCATCACTAATGGTTTAATACCAGGGTCTCTCCTAAGTGGAATGCAGCCATCATTAATGGTTTAATACCAGGGTCTCTCCTAAGTGGAATGCAGCCATCATTAATGGTTTAATACCAGGGTCTCTCCTAAGTGGAATGCAGCCATCATTAATGGTTTAATACCAGGGTCTCTCCTAAGTGGAATGCAGCCATCAGTAATGGTTTAATACCAGGGTCTCTCCTAAGTGGAATGCAGCCATCAGTAATGGTTTAATACCAGGGTCTCTCCTAAGTGGAATGCAGCCATCAGTAATGGTTTAATACCAGGGTCTCTCCTAAGTGGAATGCAGCCATCAGTAATGGTTTAATACCAGGGTCTCTCCTAAGTGGAATGCAGCCATCAGTAATGGTTTAATACCAGGGTCTCTCCTAAGTGGAATGCAGCCATCAGTAATGGTTTTAATACCAGGGTCTCTCCTAAGTGGAATGCAGCCATCAGTAATGGTTTAATACCAGGGTCTCTCCTAAGTGGAATGCAGCCATCATTAATGGGTTTGAATACACCTGTGCTTTTCCTACTATGACATGTCAACATGTCTGCCGTGAAAAAGGTCTATTGCAGAGACAAAGCTTCCATATGGACCGCAGGCCACAACTTATCCAGAAAACAAACCGCACTTTAAAAATGTAACTATCATTATTTTTTTGTGCTGCCTTTTATATTCAATTCAATGTTCAATTTGTTCAATAAAATAAAGTAGGAAATTATTTCCTTTCATTAGTTATGAACAAGCAGTTTGTTGTATTTTAGCAGAAAACTGAACGCAGCAGAACTGAGAACATATCTGTTTATTAATCACAGTTAATACTGTTATTGCGGTATTTAACAACGTTATTTGCATATTTCCCTCATATCCTTCAGCCCTAGTTTACACGCAACTTCCAAAACTTTCACCCATCATACAGTCCCTCCAAAAACACCTGATTATGCGATTGCATAATTCAACGCATAATCAGCCAAAGTCTGCATATTTATGCGGGGGGCGTTGCATTTCTTTCAGATATGCCGCACTTTCATGATCATGCATGATTTCATAATCCCCGCATTTTTGTTGCAAAAAAAGTCCCATAATATATCTTAGCAGAAAGTTGAAAAATGTGAAAAAAGCAGACATTTTCCCCTGTTGCCATGGGAACGTTATGAAGTGACGTAATTCATCGAATCGCAGGTTGTTGGGGGGGGGGAGGAATCAAACCGCAGTTTTTGCAAGTTCCCGCAATTTCATCGTATAAAACTGCATAAATATCATATATAACATATTCCATCACATTTTTTAAGAGAACATGCCGCATAATCAAAGACTTTTGCCTCAACAATCATAAAAAAACTCATTTTCATGCATTTTTCTGGAAGGACTGATCATAAAAAATATTCAGATTTTTCGGCCTTTTTTTGGCCCCCGTAGCAAACATGTGGAGGTGTTTCCGGTGTCCAGGACCCACCTGCTCCATGGAGCCAACAACAACAACAGCTGCCTGGATGGGCTGAGGCGGCGCAGCCATGGTTACGGTCGTCGGGGCGATGGACACAGACACCGCCTGGCTCTCCTGGTGCTGAGCGTGCTGAGCGTGCTGGGGGTCCGTGGCGTTGGGGGGCAGCGAGGGAGGCGCCGGCTGCAGGGGCAGCGTGAGCTGGAGGAGGGACAGAGGCACCTTCTCCCCCACCCCCCGACCCCCCCGCCCCGAGTCCTCCTTCTCGCGCGCCGCGCGGTCCTTCATGCGGACGCCCGTGTGCACCGACTGGTGGCGCCGCAGGTTGTAGCTGTTCTTGAACTCCTTGTTGCAGGTGGAGCAGACGTGGGCCGGCCGGCTCGGCCTGGCCACAGCTTTGACTGCCAGACACATCACAGAGCTCGTATTAATATTAATATTAATATTAATCACTGTGTTTGGATGGCACCTTTAAAAACAATATTTAACACATCAATCAAGACCTAAATATTACCCTAGTCAGTAACTCCAGACACAGCACAGAGCTCGTATTACTATTAATATTAATATTAATCACTGTGTTTGGATGGCACCTTTATAAACAATATTAAACACATCAATCAAGACCTAAATATTATCCTAGTCAGTAACTCCAGACACAGCACAGAGCTTGTATTAATATTAATATTAATATTAATCACTGTGTTTGGATGGCACCTTTAAAAACAATATTAAACACATACAATCAAGACCTAAATATTACCCTAGTCAGTAACTCCAGACACAGCACAGAGCTCGTATTACTATTAATATTAATATTAATATTAATCACTGTGTTTGGATGGCACCTTTAAAAACAATATTAAACACATCAATCAAGACCTAAATATTACCCTAGTCAGTAACTCCAGACACAGCACAGAGCTGGTATTAATATTAATATTAATCACTGTTTGACTGCCAGACACAGCACAGAGCTCGTATTAATATTAATATTAATATTAATCACTGTGTTTGGATGGCACCTTTAAAAACAATATTAAACACATCAATCAAGACCTAAATATTACCCTAGTCAGTAACTCCAGACACAGCACAGAGCTGGTATTAATATTAATATTAATCACTGTTTGACTGCCAGACACAGCACAGAGCTCGTATTAATATTAATATTAATATTAATCACTGTGTTTGGATGGCACCTTTAAAAACAATAGCAAACACATCAATCAAGACCTAAATATTACCCTAGTAGCAGTGTTTCTCAAATGGGGGTACATGTACCCCTAGGGGCACTTTGGAGGACTGCAGGGGGTAGGTGACAGTTACAAGGCTGGAGTTCAGTGTGCCGATGTGCTGCAATTGGCACACTGACTATTATCCCCCATACTTATTCCACCACATTTTTGTCCCGCTACTAGTCACGGTGTGTTACCAACACATGTACACAAAATACATCAAAACGTGTGTAATGCTCGGGAATGGTGTGCTATGTGTTTTCAAAGAGATTTACCGCTCGGTTTTCCCGAAATCGGCAAAAAAACGCCGCAAAATTTCCCATAGACTTTAATGGGAAATCTTCGTGAAATCGCTTAACATCGCTCAAAACAACCCCTTTTGGGGTCATACTGTATCGCCATACTTTAATGTAGAAAAATAATTAAAAGTTTAAACCAAAGACGAGACTTTGGTGTTTATTGGGCTGAATGGGCATTCGGATATCAAGCACGGTTTCTACCAAATCACAGTTTATGTATCGTCCAGTTTTCAGACCGGTTAAGATTTTCCCATGTGTGTGTATGTGGACAGAATGTTGAGAGTTAGAATGGGAGTCAGAGGGGGGAGCTGAATTATGATTCTCTGAAATTTTTCCAAACAAATTGCTCTCTCCCCTACAGTTTTCACTCTACATACATCATGGTTGGTCACAATGTGGGAAATGTTGTGCCGGTGGCAGACATGTAGCTTTGGAATCCACCGGACTTAAACTTTTGGCTCTGTTCATAACAACTGTCGATACAAACAATGAAAAAAAATATCTGGAAGGACTCAGATGGTTCCCTGTTTGTTACCTGCTCTGTGTCCCATTTATTTGACACCACAAAAATAAAAACACATGAATGCGTTCGCCAGACTTTTATCTTTTTTATCTCTGGTAATATTTTTGCCGTTTGGACCCACGGTTTTTGAATTACAGAACAAACTTAAGAGGTATAATTATCATTAAATGGACATGTTTGACCCATGGAAGATACTGTCTCCCCCTCCCTCCTCTACTCCCTCATTGTGGAAATCACCATAGCAACAAGTTCTGACACTCACACACCTCCTATCATGGAGACTCTTTACTGTAGGCCATGTTGTCCTCTCTTTGCAGGACATGTCAAACAGCAGATGTACTGTTAGCCAGTGTTATTCAGATGTGCACCAAGTAGCAGGCACACTGTCAAAATTTCTTTCAGAATTTTCTTGTTACTTCTACTGTCTTTTTCCCTGTTTTTGAAGGTTTTGTGTCGCTTGTTTTGACCTATTCTTGCCTTACTTCCTTCTTTCTACTGTCTTTTCCCAAGGTTTTGTTAAAAAAAAAAAAATGCATTTGAATGTTGCAGTTGTTTAGTAAATCTATCGCTGACATTGCTGTTGTTCCTCTCTTTTCTACCAAAATCTATCCACGCTGGTTAGGGGGTACTGTTCAAAGGGGGTACATTACTGAAATAAGCTTCAGAACCAGTGCTGTAGTCAGTCCCTCCAAAAAAAATTTGATTATGCATAATCCCATTTTTTCAAATACGTTGCACTTTCGCCGCATAAATTTCTGATTTCCGCGCAAAATATGCGGGGCTTGCATGATTTCATAATCCCCGCATTTTCGTTGCAAAAAAGTCCCGTAATATATCTTAGCAGAAAGTTGAAAAATTTTGCGTTTACTTCACACAAAAGCAGCCATTTTCCCCTGCTGGGGGCGTGAACATCATCGAAAAGCAGGATGTTTTTTTTTTTTTTTCATCAAACTGCAGTTTTTGCAAGTTCCCGCAATTTCATCGCATAAAATCGCATAAATATCATATAGAGCATATTCCATTGCATTTTTTAAGAAAACGTGCCGCATAATCAAGGATTTTTGCCTCAACAATCACAAAAAAACTCCACAGTTTTCTGGAAGGACTGGTAGTAGCAGAGTTTCTTCAGGTTTCACCAAGTCAAATTGAAGACTTTTTTTTTGTAAGATTATTTTTTGGGTATTTTTAGGCCTTTATTGACAGGACAGCTGAAGAAATTAAAGAACAGAGGGGGGGGGGAACGACATGCAGCAAAGGGCCGCAGGTCGGAGGCGAGGATGTAAACCCCTACACATGGGCGCACACTCTACCAGCGGAGCTACCCGGGCGCCCTGCTACCTGTCTTTGGTCAGAGTCGTGTTGTGTTCAGCTGTGAGGTCTGGTTGTGTCTACGCACACTGACAGCACACGTACAAAAGTCCGATACCTGTCCACACATACTTGGCCAATAAAGCTGATTCTGAGATTTTAAATCAATAATCAATGCATTCTCGTTTGATTCCGTCTGACTGATTTTATTGCTGATCATTAAACTGCCTTTCTGTGCTGATGTTTGAAATGTTCCGTGTAAATAAAGCAAGCCTCAGTAACGTGTGCTGAAGAGTATTCCCAGAGCTGGAATGTAACTGAGTACATTTACTCCAGTACTGTACTTACAGTACAGGCCAAAAGTTTGGACACACCTTCTCATTTAATGCGTTTCCTTTTTATTTTCATGACTATTTACATTGTAGATTCTCACTGAAGGCATCAAAACTATGAATGAACACATATGGAATTATGTAATTAACAAAAAAGTGTGAAATAACTGAAAACATGTCTTATATTTTAGATTCTTCAAAGTAGCCACCCTTTGATTTTTTATTAATAAGGGAAATAATTCCACTAATGAACCCTGACAAAGCACACCTGTGAAGGTAAAACCATTTCAGGTGACTACCTCATGAAGCTCATTGAGAGAACACCAAGGGTTTGCAGAGTTATCAAAAAAAGCAAAGGGTGGCTACTTTGAAGAATCTAAAATATAAGACATGTTTTCAGTTATTTCACACTTTTTTGTTAAGTACATAATTCCCTATGTGTTCATTCATAGTTTTGATGCCTTCAGTGAGAATCTACAATGTAAATAGTCATGAAAATAAAAAGGAAACGCATTGAATGAGAAGGTGTGTCCAAACTTTTGGCCTGTACTGTAAGTCCAAATGTTGAGGTACTTGTACTTTACTTGAGTCTTTTCTTTTCATGTCACTTTCTACTTCTACTCCACTACATTCATCTGTTACAGCCTTAGTTACCAGTTACTTTAGTTACTAGTTACTTTAGTAAGTTACTTTGACATGATGAGACCATTAAACCTCCTGTTGTCCTCGGGTCCAATATGGTTTCTGTCAACCAAAATGCCCCAAAATAATCTGGATGCATGCAGGTACAGTATGTGGTATGGGTTCCTACAACATATGTATCCATGTTCTTCTCAGGGAAAAGTAATTATTACTTCCACTGAATTGTGGGTGTTTTATTTAAATTCATAGCCATGTTGAAATGTTTTAAAACTCTCTCTGGACTAAACTTTGACATGAACAAGCCTCAACATGCTCTGATATGAACTATTAGTTAAAATAGTTCATCATTTCTGTTTATGTTTACTCAAAAATTAGGTATAATGTCATTTAAAATTAGGTTAATTGATCAGAAATATAAAAAAGTTTTTGAAAAAAGTGAGAAAGAAAAAATATTTTTCAATTTTGACCCAGAAGGAGAAGTTCATGTTGGACGGGAAGACACCACACGACCGTTTGGATCCTTCACACGTTCTACAATATTTTAATACTTGAACCACATTCTCCTGAAGACGCTGACAGACGGAAGCAGAAGGGACCACAACGGAAATAAGAAAGCACACAGTTTAGACGGAAATTGGGAGAAAATGTGTGTTATTTCTGGTTTAAAGAAGTCATGTGACCTCTGTGATTGACAGACAGATTCAGTACTGGGCTTAAATGAAAGCCTAAGAGGTCCCCTTTCCAACGATACCAAGCACCATATTATAGAATATTGACAATATCCCTACCATGAGCCTAAACCAGATATACGCCAGATTTCAAAAACGGAATTTATCTTAGGGGGTTATTAATAGTAGTAGTTGATTTCGCTACCACCCCTGCACTGCTATCGTGATTTTTCTAGTACTAGGGGTGTATACCTTGCCAAAAATCACTATGAGCCTTTGTCCCCCCAGATGATACCGATGGCCCAAATTTGGGGCCCTGGCTCATGGACTATCAGGGCTTTATTCTCTTATCCTCACTTTGTTTTGTTTTGAATGTTTGGTGCATAGTTGTATCGTATTTTATAATGAAATGGGCAGATAAAATCAATCAATCAATCAATAGCTGAAGGAGCGTGTTCTCTGCAGGACTTTAACATGTAACAGAGTATTATTACAGTGTGGTATCAGTACTTTAGCTGCAGTAATCTGATTACTTCCTCCACAACAAGCGTCCCGTGGGAGTCAGTGTCTCACCCGGTGGCGGCTCCTCGCTGAGGGCGGCCGTGTCCACCGTGGAGGGAGGCGAGGCCATGTGGTCGGCCGGAGGACTCGGAGCCGAGCCGCTGAGCTCCGGGAGGAGGTCTGACTGGAGGGGGGTCTCGGCCTGGCTCGGAGTCGATGGGCTCTAACAACACAGGGAACAGCAACGCCGGTATTAAAGATCCCATATTATGAAAAAATCACTTTTTCTGGTGATTTTTGGTGTTCTTTTGGGTCTCTGGTGCTTCCACACACATACACACTTTGAAATTTCTTTAGTCCATTAGTCATTTTTTATGCTTATTCATGCTTAATTACTCATTTCCAATAAACTTCTGAGCACATTTCTGGTAAACACAAGATTTAAAGTGGTGCTTTTGCAGGATTAATTGTGGAGAAACTCAGTTTTACAGATGGTTAATTAACTACATTTATATTGTGCTTTTCTAGTCTTAACCACCTCTCAAAGCGCACAGCTCTGTCAATTAAATCAACTAATCCATTAGTCGACTAAATCCTATAAGTGTTAGTCGACTAAGAAGTTCTTTAGTCGAGGACAGCCCTACCCTCCATGGTGTTCTGAGTGAGATCTGGTTTCTGAATGTGTCCTGCCTTCAGTCTCCTGGTGAGCTGGTCAAAATCGGCTCGGACTGTGACGTCACTAGCCAAAACGAGCTGGCTAACCACAACCGTTAGCTCGTAGCGTTAGCGTTAGCATGCTAAAGCTAGCGTTAGCATGTTACGTCGTTCTCAATAGCAAAGCACTGCTACAACACACACTAGTTCACTATAATCTCCAAAAGAACTACTTCCATGTGCTCCCTGGTTTAGAAGAAGTCTCCCAGCTAATCCTAAAAATGAGCATAATATGGGCGCTTTAAAGGTCCCATGGTAGTAAAATGTCCCTTTATGAGGTTTTTTAACATTAATATGAGTTCCCCCAGCCTGCCTATGGTCCCCCAGTGGCTAGAAATGGTGATATGTGTAAACCGAGCCCTGGGTATCCTGCTCTGCCTTTGAGAAAATGAAAGCTTAGATGGACCAATCAGGAATCTTCTCCTTATGAGGTCACAAGGAGCAAACAAGGTGATACAATACATTAGCCAAAGAGAGACATTTTTTGATTTTTATTTAAGTGTCTAGAAGAGTTCAGTAATAAAATTGTCAAATCATATTGCAGTTGCTTTTTTAAAGTCGCTATGAATGAAAGGTCCAGTGACAGCAGGTCAATGCTCTACTCGTCAAATTTGGATAAGGTCCTGGGACAGCTCAGCGGAACCGTTTATTTATTTTTTTAAAAGATAAATGTTGCTGTGATTTAAGGTGCAGTATGTAAGATTATAAAACTCCCTTTCTGTCATATTAGCAGAAACTGAGAACTACATGAAGCTGCTCATTTAGGATAAGTCCAGCTCCTCTGGCTCCACCTACAGCCTGGAGGGGGCGTGTCTAACTGTTCAGATGCACCAATCAGGGCCAGGGGGCTGTCTAACTGCGTGTGCACGCACACACACACACACACACACACACACACACACACACACACTTTATACACAATCTTACCTACAGTACCTTTAATACACACACACACACACACAGACACACACACACACACACGCACACACATACAGACACGCACACACACACTTTATACACAATCCTACAGTACCTTTAATACACACACACACACACACACACACACACACACACACACAATCCTACCTACTGCAGCTTTAAATCAGAATCTGAATAAGTAAAAGGTTTATTGACACAATAAGTTACACTTATGTGGAAGTTGCCTTGGTGATTGGTGCAAACATAAACAGACAAACTAAACATTATTATGAAATAAACAATAAATCCAGAGTATATATATATATATATATATATGTATATATATATATATATATATATATATATATATATATATATATATATATATATATGTATATATGTATAATATATAGATACACACAGAATAACTCCTACATAAGAATCAAGAGGCTAAATGCCACATTCACAGATTTTTAAGCTATCAGCAAACATCATATCTTTGTCCAAAGAATCTATGTAATATGTATCCTGATGAATCTCGTGATTTACACCCCCAACCTGCCAGCTGGGGACCCAAAAGCCAGCTTCACCCTGACCCCTCTGTGACCCCCCCCATCCTCCTCCTATTTCCCCCTCCTCCTCCCCCCCCCCAAAAAAACACCCAAAGCACCGAGCAGCCTCAGCATGAATTAACTTACCTGAAAGAGGAAATTGCTCCAGGAGGTATCCATCCTGAACAGCTGGGCGCCCCGGGAGCAAAGAGGGGAGGGAGGAGGGGGCCGGAGCCCGGGACCGAGCGCTCCTACAGCTGAATCCGAGGCCTGGATCTCTCCCCTACCTGCCCGGATTAACTAATGCAACATATAGAATGGCAGCGGACGATATTTAGCTTAAATCGGCTAACACTTATTAGTAATTCGGCTGATAATTATGAATTTATATGGCAATCTGTTGGCGTTAAACAGGCACTAAGATGCTTCTTGTAAAATGCGACACAATGGTTGTTATCATGCTTCCTTTAATGGTGCATTTTAATATAATTTGCTTATGTCTACTGGAATAAAATTTGGTGAATTGCATGCAAAATAGAGATTATTTTATACTGAAGATGAGAAGGATGTATGGCTAATCATAGCAGCTGTTAGCAGGTGTCATTTATTTTTGTTTTGCGATAGCTCCGGAAAAAGGCCACGGCGTCGGGTCCCAAGCCTCGGCGTTGCGTACAGCTCGTCCCCTAACTAGAGCGCTCCTGCTCGGCTGCGGTCCATGGCTCCGCCTCGGTGTTTCAATCGACGGGGTAACATCTTTCTCTTTTTTTCAAACTCGCTCTCCCTCTCTCTCGCCCTCCCTCCCTCTCTGTCTTTCTTCCTTTTCTTTTTTTATCTCTCCTTCACCCCCTCTGTCCCTCTCCGCTTTAAAGGGAAAGGATTTTGTGCGTGCACCCTCCTCGCGGACCCCGTCTCGTCTCGTCTCGTGCCGTCCCTCTCGCCCCCGCCCGCCGCCGCTGCTGCACGGTAGGCCGACACATAATGAAATCCGAAACGTATTCTGTCCGTTAATTCCTCTACGTCGGTTTAAAACAACAACCACGGTGCTTCGTGGTAAACAGCCGCGGCCCGGTGCCCGGGACGTCTCGGAGCTAAAACAAGGCTTTGCCTTCGAGCATCTTAAAGGTAACGATGCGCGCAGGTGCAACAGCTGGATACTAACCTGACGTTCCTTCTCGAGTGGGTTACACCAAACTCCATTCAAAAAAACTAACATTTAATGCACACTTGCTTTAAATTCACAACAATAACCATAAACACGGTC
>CM046801.1:222500-236496 GCA_025617405.1 Perca schrenkii | reverse complement strand
TGTGTATGTGTGTGTGTGTCTCTGTGTGTGTCTGTGTGTGTATGTGTGTGTGTGTATCTCTGTGTATCTCTGTGTGTGTGTGTGTGTGTGTGTGTCTGTGTGTGTCTGTGTGTGTGTCTGTGTGTGTGTTTCTGTGTGTGTCTGTGTGTGTTTCTGTGTGTGTCTGTGTGTGTGTCTGTGTGTGTCTGTGTGTGTGTCTGTGTGTGTGTCTGTGTGTGTGTCTGTGTGTGTGTGTGCTGTGTGTGTGTGTGTGTGTGTGTGTGTGTGTGTGTGTGTGTGTAGTGTTGCCAACTTTCCGACTTTTCCGACCCCCCTTGGCGACTTTTTTTCACAAAAGCGACCAATCTGAGGAGCAACCCCTCTGTGCTCTCTCCTCATGTGCAGCAGCCAGTGTAAGTGGTGTTAAAGGTGGAGATGGCGTACCTGTGCAGGTGTAGCCTGTGTAGGTGGTGTTAAAGGTGAAGATGGCGTACCTGTGCAGGTGTAGCCAGTGTAGGTGGTGTTAAAGGTGGTGGTGATGGCGTACCTGTGCAGGTGTAGCCAGTGTAGGTGGTGTTAAAGGTGGTGATGGCGTACCTGTGCAGGTGTAGCCAGTGTAGGTGGTGTTAAAGGTGGTTGTGATGGCGTACCTGTGCAGGTGTAGCCAGTGTAGGTGGTGTTAAAGGTGGTTGTGATGGCGTACCTGTGCAGGTGTAGCCAGTGTAGGTGGTGTTAAAGGTGGTGGTGATGGCGTACCTGTGCAGGTGTAGCCAGTGTAGGTGGTGTTAAAGGGTGGTGGTGATGGCGTACCTGTGCAGGTGTAGCCAGTGTAGGTGGTGTTAAAGGTGGTGGTGATGGCGTACCTGTGCAGGTGTAGCCAGTGTAGGTGGTGTTAAAGGTGGTGGTGATGGCGTACCTGTGCAGGTGTAGCCAGTGTAGGTGGTGTTAAAGGTGATGATGGCGTACCTGAGCAGGTGTAGCCAGTGTAGAGTGGTGTTAAGGTGGTGGTGATGGCGTACCTGTGCAGGTGTAGCCAGTGTAGAGTGGTGTTAAAGGTGGTGGTGAGGGCGTACCTGTGCAGGTGTAGCCAGTGTAGGTGGTGTTAAAGGTGGTGGTGATGGCGTACCTGTGCAGGTGTAGCCAGTGTAGGTGGTGTTAAAGGTGGTGGTGATGGCGTACCTGTGCAGGTGTAGCCAGTGTAGGTGGTGTGAGGAGGTGATGATGGCGTACCTGTGCAGGTGTAGCCAGTGTAGGTGGTGTTAAAGGTGGTGATGGCGTACCTGTGCAGGTGTAGCCAGTGTAGGTGGTGTTAAAGGTGGTGATGGCGTACCTGTGCAGGTGTAGCCAGTGTAGGTGGTGTTAAAGGTGGTGGTGAGGGCGTACCTGTGCAGGTGTAGCCAGTGTAGGTGGTGTTAAAGGTGGTGGTGATGGCGTACCTGTGCAGGTGTAGCCAGTGTAGGTGGTGTGAAAGGGTGGTGGTGATGGCGTACCTGTGCAGGTGTAGCCAGTGTAGGTGGTGTTAAAGGTGGTGATGGCGTACCTGTGCAGGTGTAGCCAGTGTAGGTGGTGTTAAAGGTGGTGATGGCGTACCTGTGCAGGTGTAGCCAGTGTAGGTGGTGTTAAAGGTGGTGATGGCGTACCTGAGCAGGTGTAGCCAGTGTAGAGTGGTGTTAAAGGTGGTGGTGATGGCGTACCTGTGCAGGTGTAGCCAGTGTAGGTGGTGTTAAAGGTGGTGGTGATGGCGTACCTGTGCAGGTGTAGCCAGTGTAGGTGGTGTTAAAGGTGGTGGTGATGGCGTACCTGTGCAGGTGTAGCCAGTGTAGGTGGTGTTAAAGGTGATGATGGCGTACCTGAGCAGGTGTAGCCAGTGTAGGTGGTGTTAAAGGTGGTGGTGATGGCGTACCTGTGCAGGTGTAGCCAGTGTAGAGTGGTGTTAAAGGTGGTGGTGATGGCGTACCTGTGCAGGTGTAGCCAGTGTAGGTGGTGTTAAAGGTGGTGATGGCGTACCTGTGCAGGTGTAGCCAGTGTAGAGTGGTGTTAAAGGTGGTGGTGATGGCGTACCTGTGCAGGTGTAGCCAGTGTAGGTGGTGTTAAAGGTGGTGATGGCGTACCTGTGCAGGTGTAGCCAGTGTAGGTGGTGTTAAAGGTGGTGATGGCGTACCTGTGCAGGTGTAGCCAGTGTAGGTGGTGTTAAAGGTGGTGGTGATGGCGTACCTGTGCAGGTGTAGCCAGTGTAGAGCGGTGTTAAAGGTGGTGATGGCATACCTGTGCAGGTGTAGCCAGTGTAGGTTGTGTTAAGGTGGTGGTGGTGGCGTACCTGTGCAGGTGTAGCCAGTGTAGGTGGTGTTAAAGGTGGTGGTGATGGCGTACCTGTGCAGGTGTAGCCAGTGTAGGTGGTGTTAAAGGTGGTGGTGATGGCGTACCTGTGCAGGTGTAGCCAGTGTAGGTGGTGTTAAAGGTGGTGGTGATGGCGTACCTGTGCAGGTGTAGCCAGTGTAGGTGGTGTTAAAGGTGGTGGTGATGGCGTACCTGTGCAGGTGTAGCCAGTGTAGAGTGGCGTTAAAGGTGGTGGTGATGGCGTACCTGTGCAGGTGTAGCCAGTGTAGGTGGTGTTAAAGGTGGTGGTGATGGCGTACCTGTGCAGGTGTAGCCAGTGTAGGTGGTGTGAAAGGGAGGTGGTGATGGCGTACCTGTGCAGGTGTAGCCAGTGTAGGTGGTGTTAAAGGTGGTGATGGCGTACCTGTGCAGGTGTAGCCAGTGTAGGTGGTGTTAAAGGTGGTTGTGATGGCGTACCTGTGCAGGTGTAGCCAGTGTAGGTGGTGTTAAAGGTGGTGGTGATGGCGTACCTGTGCAGGTGTAGCCAGTGTAGGTGGTGTTAAAGGTGGTGATGGCGTACCTGTGCAGGTGTAGCCAGTGTAGGTGGTGTTAAAGGTGGTGATGGCGTACCTGTGCAGGTGCAGCCAGTGTAGGTGGTGTTAAAGGTGGTGGTGATGGCGTACCTGTGCAGAGTGTAGCCAGTGTAGGTGGTGTTAAAGGTGGTGGTGATGGCGTACCTGTGCAGGTGTAGCCAGTGTAGGTGGTGTTAAAGGTGGTGGTGATGGCGTACCTGTGCAGGTGTAGCCAGTGTAGGTGGTGTTAAAGGTGGTGGTGATGGCGTACCTGTGCAGGTGTAGCCAGTGTAGGTGGTGTTAAAGGTGGTGGTGATGGCGTACCTGTGCAGGTGTAGCCAGTGTAGGTGGTGTTAAAGGTGGTGGTGATGGCGTACCTGTGCAGGTGTAGCCAGTGTAGGTGGTGTTAAAGGTGGTGGTGATGGCGTACCTGTGCAGGTGTAGCCAGTGTAGGTGGTGTTAAAGGTGGTGGTGATGGCGTACCTGTGCAGGTGTAGCCAGTGTAGAGTGGTGTTAAAGGTGGTGGTGATGGCGTACCTGTGCAGGTGTAGCCAGTGTAGAGTGGTGTTAAAGTGGTGGTGATGGCGTACCTGTGCAGGTGCAGCCAGTGTAGGTGGCGTTAAAGTGTGGTGATGGCGTACCTGTGCAGGTGTAGCCAGTGTAGGTGGTGTTAAAGGTGGTGGTGATGGCGTACCTGTGCAGGTGTAGCCAGTGTAGGTGGTGTTAAAGGTGGTGATGGCGTACCTGTGCAGGTGTAGCCAGTGTAGGTGGTGTTAAAGGTGGTGGTGATGGCGTACCTGTGCAGGTGTAGCCAGTGTAGGTGGTGTTAAAGGTGGTGGTGATGGCGTACCTGTGCAGGTGTAGCCAGTGTAGGTGGTGTTAAAGGTGGTGGTGATGGCGTACCTGTGCAGGTGTAGCCAGTGTAGGTGGTGATAAAGGTGGTGGTGATGGCGTACCTGTGCAGGTGCAGCCAGTGTAGTTGGTGTTAAAGGTGGTTGTGATGGCGTACCTGTGCAGGTGTAGCCAGTGTAGGTGGTGTTAAAGGTGGTGGTGATGGCGTACCTGAGCAGGTGTAGCCAGTGTAGGTGGTGTTAAAGGTGGTGGTGATGGCGTACCTGTGCAGGTGTAGCCAGTGTAGGTGGTGTTAAAGGTGGTGGTGATGGCGTACCTGTGCAGGTGTAGCCAGTGTAGGTGGTGTTAAAGGTGGTGGTGAGGGCGTACCTGTGCAGGTGTAGCCAGTGTAGGTGGTGTTAAAGGTGGTGGTGATGGCGTACCTGTGCAGGTGCAGCCAGTGTAGGTGGTGTTAAAGGTGGTGGTGATGGCGTACCTGTGCAGGTGCAGCCAGTGTAGGTGGTGTTAAAGGTGGTGATGGCGTACCTGTGCAGGTGTAGCCAGTGTAGGTGGTGTTAAAGGTGGTGGTGAGGGCGTACCTGTGCAGGTGTAGCCAGTGTAGGTGGTGTTAAAGGTGGTGATGGCGTAGCTGTGCAGGTGTAGCCAGTGTAGGTGGTGTTAAAGGTGGTGGTGATGGCGTACCTGTGCAGGTGCAGCCAGTGTAGGTGGTGTTAAAGGTGGTGGTGAGGGCGTACCTGTGCAGGTGTAGCCAGTGTAGGTGGTGTTAAAGGTGGTGATGGCGTACCTGTGCAGGTGTAGCCAGTGTAGGTGGTGTTAAAGGTGGTGGTGAGGGCGTACCTGTGCAGGTGTAGCCAGTGTAGGTGGTGTTAAAGGTGGTGGTGAGGGCGTACCTGTGCAGGTGCAGCCAGTGGCTGGAGATGTCCACACACATGCTGAGCTGGAACAGGAAGGTGTAGGACGGGTAGAGCAGCGCCAGGTTGACCAGCAGACACATGGTGGCACAGCGGTCGGTCAGCATGTCCATCATGGCTCCAAACTTAGTGGCTGCACACACAGGAGGTTCTTAACAGGTTATTAACAGGTTATTAACAGGTTATTATCAAGTTATCATCAGGTTAGTATAAGGTTATTAACAGGTTATTATCAGGTTATTAACAGGAGGATAACAGGAGGATACTATCAGGTTATTATCAGGTATTATCAGGTTATTATCAGGTTATTATCAGGCGGGCTCTATCTGGACTAAATATGGCCTTGATACAGGCTCTATCTGGACTAAATATGGCCCTGATACAGGCTCTATCTGGACTAAATATGGCCCCAATACAGGCTCTATCTGGACTAAATATGGCCCTGATACAGGCTCTATCTGGACTAAATATGGCCCTGATACAGGCTCTATCTGGACTATATATGGCCCTGATACAGACTCTATCTGGACTAAATATGGCCCTGATACAGGCTCTATCTGGACTAAATATGGCCCTGATACAGACTCTATCTGGACTATATATGGCCCTGATACAGACTCTATCTGGACTAAATATGGCCCTGATACAGGCTCTATCTGGACTAAATATGGCCCTGATACAGACTCTATCTGGACTATATATGGCCCTGATACAGACTCTATCTGGACTATTTATGGCCCCGATACAGGCTCTATCTGGACTATATATGGCCCTGATACAGACTCTATCTGGACTAAATATGGCCCTGATACAGGCTCTATCTGGACTATATATGGCCCTGATACAGACTCTATCTGGACTAAATATGGCCCTGATACAGGCTCTATCTGGACTATATATGGCCCTGATACAGACTCTATCTGGACTAAATATGGCCCTGATACAGGCTCTATCTGGACTAAATATGGCCCTCATACAGGCTCTATCTGGACTAAATATGGCCCTGATACAGACTCTATCTGGACTAAATATGGCCCTGATACAGGCTCTATCTGGACTAAATATGGCTCTGATACAGACTCTATCTGGACTAAATATGGCCCCGATACGGGCTCTATCTGGACTAAATATGACCCCGATACAGGCTCTATCTGGACTAAATATGGCCCTGATACAGGCTCTATCTGGACTATATATGGCCCTGATACAGACTCTATCTGGACTAAATATGGCCGTCATACAGGCTCTATCTGGACTAAATATGGCCCTGATACAGGCTCTATCTGGACTATATATGGCCCTAGTTGAGAGCCCGTGCTGCGTGGCCATCGAAGGGTTAGGGTTAGGGTGTCTCTCTGTCTGTCTGTCTGCCTGTCTGTCTGTCTGTCTATCTCTCTGTCAGCCTGTCTGTCTGCCTGTCTGTCTGCCTGTCTGTCTGTCTCTCTACCTGCCTGTCTGTCTGTCTGCTTGTCTCTCAGCCTGTCTGTCTGTCTGCCTGTCTGTCTGTCTGTCTATCTCTCTGTCAGCCTGTCTGTCTGCCTGTCTGTCTGCCTGTCTGTCTGTCTCTCTACCTGCCTGTCTGTCTGTCAGCCTGTCTGTCTGCCTGTCTGTCTGCTGGTACCTACCCTGGTTGAGAACCCGGGCTGCGTGGCCATCGAAGGCGTCCAGCAGAGCGCTGAGCAGGTAGAAGAAGACGGAGATCCAGGGCCAGCTGGGCATCAGCAGGAAGGAGAGCAGCGCCAACACGATACGGGCGTAACCTAGGAGACAGAGGACACTATCAGCCAATCACAGGCCTAGCACACACCTAGCCAATCACACGCCTAGCTCGGCATCAGCAGGAAGGAGAGCAGCGCCAACACGATACGGGCGTAACCTAGGGGACAAAGGACACTATCAGGCAATCAAAGGCCTAGCACACACCTAGCCAATCACACGCCTAGCACACACCTAGCCAATCACACGCCTAGCACACACCTAGCCAATAACACGCCTAGCACACACCTAGCCAATCACACGCCTAGCACACACCTAGCCAATAACACGCCTAGCACACACCTAGCCAATCACACGCCTAGCACACACCTAGCCAATAACACGCCTAGCACACACCTAGCCAATCACAGGCCTAACACAGCATCACAGGCCAATCACAGGCCAATCACAGGTAGGGCTGTCAACGAATATTCTAAATTCAAATATATATTCGAATAGTTTTAAAAAAACGAATTTTGAAGTTGAAAATTAATATTCAAATAAAAAAAATTAAAAAAAACAGTGGAAAAAACCGCTTGCGGTATCAGAGGCTGTCTGGCTGTCTGCTTTGCCAGCGCGCCTGGAAGCCGTTACATATACATATATACATATATATACACATATATATATATATATATATATATATATACATATATATATATATGCATATATATATATATATATATATATATATGTATACATATATATATATATATATATATATATATATATATATATATATATATATATATATATACACATATATATATATATGTCCTGAACAGCGGTGGCGCTAATGAGCAAAGGCTACCGACGCTGCTCTTTCTACGGACTAGAAGAAGAAGAAAAAGGTAAACAACGGCAGAACTGGCAGCAGCATTGCCGTCAATGCTGTGATCTGATTGGATGAGCTACCTCGTCAGATCGAGCCTTTCATTCACCATAAAGATCTCATCTTAACCAGTGAGTTTACCAGAGAGACCTGCAGTCACTCTCAGAGTCCTGGCAGCACGTTGTCGGTGAACTCATTCAGGCTTCCTGTTTCCTGTTTCCTGTTTCCTCTTTGTTGCGCCGCTGAAAAAAAAGAGCCGTGGGCGACGTCGGCTCGGCCGGATATGACATCATTATGACGTCACGATGTCGCGCGCCACCTTGGATGCACGCGCAACCAGATGTTTGAATAGTTTGAATATTCTGTGTTATTTTAGAGGGAATATTCGAACGTCATTTTTGAACAATTTTGACAGCCCTAATCACAGGCCAATCTATCACAGGCCTATCAGACACCAGCCTATCAGACACCAGCCTATCAGACACCAGTCTATCAGACACCAGCCTATCAGACACCAGCCTATCAGACACCAGTCTATCAGACACTAGCCTATCAGACACCAGCCTATCAGACACCAGTCTATCAGACACCAGCCTATCAGACACCAGCCTATCAGACACCAGTCTATCAGACACCAGTCTATCAGACACCAGTCTATCAGACACCAGTCTATCAGACACTAGCCTATCAGACACCAGCCTATCAGACACCAGCCTATCAGACACCAGTCTATCAGACACCAGTCTATCAGACACTAGCCTATCAGACACCAGTCTATCAGACACCAGTCTATCAGACACTAGCCTATCAGACACCAGCCTATCAGACACCAGTCTATCAGACACCAGTCTATCAGACACCAGCCTATCAGACACCAGCCTATCAGACACCAGCCTATCAGACACCAGCCTATCAGACACCAGTCTATCAGACACTAGCCTATCAGACACCAGCCTATCAAACACCAGCCTATCAGACACCAGCCTATCAGACACCAGTCTATCAGACACCTAGCCTATCAGACACCAGCCTATCAGACACCAGCCTATCAGACACTAGCCTATCAGACACCAGCCTATCAGACACCTAGTCTATCAGACACCTAGCCTATCAGACACCAGCCTATCAGACACCAGCCTATCAGACACCTAGCCTATCAGACACTAGCCTATCAGACACCAGCCTATCAGACACTAGCCTATCAGACACTAGCCTATCAGACACTAGTCTATCAGACACCAGCCTATCAGACACCAGTCTATCAGACACTAGCCTATCAGACACCAGTCTATCAGACACCAGCCTATCAGACACCAGCCTATCAGACACTAGCCTATCAGACACCAGCCTATCAGACACCAGTCTATCAGACACCAGCCTATCAGACACTAGCCTATCAGACACCAGCCTATCAGACACCAGTCTATCAGACACCAGCCTATCAGACACCAGTCTATCAGACACCAGTCTATCAGACACCAGCCTATCAGACACCAGCCTATCAGACACCAGCCTATCAGACACCAGCCTATCAGACACCAGTCTATCAGACACTAGCCTATCAGACACCAGCCTATCAAACACCAGCCTATCAGACACCAGCCTATCAGACACCAGTCTATCAGACACCTAGCCTATCAGACACCAGCCTATCAGACACCAGCCTATCAGACACTAGCCTATCAGACACCAGCCTATCAGACACCTAGTCTATCAGACACCTAGCCTATCAGACACCAGCCTATCAGACACCTAGCCTATCAGACACTAGCCTATCAGACACCAGCCTATCAGACACTAGCCTATCAGACACTAGTCTATCAGACACCAGCCTATCAGACACCAGTCTATCAGACACTAGCCTATCAGACACCAGTCTATCAGACACTAGCCTATCAGACACCAGTCTATCAGACACTAGCCTATCAGACACTAGCCTATCAGACACTAGCCTATCAGACACTAGCCTATCAGACACCAGCCTATCAGACACCAGCCTATCAGACACCAGTCTATCAGACACCAGCCTATCAGACACCAGTCTATCAGACACCTAGTCTATCAGACACCAGCCTATCAGACACCAGTCTATCAGACACCAGTCTATCAGACACCATCCTATCAGACACCTAGTCTATAAGACACTAGGCTATCAGACACCAGCCTATCAGACACCAGCCTATCAGACACCAGCCTATCAGACACCTAGTCTATCAGACACCTAGTCTAACAGACACCAGTCTATCAGACACTAGCCTATCAGACACCAGTCTATCAGACACCAGTCTATCAGACACTAGCCTATCAGACACCAGCCTATCAGACACCAGTCTATCAGACACTAGCCTATCAGACACCAGTCTATCAGACACCAGTCTATCAGACACTAGCCTATCAGACACTAGTCTATCAGACACCAGTCTATCAGACACCAGTCTATCAGACACCATCCTATCAGACACCTAGTCTATAAGACACTAGCCTATCAGACACCAGCCTATCAGACACCAGCCTATCAGACACCTAGTCTAACAGACACCTAGTCTATCAGACACCAGTCTATCAGACACCAGCCTATCAGACACTAGCCTATCAGACACTAGCCTATCAGACACCAGCCTATCAGACACCAGCCTATCAGACACCAGCCTATCAGACACCAGTCTATCAGACACCAGTCTATCAGACACCAGTGTATCAGACACCAGTCTATCAGACACCAGTCTATCAGACACCAGCCTATCAGACACCAGCCTATCAGACACCAGCCTATCAGACACCAGCCTATCAGACACTAGCCTATCAGACACCAGCCTATCAGACACCAG
The DNA here is from genome assembly GCA_025617405.1 of Perca schrenkii. Lineage (NCBI taxonomy): Eukaryota > Metazoa > Chordata > Actinopteri > Perciformes > Percidae > Perca > Perca schrenkii. The sequence continues at coordinate 226,451 of CM046801.1, read as the reverse complement.
CCTATCAGACACCAGTCTATCAGACACCTAGCCTATCAGACACCAGCCTATCAGACACCAGCCTATCAGACACTAGCCTATCAGACACCAGCCTATCAGACCCTTAGTCTATCAGACACCTAGCCTATCAGACACCAGCCTATCAGACACCAGCCTATCAGACACCTAGCCTATCAGACACTAGCCTATCAGACACTAGCCTATCAGACACCAGCCTATCAGACACTAGCCTATCAGACACCAGTCTATCAGACACCAGCCTATCAGACACCAGTCTATCAGACACTAGCCTATCAGACACCAGTCTATCAGACACTAGCCTATCAGACACCAGCCTATCAGACACTAGCCTATCAGACACTAGCCTATCAGACACTAGCCTATCAGACACCAGCCTATCAGACACCAGCCTATCAGACACCAGCCTATCAGACACCAGTCTATCAGACACCAGCCTATCAGACACCAGTCTATCAGACACCTAGTCTATCAGACACCAGCCTATCAGACACCAGTCTATCAGACACCAGTCTATCAGACACCATCCTATCAGACACCTAGTCTATAAGACACTAGCCTATCAGACACCAGCCTATCAGACACCAGCCTATCAGACACCTAGTCTATCAGACACCTAGTCTAACAGACACCAGTCTATCAGACACCAGTCTATCAGACACTAGCCTATCAGACACCAGTCTATCAGACACTAGCCTATCAGACACCAGCCTATCAGACACCAGTCTATCAGACACTAGCCTATCAGACACTAGCCTATCAGACACTAGTCTATCAGACACCAGTCTATCAGACACTAGCCTATCAGACACTAGTCTATCAGACACTAGTCTATCAGACACCAGTCTATCAGACACCAGTCTATCAGACACCATCCTATCAGACACCTAGTCTATAAGACACTAGCCTATCAGACACCAGCCTATCAGACACCAGCCTATCAGACACTAGCCTATCAGACACTAGCCTATCAGACACCAGCCTATCAGACACCAGCCTATCAGACACCAGCCTATCAGACACCAGCCTATCAGACACCAGCCTATCAGACACCAGCCTATCAGACACTAGCCTATCAGACACCAGCCTATCAGACACTAGCCTATCAGACACTAGCCTATCAGACACCAGCCTATCAGACACCTAGTCTATCAGACACCAGCCTATCAGACACCAGCCTATCAGACACTAGCCTATCAGACACTAGCCTATCAGACACCAGCCTATCAGACACCAGCCTATCAGACACCTAGTCTATCAGACACCAGCCTATCAGACACTAGCCTATCAGACACCAGCCTATCAGACACCAGCCTATCAGACACCAACCTATCAGACACCTAGTCTATAAGACACTAGCCTATCAGACACTAGCCTATCAGACACCAGCCTATCAGACACCAGCCTATCAGACACCAGCCTATCAGACACCTAATCTATAAGACACTAGCCTATCAGACACCAGCCTATCAGACACCTAATCTATAAGACACTAGCCTATCAGACACCAGCCTATCAGACACCAGCCTATCAGACACCTAGCCTATCAGACACCAGCCTATCAGACACCAGCCTATCAGACACCTAGCCTATCAGACACCTAGCCTATCAGACACCTAGCCTATCAGACACCAGCCTATCAGACACCTAGTCTATCAGACACCAGTCTATCAGACACTAGCCTATCAGACACTAGTCTATCAGACACCAGTCTATCAGACACTAGCCTATCAGACACTAGCCTATCAGACACCAGCCTATCAGACACTAGTCTATCAGACACCAGCCTATCAGACACCAGCCTATCAGACACCAGCCTATCAGACACCAGCCTATCAGACACCAGCCTATCAGACACCAGCCTATCAGACACCTAGCCTATCAGACACCAGCCTATCAGACACCAGCCTATCAGACACTAGTCTATCAGACACCAGCCTATCAGACACTTTGACTTGATTGCCTTGTTTTAACAGATTGATTTTGTTGCCTTGTTCACATCCTGTGTTGCAGATATAAAATAAAAGAAGGGAATAAAAGAAGGGAATATTATTGGCTCTTCGGCTGCTTTAGAGAGAGAGAGAGACTGAGGGAGAGAGAGACAGAGAGAGAGGAAGAGAGAGACAGAGAGATGGAGAGAGAGAGACAGAGAGAGAGAGAGACAGAGAGAGAGAGACAGAGAGAGAGAGAGAGAGAGAGAGACAGAGAGAGAGAGAGAGAGAGAGAGAGAGAGAGAGAGAGAGAGACAGAGAGAGAGAGAGAGAGAGAGAGAGAGAGAGACAGAGAGAGAGAGAGAGAGAGAGAGAGAGAGAGAGAGAGAGACAGAGAGAGAGAGAGAGAGAGACAGAGAGAGAGAGAGAGAGAGAGAGAGAGAGAGAGACAGAGAGAGAGAGAGAGAGAGAGAGAGAGAGACAGAGAGAGAGAGAGAGAGAGAGACAGAGAGAGAGAGAGAGAGAGAGAGACAGAGAGAGAGAGAGAGAGAGAGAGAGACAGAGAGAGAGAGAGAGAGAGAGACAGAGAGAGAGAGAGAGAGAGAGAGAGAGAGAGAGAGACAGAGAGAGAGAGAGAGAGAGAGAGAGAGAGAGAGAGAGAGACAGAGAGAGAGAGAGAGAGACAGAGAGAGAGAGAGAGAGAGAGAGAGAGACAGAGAGAGAGAGAGAGAGACAGAGAGAGAGAGAGAGAGAGAGACAGAGAGAGAGAGAGACAGAGAGAGAGAGAGAGAGAGAGAGAGAGAGAGAGAGAGAGAGAGACAGAGAGAGACAGAGAGAGAGAGAGAGAGAGAGAGAGAGAGACAGAGAGAGAGAGACAGAGAGAGAGAGAGAGAGAGAGAGAGAGAGAGAGAGACAGAGAGAGAGAGAGAGAGAGAGAGAGAGAGAGAGAGAGAGAGAGAGAGAGAGACAGAGAGAGACAGAGAGAGAGAGAGAGAGAGAGAGAGAGAGAGAGAGAGAGAGAGAGACAGAGAGAGAGAGAGAGAGAGAGAGAGAGAGAGAGACAGAGAGAGAGAGAGAGAGAGAGAGAGAGAGAGAGAGAGAGAGAGAGAGACAGAGAGAGAGAGAGAGAGAGAGAGAGAGAGAGAGAGAGAGAGAGAGAGAGAGACAGAGAGAGAGAGAGAGAGAGAGAGAGAGAGACAGAGAGAGAGAGAGAGAGAGAGAGAGAGAGAGAGAGAGAGAGAGAGAGAGAGAGAGAGAGAGAGAGAGAGAGAGAGAGAGAGAGACAGAGAGAGAGAGAGAGAGAGAGAGAGAGAGAGACAGAGAGAGAGAGAGAGAGAGAGAGAGAGAGAGACAGAGAGAGAGAGAGAGAGAGAGAGAGAGAGAGAGAGAGAGAGAGAGAGAGAGAGACAGAGAGAGAGAGAGAGAGAGAGAGACAGAGAGAGAGAGAGAGAGAGAGAGAGAGAGAGAGAGAGAGAGAGAGACAGAGAGAGAGAGAGAGAGAGAGAGAGAGAGAGAGAGAGAGAGAGAGAGAGAGAGAGAGAGAGAGAGAGAGAGAGAGACAGAGAGAGAGACAGAGAGAGAGAGAGAGAGAGAGAGAGAGAGAGAGAGAGAGAGACAGAGAGAGAGAGAGAGAGAGAGAGAGAGAGAGAGAGAGAGAGAGACAGAGAGAGAGAGAGAGAGAGAGAGAGAGACAGAGAGAGAGAGAGAGAGAGAGAGAGAGACAGAGAGAGACAGAGAGAGAGAGAGAGAGAGAGAGACAGAGAGAGAGAGAGAGAGAGAGAGAGAGAGAGAGAGAGAGAGAGAGAGAGAGAGAGAGAGAGAGAGAGAGAGAGAGAGACAGAGAGAGAGACAGAGAGAGAGAGAGAGAGAGAGAGAGAGAGAGAGAGAGAGACAGAGAGAGAGAGAGAGAGAGAGAGAGAGAGAGAGAGACAGAGAGAGAGAGAGAGAGAGAGAGAGAGAGACAGAGAGAGACAGAGAGAGAGAGAGAGAGAGACAGAGAGAG
>CM046801.1:72500-212500 GCA_025617405.1 Perca schrenkii | reverse complement strand
GACCGTCTACAAATTACAACACCGAAAAGAGATGCAACAATATTTATTAATTTAACTTATTTTTTTAAAGTAAGTGCTGTAGTATAACTAGCAGGAGACAAGTTATAATTGAGGTAAGTTTGGAGACATTACCTTATTTAATCATTAAATTAATAAATATTTTTGTATCTCTTTTCGGTGTTGTAATTTGTAGACGGTCCCTAAGCACTCGTCTAACTACAGCAGCAGCAACAGTGAGGAGAAGCCAGCAGGCAAGTGTTATTTACATAAACTTCTGGTGTACTTACAAACTTTTCCAATCCATGAGTACATAACCTATTTGTACTAGTGTAGACGTTTGGTATCATTTCGGGCATTATTAGTGGGGTCATTTACGAGATACACAGTTGGATCCATTAGCCCCTGCGCTAAGCTAACCAGCTGATAACGCTACTCTACGCTAACTCTCCCAATGTTCGACCCAGGTGAACGAAGCTCCTGGGGGGGGGGGTGTTTGGCTCGAGGTCATGGTGCAAAGCACCCTAGGGTGAAATTACTCCGAACCATCACTTTAACTTCCAGTAAAAGATCCATTTCAGGGTTTTGAAGTGTGTTATTTTGTAGTAAAAGTTATTACAGTGTGAAACGGGACACACTGATGTCAGAATCTTAAATTTAAATGAACTTTGAGAAGAGGCTGGAAGGTGTTGGTGTTTTAAGGACAGGACCGGTGTGAGCTCTGATGGCTCATTCTTTAGCCCTGCTTGGAACTGGGAACGTTTTGAACCAAAATCACCGCTAATTGAACATTTGACCACGATTAATGAACGATTGTTGCTCGCTGTTTGAGTCTCCTCGTGTTGCTTCCATGCCACAGACTACACAAGGAAAGTATTAACGGGTAACGGTTTCCTGTGTTTCTGTGTCTAAGAAAACTGGTCCAGTATTGAGCGTGAACACTTTAACCGGCTGCAATGTAACCCTACGGGGCAAATGTGCATCTTAAGTTTGGTCCACTAAAAGTTCTGTTGTTGCTGCTGACAGACTCAGATTATTATTCTTAGTGTCTGACAGTATTATGGGATGGATCCCTACAGAGATAGAGCTTTTTAAAACCTCTTTGAGACCTTTCTGTTTAACCAGAAACAGCTCTGAGGTTGCGAGCACTAAACCCACCAGACTCCATGTAAATAATCAGTACGTTTAGCGTGTAAAGAGCCAGCATTAAATCAGTAAACTAAGGGTTTATTTCAACCACAGCTAGAGTTGTGATGGCTGGAAGACAACCCAAAACAGCTTTTCATAGTTTTATTTTGTTTCTGTCGACCTTGATTGAAGAGTATTTTACGATGTTAAAATTACTGATTATTTACATGGAGTCTGGTGGGTTTAGCGAACTAAATTTCGCGGATGTTTTTATGCTTAAAAAAAGGATCTTACTCTTTAACAGAAAGGTCAACCTCCTTAGAAATCCTTTCCATAATGTTGTCAGGCACTTAGAATAATAATTTAAGTCTGTCAGTGGCTCAACTAGCACTTCTGTGAAGGTAAATACAAGCTGAAGAATTACTTTTAATTTAGATTACAGCTTGTTTCACCGCTGCAGCGATCTCTCTTAATACTGGACCGATGTCAGATTGTTGTTCCCTGATAATGCTAGATTTCTGTACTGTGAACACCCAGAGATCAAACTTATTAGTAACTAATTATCTGTAATTAAGACAGCAAACAAGCTCACGTGTCACAAAAGTCGGACTGTTCCTTTAGGAAGACTTGGAGGGCAGTGGTGGAGTCGTCTCGGCCCAACACACAGATGGCAGTGTTTCTTTAATTGTCATTTACACAATCTTATTTATCACTACAACTAAAAGAAGAATTAGTTTTCAGGAGATCTTCCCCTTGGTCAGCACCCCCCTCCCTCTCCGCCCCGATGAACGTATGAAACACTAAAAAAACAACAACCTGGGTTTACAATTGACCGTTATTTACATAGTTACAGTGGTTTTTAAAGCACCGCAGGCCAAGTGGAAGCTCCACAACTGAGGCTGAAAACCAGAATTTAGACTTTCACCGTGCGCTCTGAGGGTCTCGTGCCGTTAAACGTCGCCACGGTAACAGATTCAACGGGTCACAAAATCCGCAAATGGACTCCAGCTGTTGGTGGTGGTCAGATCTTACACAGCTGGACTCGATCCTTTGGCAGCACATGGCTCCCGTGTGATTGGTGGATTGTTGGGTTGCTGAGTAGCTCTCTAACGTGTGATTGGTGGATTGTTGGGTTGCTGAGCAGCTCTCTAACGTGTGATTGGTGGATTGTTGGGTTGCTGAGCAGCTATCCAACGTGCTATTGGTGGATTGTTGGGTTGCTGAGCAGCTCTCTAACGTGCGATTGGTGGATTTTTGGGTTGCTGAGCAGCTCTAACGTGTGATTGGTGGATTGTTGGGTTGCTGAGCAGCTCTCTAACGTGCGATTGGTGGATTGTTGGGTTGCTGAGCAGCTCTCTAACGTGTGATTGGTGGATTGTTGGGTTGCTGAGCAGCTATCCAACGTGCCATTGGTGGATTGGTGGGTTGCTGAGCAGCTCTCTGACGTGTGATTGGTGGATTGTTGGGTTGCTGAGCAGCTCTAACGTGTGATTGGTGGATTGTTGGGTTTCTGAGCAGCTCTAACGTGTGATTGGTGGATTGTTGGGTTGCCGAGCAGCTCTCTAACGTGTGATTGGTGGATTGTTGGGTTGCTGAGCAGCTACGGCGATGCTCGGGGGTCAGAGACTTCATTAAAAAGACTTCCTTCTCTTTCTGATACTGTGCATCAGGGACTCGTCTACGTCCTGCACACTTCTGGAAAGGAAATGTAAAAATGTACTCTTAAAATTGGGCTTTTTTTTTAAACAACAGATTTACTTTGCTCCGGCTCTATGAAGCCTCTAAAAAATATGCTAAGATTTTAAAACTCTCCCTCCCTCCCTCCCTCTAAAGAAGCCAAGTGACCAATCAGAGGCGGTTTCATGAGTATGAGAGGTGCGAGCCGTTAGAGATGTGAGACGTGACCGATGTGCTCCGGCTGAGCCCCCCCCCGTCGCTGCCGGGCCCCCCCGAGGCGGTCCTCCTGAGGGGCTGGGGGCTGTTCCTGAGGGCCATGAGCCCGGGGGGGCCCCGCACGCTCAGCCCGCCGTAGCCCCCCCCCTGAGACGAGGAGGAAGACGAGGCGGAGGACGCCGGCGAGGAAGAGGAGAGGGAGATGGGGGGAGGAGGTGGGGGGGGCAGGAGCGCCAGGGACTGGGAGGAGGCGTGGGAGGCCAGGTGGTGGTGGTGGTGGTGGTGGTGGTGGTGGTGGGGGGGGTGGACCTGCGAGGGATGGGGGTAACCCAGCCACTCCCTGGGGCGCTCTCGCTCCCGGGCCTCGTGGTAGAGCTGGGGCGTGCTCTGGTGGTGCTGCTGGTGCTGGGGGGGCGGGTGGTGCTGGGGGGGCTGGTGGTGCTGGGGGAGGTAGTGCTGCTGCTGGTGGTGCTGGGAGGAGTGGGAGGAGTGGGAGCCCCGGCTGCTCTGGTGCAGCTCCCCGTCCCTGCCGAGGCAGTGTGCCGATGTGATGGACTCGGCGCGGCTGAAGCCCCCCCCGGCCCCCCCGGCGTGGGTCTGGCTGCGCCAGGAGGGCGTGGCCACAGAGTTCTGCACGCTGTGGCTCCAGTGGCTGCCGGACCGCGGCACGGGCCGGGACGGCCAGCCGGCGGAGCCCGAGGACGGGCTGGGCGTGGGGTAGCCCTGGCTGAAGGCCTCGGCCGGGATGCCGCTCAGCGCCATGTTGCTGAAGCCGAGCCGCATGCTCTCCGAGTCGAAGGCCTCGATCTCGTGGGCCTGGCGCTCCAGCAGGGTCCGGATCCGCTCCGAACGCTCGTTCTGCAGCGAGAGCATCTCCTCCTCGATCTGACGGCAGAGGGTCAGACGGTTAGGGGCGGAGTCACAACAACAACATTACATTTAGCTGAGGCTTTTATCCAAAGCGACTTACAATTAAGTGCTTTCAACTGAGAAGGTACAAACTCTAGACAAAAAGTTGTGAGTGCAAGTATATTAGCTTTAAATAAGCTAAGCTACAAAGAAACGTATAAAAGTGCAGGTTCAAGAGTTGTTTTTCTTTTTATATATATTTTATCCGAGGTGTAGTCTGAAGAGATGTGTTTTTAGCCTTCGGCGGAAGATGTGTAGGCTTTCAGCCATTCTGATGTCGATAGGGAGCTCGTTCCACCACAACAACAACAACAACAGGGTTCAGACGCATCTTAACCAGGACTTTTTCATGACTTTTTGGCAAATTTCCATGAGTTCCTGAAAATGTCAGTCAACATTCTCCAATAAGAATACTAATGTGTGTTAAAGTTGACCCTCAGAGGTTTAACTATAACATGAATGATTATGTCTGTGGATCATAGGGGGATTCTTAATATGGTGAAAGTAGAAGCTGGATGCCGGTCAGGGCTGCTAGCCTGGCTAAGGAAACTACCACACAACTCACCACTGCAGAGACTCATATTCACCAACGACAGCACACAAAATGGATATATATGCTACAAATACACATGGAACTGCTGCATGATGATTATTACCGGAGCCTGGCTGAACACACTCACTCATCCCAGACGGCAGCTAGCAGCTATGAGGGTAGGTGAGTTTAAACAACGGCTAAGTTGCTAAATGCATCTTGTTGTCATGTAAGGGCCCTGTTCATGTTGCACAGACATTTTAATTGCATTTTGTGTCTGTTAAGAGGCACAAAGACACTGTTTATCCTATGCCCCCATAACTGTCGTTTTAGCTGAATGGGAGCTCTCGGCATTAGCTGCAGCAGCTCCGTGGTGCTAGCACCGATTTGGCTCGTTTTTTTGCTATCGGCAGTACTCGTATACATATAGCAATCAAGATTAACGTAAAACTTGCCCGGAGTTCTCCTTTAAAGACGGGCGCTCTTACCCGTTGCTCCAGCAGTGCCCGGCGGATGGATACCCGCTGCTCCAGGTCCTTCACCTCGCGCTCGTGCTGCGTGTCGGTGTGAATCTTGATCTTGCTCTGGTAGGCGTTCAGCAGCTCCAGCTCCTGCTGCAGCTGCATCCTCAGCACCTGGTACTCCGCCTCCTGGGTCTCGTCCAGACGCAGCTGTGGGAGCAGACAAACGGGGGCGAGCGTCAGGATCACAGGAGCTCGATCTGCTCAGAGAACTGAGGTGGTGATGTGACGGCTTTAATAAAGCTGTGGTGTGCAGTTTCTGTTGGCCCCATGAGGAATGACCACAACGCTGTCTGAGCATTCACATGACCCAAGCCCCCCCTCCACCACAGTTGGTAGTAAAGTATATTCATGATGGACTCTTCAGAAGATGTAATGAAGTACGAAGCTTAGTGCCACCCAACATGATTGGGATTGGTTTAAAAAAAAAATGCAAATAACAAGAGTGTTTTTTCTCCTATCCCAGAATGCATCTGCAGTGTAGCAGCGCTGTGGAGTTAGGTCTGGCTATGTGACACTAATCTATTTATGTCGCCTACACAAATTAAATTTTCCCAAATGCTGTTTGTCCTTTGCTGTCATTGTGTGAATGTGCTGAACGGTGGCTGTGTGAAGGTGGAGGTTTCAGGTGTAGAAGGTGACTGTGTGGAGGTTTCAGGTGTAGAAGGTGGATGTGTGGAGGTTTCAGGTGTAGAATGTGGATGTGTGGAGGTTTCAGGTGTAGAAGGTGGATGTGTGGAGGTTTCAGGTGTAGAAGGTGGATGTGTGGAGGTTTCAGGTGTAGAAGGTGACTGTGTGGAGGTTTCAGGTGTAGAAGGTGGATGTGTGGAGGTTTCAGGTGTAGAAGGTGACTGTGTGGAGGTTTCAGGTGTAGAAGGTGACTGTGTGGAGGTTTCAGGTGTAGAAGGTGACTGTGTGGAGGTTTCAGGTGTAGAAGGTGACTGTGTGGAGGTTTCAGGTGTAGAAGGTGGACTGTGTGGAGGTTTCAGGTGTAGAAGGTGGATGTGTGGAGGTTTCAGGTGTAGAAGGTGGATGTGTGGAGGTTTCAGGTGTAGAAGGTGGATGTGTGGAGGTTTCAGGTGTAGAAGGTGACTGTGTGGAGGTTTCAGGTGTAGAAGGTGGCTGTGTGGAGGTTTCAGGTGTAGAAGGTGGATGTGTGGAGGTTTCAGGTGTAGAAGGTGACTGTGTGGAGGTTTCAGGTGTAGAAGGTGGATGTGTGGAGGTTTCAGGTGTAGAAGGTGGCTGTGTGGAGGTTTCAGGTGTAGAAGGTGACTGTGTGGAGGTTTCAGGTGTAGAAGGTGGATGTGTGGAGGTTTCAGGTGTAGAAGGTGACTGTGTGGAGGTTTCAGGTGTAGAAGGTGACTGTGTGGAGGTTTCAGGTGTAGAAGGTGACTGTGTGGAGGTGGAGGTTTCAGGTGTAGAAGGTGGATGTGTGGAGGTTTCAGGTGTAGAAGGTGGATGTGTGGAGGTTTCAGGTGTAGAAGGTGACTGTGTGGAGGTTTCAGGTGTAGAAGGTGGATGTGTGGAGGTTTCAGGTGTAGAAGGTGACTGTGTGGAGGTTTCAGGTGTAGAAGGTGACTGTGTGGAGGTGGAGGTTTCAGGTGTAGAAGGTGGATGTGTGGAGGTGGAGGTTTCAGGTGTAGAAGGTGGATGTGTGGAGGTTTCAGGTGTAGAAGGTGGACTGTGTGGAGGTTTCAGGTGTAGAAGGTGACTGTGTGGAGGTGGAGGTTTCAGGTGTAGAAGGTGGATGTGTGGAGGTTTCAGGTGTAGAAGGTGGATGTGTGGAGGTTTCAGGTGTAGAAGGTGACTGTGTGGAGGTTTCAGGTGTAGAAGGTGACTGTGTGGAGGTTTCAGGTGTAGAAGGTGGCTGTGTGGAGGTTTCAGGTGTAGAAGGTGGATGTGTGGAGGTTTCAGGTGTAGAAGGTGGATGTGTGGAGGTGGAGGTTTCAGGTGTAGAAGGTGGACTGTGTGGAGGTTTCAGGTGTAGAAGGTGGATGTGTGGAGGTTTCAGGTGTAGAAGGTGACTGTGTGGAGGTTTCAGGTGTAGAAGGTGGATGTGTGGAGGTTTCAGGTGTAGAAGGTGGCTGTGTGGAGGTGGAGGTTTCAGGTGTAGAAGGTGGATGTGTGGAGGTGGAGGTTTCAGGTGTAGAAGGTGGCTGTGTGGAGGTTTCAGGTGTAGAAGGTGGATGTGTGGAGGTTTCAGGTGTAGAAGGTGACTGTGTGGAGGTTTCAGGTGTAGAAGGTGGCTGTGTGGAGGTTTCAGGTGTAGAAGGTGGCTGTGTGGAGGTGGAGGTTTCAGGTGTAGAAGGTGGCTGTGTGGAGGTTTCAGGTGTAGAAGGTGGCTGTGTGGAGGTTTCAGGTGTAGAAGGTGGCTGTGTGGAGGTTTCAGGTGTAGAAGGTGGATGTGTGGAGGTGGAGGTTTCAGGTGTAGAAGGTGGCTGTGTGGAGGTTTCAGGTGTAGAAGGTGGATGTGTGGAGGTGGAGGTATCAGGTGTAGAAGGTGGCTGTGTGGAGGTGGAGGTTTCAGGTGTAGAAGGTGGCTGTGTGGAGGTTTCAGGTGTAGAAGGTGGATGTGTGGAGGTGGAGGTATCAGGTGTAGAAGGTGGATGTGTGGAGGTTTCAGGTGTAGAAGGTGGATGTGTGGAGGTGGAGGTATCAGGTGTAGAAGGTGGCTGTGTGGAGGTGGAGGTATCAGGTGTAGAAGGTGGCTGTGTGGAGGTGGAGGTTTCAGGTGTAGAAGGTGGCTGTGTGGAGGTTTCAGGTGTAGAAGGTGGATGTGTGGAGGTTTAAGGTGTAGAAGGTGGATGTGTGGAGGTGGAGGTATCAGGTGTAGAAGGTGGCTGTGTGGAGGTGGAGGTTTCAGGTGTAGAAGGTGCGCGCAGGTTTCCTTGCCTTACTCACAGCCTGTGTGGACAGCATGTCGTTGATTGAGTGGTCGTACTGCTCGGCCAGGATGGCCAGCTTACGTGTTTGCTCCTCTTTGAGGCGTTTAAGGACGGCCTTGTGGTCGGATTTGGGAGTGCTCTCCAGCAGGTGGTTCCTCAGGGCTTTGTACTGACGCGTCTGGATCTTACAGGTCTCCTGGAACTGACGCTTGATCTGCAGCTCTTTGGACTGAAACAATCAGAATCAGAAAATGGTTTATTGCCAAAGTAAGTTACACCTACAGTAGAGGCCAAAAGTTTGGACACACCTTCTCATTCAATGTGTTTCCTTTTTATTTTCATGACTATTTACATTGTAGATTCTCACTGAAGGCATCAAAACTATGAATGAACACATATGGAATTATGTACTTAACAAAAAAGTGTGAAATAACTGAAAACATGTCTTATATTTTAGATTCTTCAAAGTAGCCACCCTTTGCTTTTTTTATTAATAAGGGAAATAATTCCACTAATGAACCCTGACAAAGCACACCTGTGAAGGTAAAACCATTTCAGGTGACTACCTCATGAAGCTCATTGAGAGAACACCAAGGGTTTGCAGAGTTATCAAAAAAAGCAAAGGGTGACTACTTTGAAGAATCTAAAATATAAGACATGTTTTCAGTTATTTCACACTTTTTTGTTAAGTACATAATTCCATGTGTTCATTCATAGTTTTGATGCCTTCAGTGAGAATCTACAATGTAATTAGTCATGAAAATAAAAAAGAAACACATTGAATGAGAAGGTGTGTCCAAACTTTTGGCCTGTACTGTACGTGGAATTTGCCTTGGTGATTTGTGCGTACATACCACAGATGCTCAGAGTCTCAGAGCTAGAGTCCAAGTCAAGTCAATAAATGTATCAATAGATGTAAATCTATCCAAAAGACATTGAGTAATTGTGTATAATAATCCTGTTTAAGATTCTTCCCATAATCAAGCAGCCCTAAGTTGGTCTCCTTCATACCTTGAGGCTCTTGGGCTGCTGACGGACCTCAATGGTGTGTTTCTGTCGCAGCTCTTGCTCACGGCGCTTGTTGTACTCCATCTGGTTGGTCAGCTCGGTCTGGTGTTGCGTTCGGATCAGGTCGGCCCGGGTCCGCTGCACCGAGCCCAGCTGCCTGAACTCCAGCTCCTGGGTGGACTCGTGGTGCCGCAGCAGCATGGCGCACTCCAGATCCTTCTGGGTCTGCTTCTTGTTCAGGTCCTGGTGGAGGAACACGAGGAAGGAGAGGACAGAAGAAGACTGTAAACTCAACTCAGTGTTTCCCTTTCACAAGAAGACTTGTTCAGCCCGGTGGCTAGTGTCTGTTTTCAATGAGGGCCCGGTTAGTCACAGACTGATGACAGCATTAATGTAGAGCCCAATAGTTTCTGTATAACAGAATCGCAAAAATTGAGAATTTAAAAAAGCTATAAGACCGATTACATAGGGTCCTACATTCAGTCAGTGCTAAAAGCTAACTGGGGAACTGAAAATATGACTATGTCTGGTACCCCTTTCACACCAATGGCTCAATCAGGGTTATACCCAGGTGGACTGTGTGTTTGAATGGGGCAACGTTCCTTCATCTACTCGGCTTTAGGACCCAGGTCTGCAGGTGGGTTTGATCAGGGTAGACTATTGTATTCGTCCTGGGCGGGACAAATTATGTGATTGGTTGGAGATGACAGTGGGGCAGTCGCTACAGGTCGCCGCCTATGTTTGCCGCACTCTTTGAAAAAACAGCAACATAAATGTTGTCTCCCTGTGCTGTACGCTGGGGTTTTCACCAGAAACTTATAAAACTAGGATGTTCACAGGCAGCTGCAACAGCAGACGAGGGGCTCAGTTCATTTCCAACAGTCCACTGACAGTGGGTGCCCAGATGTTCACTAGTCTGCCTTTTGCAGAGCAGTAGCAGAGATTTACAGGCAAAACTGCCTGTAAAAACCAAGTGTTAGAACGAAAACATATGAAAATAAGTTTTCTTTCAAATTCTCTCTGCACCGCGGCTCTTACTCCCTCTCTCTGGCACGAGACACCTGACTGCAGAACGCAGATCAGTGCACCTGCCGGGGAGCGCGTATCTCTTTGTCTTTCTAAAAAAATGAGTCTTGCAGCAAACAGCAAAGCATAACTTTACTTTTAATGAAATCAAAGAGATGTTTTAGATATTAGAGTAACTTCCTTGCCCCGCTGCTGCAATAAATATGCATGAGCAGAAATCACCTGAAAGGTGTTTGATGGTTATTTATTTGTGCTTTAGAATGTAACCACGAAGTACATGGTCCCTGGTCTAAAAAGACCTTTATCCTGGCAATAGCCGAGATTTGTTAATTGTACGGTTTGAAGTGTGAAGATGGCGTGCCGTACCTCTCTGAGCAGGTCCTGCTCCAGGTTGTGGCGAGCCAGCAGCATCTTCCTCTTGTACTGGCGGCACTGCAGCTCGTAGTACTGCCGCTGCCTCCGCAGCAGGCTGGCCTCCTCCTCCGCCTGCATCTGCTGCAGACACTCCTTCTGACGGATCAGCCACTCCTGCTTCTCCCTCTTCGGAGTCGACTGGTTCTCGTTCAGCTCCTGTTAAGAGACCAAAAGTGAGACTGTAGCGCAGATGTGCCCAAATTCTTTTATATGAAGGGCCAGGAAATGATCTGGATGGTAGGCCGCCGGACAAAAATAAATGTTGGCGTTATGTGAATTGACATTACATTAAAAGCGCAACTCTCGCCAAAATGTACCTAGGATCTTTTTGTGAATGTACCCGAGACAAACTTCAGTTTTAAAGCATTTTTAGGACGGAAGCGCCACTTTTAAGATTTACCGTATTCTCATTTTTCGGTCAAATGGCCTTTTGAATGGGAGTGCTAAGGGCACTGTTATGCTAGCCTCAAAATAGCCCCTGGTGATACTTGGAGCAAAGTCTCATGTTGTGTCGAGCCTTCTTAGTGTTTTAAAAATAGCTATTTTGATGCTATCATAGTAGTGCCCCTAGCTCTCCCATTCAAAAGGCCATATGACCGAAAAAGTGGCGCTTCCGTCCTAAATATGCTTTTAAAAAACTGAAGTTTGACTTGGGTACATTCACAAAAAGACCCTAGGCTGCATTTTGGCCAGAGTTACACTTTAAATACGTTCTCATGTCTACTTTAATTGTTTTGTGTGAAGCACATTGAGCTTACGTTGTATAAAATGTGCCTACGCTCAACAGATGTGTGAGGCTGTCTCCTTCACAGCTGAATTTATAATTCATGTATGTCAATGCAATAGATGCATTTTATTTAAAGGATCAGGGTTTTATTGTCATAATATGACACAGAAGTAGTAGTTGTATTCCCTCCACGCTACACATAGAAAATGTATAAACAGATATTCAAAACATTTAAATTAGAAAATAAAACAGGACAACTAAATTATATTGACAAGGAATATATACACTGGTATTAAGTGACGGTGTGTGTGTCTGAAGGGTAACTACCAGTGTGCTGTGGTTTAGGGAATCTTATCTCAGTTAGTATTTCAATTCAATTTTATTTATAGTATCAAATCATAACATAGGTTATCTCGAGACACTTTACAGATAGAGTAGGTCTAGACCACACTCTATAATTTACAAAGCCCCAACAATTCCAGTAATTCCCTCAAGAGCAAGCAGTGCGACAGTGGCGA
Source organism: Perca schrenkii (assembly GCA_025617405.1). Classification (NCBI taxonomy): domain Eukaryota; kingdom Metazoa; phylum Chordata; class Actinopteri; order Perciformes; family Percidae; genus Perca; species Perca schrenkii. Next base: position 200,942 of record CM046801.1, on the reverse strand, counting down.
GGAAAAACTCCCTCTTGGGAAGAAACCTCGGACTATTTGGATGTGTGAACATGTGTTGGCTCGGACCTCTTTAAGCTGATCCTTGCGCTGCCGGTACTGGCGTTTCTGGGACTCAAGTAAACTGGTCAGTTCTTTCTTCTGCTGGCCCAGTATGTGCTGCTGGAACTTCTTCTCTTCTGCCAGAGCGGCTTTAGTCTGCAGGGCGACAGCAAAACACAGGCCGAGGTCAGAGGTCGGCTCTCTGAAGAACACGTTACAGCAGCGCTTTCACACATTTTATAATACAACCGGAAAGTAGCTGCTATATTTGATTACATATCCATGATCGGATGAGCCCCTTTCTCAGCGGAGACAACAGACAGAGTTAGTTAGTTAACAGTCAGTCTTACAGAGAAAAGAGAGAGACAGAAGACCAAAAAATGTTATAATAAAAAAATAAAATTATCTGGCAACTTCATATTGTCTATTTCTTTTTCCTTTTACATTTTCTTGAACTGAAAGATATTGATATTACCCTTTAAATCATTATCCACATACTCAAATACAAATTTGCTTTAAAGATGTCCGTTCACACTGGTGCCCGACAGGACTAAAACTAACCTCCTTCTCCAGGATGGCCTGGTGCTTCTTGGCCAGCTTGTCGGCCTCGGTGGAGAAGCTGTTCCTCTGATTCTCCAGCTCTTTGTCCAGCTTCAGCTGGTGCTCGTCCATCTCCGCCTTCAGCTTGTTCTCCAGCCCCATCAGCTGCTTCTGGTGCTGCCGCCTCATACGCTTGTAGCCGGACATCTGCTCCCGCAGCGCCGAGCCCTGCTCGTGTTCCTGGATCTGACGGGTCACCTGGAGGTGAACACAAGGGCACGTTCAATCTCAGAACAGCGTGCACAGTAGGCTTGTCCTCGACTAAAAATTCTTAGTCGACTTACACTTGTACGATTTTGTCAACTAATCGATTAGTTGATTTAATTGACAGAGCTGTGCTCTTTGAGAGGTGGTTAAGACTAGAAAAGCACAATATAAATGTAGTTAATTAACCATCTGTAAAACTGAGTTTCTCCACAATTAATCCTGTAAAAGCACCACTTTAAATCTTGTGTTTACCATAAATATGCTCAGAAGTTTCTTGGAAATGAGTAATTAAGCATGAATAAGCATAAAAAATGACTAATGGACTAAAGAAATCTTAGTCGACTAAGACCAAAACTACTGATTAGTCAACTAATCGACTAAGAGGTGGCAGCCCTACTGCACAGCCCTACTGCAGTTTTGCTACGGTTTCCTGATTGAATGACCTGTTCCCTCAGAACAGTGAAGCAGCTTTGAACTCTGTTTTCTCTGGTTTGGTGGCTGTGTCCCAGGTGATTTGCCAATCAGCAGAGAGGTGTCTGTAAACCCAGGTGATAGCCAATCAGCAGAGAGGTGTCTGTAAACCCAGGTGATAGCCAATCAGCAGAGAGGTGTCTGTAAACCCAGGTGATAGCCAATCAGCAGAGAGGTGTCTGTAAACCCAGGTGATAGCCAATCAGCAGAGAGGTGTCTGTAAACCCAGGTGATAGCCAATCAGCAGAGAGTGTCTGTAAACCCAGGTGATAGCCAATCAGCAGAGAGGTGTCTGTAAACCCAGGTGATAGCCAATCAGCAGAGAGGTGTCTGTAAACCCAGGTGATAGCCAATCAGCAGAGAGGTGATAATAAAAAGGAGGGTGTTCAATGTAAGTGTTGCTACGTGTTCGTCTGGGCTGAACGTGGCCCTGGTCTCTTGAGTGTTTTAATGTTCTGGTAATTGTGTTTCTGTCATCCAACAGGCCTGAGATGTGCGCAACAATGAGGTGGCATGAGAAGGCACTCCGTCAGTGCCTTGCCCGAGGGTCCATGGCAGCTCCCTCTCCCTTTTGCTCTATCAGGCAAGCCACACTGTTCCTGGGATTAGATGTGTGGCTAACAGGACTTCCCAGTGGCTTAGGTCTGCAGGCAAGTCAGAAACTGTGCCTTTAAATGAGCCAATCTCTAACATCGTAAAGTTACAACTACTCACTCTATCCACCCACCTACCTACCTACCTATATGTAGAAAGTGCTACTACTGTGCCGTTACAGTCATTCCCTGACTGCAATGACGGTGCAGACACTCACAGAGCACAGTGGCAATAATAGTCACATTAATAATGGAACAGTGACAGTTGCGAAAGACCCAGAACTCTGACCAATCAGAGCAGACTGGGTTTCATCAGGAGATGGGCTTAAAGAGATAGGCGCTAAAACTGAGCGTTTCAGACAGAGGAATAAAGAATTATAGAATAAAGGTACATTTAGAAAAATAGTTTTTTTTAACATTAAAGCATTTAAATATGTTCTAGTAGAAACCCTAAATACACTTATGAACATTAAAATGATCAGAATATGGGACCTTTAATGTAGGGAATCTGTCTTATAACTTATAACGTGATTGGGTCTATGGTTCCTATACCACAGACACTACAGGGCTCTGCTTTAATGCCAGCCGGGCCCTCGTCTGGGGGAATCCCTGCAGGTGATAGCCAATCAGCAGAGAAAGAAGATTTACCAAGGAGGCGGTCCGGATGGTGGCAAAGTGGTCCCGGTTGCGGTAATAGGCTCGGCGGCGTCCAGCCGAGGGAGCCTGAGGCTGGTCCATCTCCGGCTGGTACGGGTCATCGTAGATGTTATCCTGACCCTGAGGAGGAGGTCAGACATCTTTAACACACACAAACTGATTGGGCTGGAGAATCGATCCCAGTTCAGAACAGACCGCTTTCTTTCAAAGGTTTTGTCGGTGTTTTTGTTTTTTAGCATGATATGTCTCCTAACTTTGGAGCATTATTTAGCATGATATGTGCCCTAACTTTGGAGCATTATTTAGCATGATATGTGCCCTAACTTTGGAGCATTATTTAGCATGATATGTCTCCTAACTTTGGAGCATTATTTAGCATGATATGTGCCCTAACTTTGGAGCATTATTTAGCATGATATGTCTCCTAACTTTAGAGCATTATTTAGCATGATATGTCTCCTAACTTTAGAGCATTATTTAGCATGATATGTCTCCTAACTTTGGAGCATTATTTAGCATGATATGTCTCCTAACTTTAGATTATTATTTCGCATGATATGTCTCCTAACTTTGGAGCATTATTTAGCATGATATGTCTCCTAACTTTGGAGCATTATTTAGCATGATATGTCTCCTAACTTTGGAGCATTATTTAGCATGATATGTCTCCTAACTTTGGAGCATTATTTAGCATGATATGTCTCCTAACTTTGGAGCATTATTTAGCATGATATGTCTCCTAACTTTGGAGCATTATTTAGCATGATATGTCTCCTAACTTTGGAGCATTATTTAGCATGATATGTCTCCTAACTTTGGAGCATTATTTAGCATGATATGTCTCCTAACTTTGGAGCATTATTTAGCATGATATGTCTCCTAACTTTGGAGCATTATTTAGCATGATATGTCTCCTAACTTTGGAGCATTATTTAGCATGATATGTCTCCTAACTTTGGAGCATTATTTAGCATGATATGTCTCCTAACTTTGGAGCATTATTTAGCATGATATGTCTCCTAACTTTGGAGCATTATTTAGCGTGACATGGATTCCTTAGATCAACTGGTTTAACGTGAACTCTAACTTTAAAACAGAGCCTCTTTAAAGATCCATCTGGCGAGTTTTATAAATTGATATCTGAGTATTCAAATGAGAAAAATCCATTTCTTGAAACCCAGCCGTATAAAAAGGTTAAATTTATCAAACTTCATATTATTCTACAAACAATAACAAACATGGAGCAAAAGGAACAGTTTTGATTTCACAGATCAGGTTCCACTTATTCAGAGCCGAGTGAACCTCTCCATGCAATAAATAAATATATATATATATATAATTTAATTTTACCGTGGGTCTGTGGATGATGGAGCTGTTGGAGGTGACGGTGTGCTCGCCCTCCTGCATCATGGCCATCTCGCTGCTGCTGTCATCGGACGCGTCGGCCAGACTGTTGACCGAGCTGCTTTGAGAACTGGCTGAGATGGACATACTGGGCACCGACTGGGAGCTCTCCATGCTGTTCACTGTGCCTGTCCGCATCAGGTACTGCTCCACCTCCTGACAGACAGACAGACAGACAGACAGACAGACAGACAGACAGACAGACAGACAGACAGTATGTCAAAAATAAAAGTAAACTCCTACATAAACTGTTGGAGACTGATTTTATGATTTATTTTCCTCATTCCATTTCATTTTATACTCTTCCTCTCTTTATGGTCTTAGGATCTGTCCATTTTCCTCTATTCTCTTTCTCCCTTCATTTCCTGCTCCCTCAGTCCATACATCTGACTTCATCTTCCCTCCTCCTCTTCCTCCCCCCCCACACCTCCTCTTCCTCCCCTCCCTCAGACACAGGGCCGTTCTGCTGCGTCTCCTGGAAGAGGATCTTCTTCACCTTACGATACTGCAGGTTGTCGAGCTCTCTCACCTCCCTCCCCTCCTCTTCCTCCCCCCCCTCCTCACCTCCTCTTCATCCCCTCCCTCAGACACGGGGCCGTTCTGCTGTGTCTCCTGGAAGAGGATCTTCTTCATCTTGCGGTACTGCAGGTTGTCCAGCTCTCTCACTGCGTCCTTGGTCCGGGCGATCAGGTCCATGACGACCGTCAGCGGACGCTCACGGCACAAGAACTGATGCTGTGGAGGGAGGGAGGGAGGGAGGGAGGGAGGGAGAGAAGGAGGAAGGAGGAAGGAAAGAGACGATACAAGAGCATTACAGCACTGCCAAGGACCTTAACATTAGGTGAGATGATGCTGGGTAAGATCTCACGTTGAGCAGCACGTCCGAGGTAGGTCGGTCCTGGGGAATCTTCTGTAGGCAAGAGTCAACAAAGTTGCGGAAGGAATCAGACCTGCAGAGAGATAAAGGATGATGTCAAATATATCATTTCTTAACAGCAAAAGCTGGAAAAGAGGAGATTAAAAGCAAAGACCTTAGGTGGTTACATATTAGGGGCTGAACGGTACATGTATTCCAATTGAAACGAAACGGCACAGGCGTCACGGTTTGGTGCATGAATTCACACGGAGAACACACGGTATAAAAGATAAATAAAACCTGTGTGCAAATTAATTAATGGGATGCAGAACTACGGTTACATACGCAGGTTCTCTAGGGAGACCTAATCTGCAGCCCCGCCTTAACTCTGAAGCTCTGATTGGCTTCTATTCATTTTTGTTTTGTTGTCTTCTCTCCTCTGGGACAGGAAACTCAAGATCTTTGAGTTGTGATGTCGTCTCGGGCTTTTTGGGAAACACTGATCCACATTTTAGAGACAGAACTACTCATCCAATCATCCAGAAGATAATCTACACATTAATCAACGATAACCAAATAATCGTTAGTTGCAGCCCTAAGAGACCTACACGACTGACACAGATAACTTCTATAAGAACGGAGGAGTGGAGATGTTCTCACCAGTGGTTGGACTGGAGGATGGGGCTCTCATTCTGAGCGATGTGATATAAGGCACTCATAGCGTTCATGTTGAACAGCGGGGGCTTCCTCTCCGCTGGAAACACAAAGAGCACAACGTCAGAACAAATAAACTCATGTCTACATGTCTCTCATGTCTGCATGTCTGCACGTCTCTCATGTCTGCACGTCTCTCATGTCTGCACGTCTCTCATGTCTGCACGTCTCTCATGTCTGCACGTCTCTCATGTCTGCACGTCTCTCATGTCTGCACGTCTCTCATGTCTACACGTCTCTCATGTCTACACGTATCTCATGTCTCTCATGTCTACACGTCTCTCATGTCTGCACGTCTCTCATGTCTGCACGTCTCTCATGTCTGCACGTCTCTCATGTCTGCACATCTCTCATGTCTGCACGTCTCGCACGTCTCTCGTGTCGGCACGTCTCTCGTGTCGGCACGTCTCTCGTGTCTGCACGTCTCTCATGTCTGCACGTCTCTCATGTCTGCACGTCTCTCATGTCTGCACGTCTCTCATGTCTGCATGTCTGCACGTATCTCATGTCTGCATGTCTGCACGTCTCTCATGTCTGCACGTCTCTCATGTCTGCACGTCTCTCATGTCTACACGTCTCATGTCTACACGTCTCATGTCTACACGTCTCATGTCTACACGTATCTCATGTCTACACGTATCTCATGTCTCTCATGTCTACACGTCTCTCATGTCTGCACGTCTCTCATGTCTACACGTCTCTCATGTCTGCACGTCTCTCATGTCTACACGTCTCTCATGTCTACACGTCTCTCATGTCTGCACGTCTCTCATGTCTACACGTCTCTCATGTCTGCACGTCTCTCATGTCTGCACGTCTCTCATGTCTGCACGTCTCTCATGTCTGCACGTCTCTCATGTCTGCACGTCTCTCATGTCTGCAAGTCTCTCATGTCTCTCATGTCTGCATGTATCTCATGTCATGTCTGCATGTATCTCATGTCATGTCTGCATGTATCTCATGTCATGTCTGCATGTATCTCATGTCATGTCTGCATGTATCTCATGTCATGTCTGCATGTATCTCATGTCATGTCTGCATGTATCTCATGATACATGCAGATTGTTTCATTCATCTCCGGCCAAATTGGCTAATAACTTTATAATGCTACCCGCCAAAGGCCATTTTTACCCGCATTTAGCCGGTTACCTCGCAATATTTTAACAAAAGTATTTCAGAATCTCTCATGTCTGCACGTCTCTCACGTCTGCATGTCTCTCACGTTTGCATGTCTCTCACGTCTGCACGTCTCTCAGGTCTCTCATGTCTGCACGTCTCTCATGTCTGCACGTCTCTCACGTCTGCACGTCTCTCACGTCTGCACGTCTCTCACGTCTGCACGTCTCTCACGTCTGCACGTCTCTCACGTCTGCACGTCTCTCAGGTCTCTCACGTCTGCACGTCTCTCACGTCTGCACGTCTCTCATGTCTGCACGTCTCTCATGTCTGCACGTCTCTCATGTCTGCATGTCTCATGTCTGAATGTCTCTCATGTCTCTCATGTCTGCATGTCTGCATGTCTCTCATGTCTGCATGTCTCTCATGTCTGCATGTCTCTCATGTCTGCATGTCTCTCATGTCTGCATGTCTGCATGTCTCATGTCTGCATGTCTCTCATGTCTGCATGTCTATCATGTCTGCATGTCTCTCATGTCTGCATGTCTCTCATGTCTGCATGTCTCATGTCTATCATGTCTGCATGTCTCTCATGTCTGCATGTCTCATGTCTGCATGTCTCATGTCTGCATGTCTCTCATGTCTGCATGTCTCTCATGTCTGCATGTCTCTCATGTCTGCATGTCTCATGTCTGCACGTCTCTCATGTCTGCATGTCTCTCACGTCTGCACGTCTCTCAGGTCTCTCACGTCTGCACGTCTCTCACGTCTGCACGTCTCTCACGTCTGCACGTCTCTCACGTCTGCACGTCTCTCACGTCTGCACGTCTCTCAGGTCTCTCACGTCTGCACGTCTCTCATGTCTGCACGTCTCTCATGTCTGCACGTCTCTCATGTCTGCACGTCTCTCATGTCTGCACGTCTCTCATGTCTGCATGTCTCTCATGTCTCTCATGTCTGCATGTCTCTCATGTCTGCATGTCTCTCATGTCTGCATGTCTATCATGTCTGCATGTCTATCATGTCTGCATGTCTCTCATGTCTGCATGTCTCTCATGTCTGCATGTCTCTCATGTCTGCATGTCTATCATGTCTGCATGTCTATCATGTCTGCATGTCTATCATGTCTGCATGTCTCTCATGTCTGCATGTCTCATGTCTATCATGTCTGCATGTCTCTCATGTCTGCATGTCTCATGTCTGCATGTCTCATGTCTGCATGTCTCTCATGTCTGCATGTCTCTCATGTCTGCATGTCTCTCATGTCTGCATGTCTCATGTCTGCACGTCTCTCATGTCTGCATGTCTCTCATGTCTGCATGTCTCATGTCTGCATGTCTCTCATGTCTGCATGTCTCATGTCTCGTCTGCATGTCTCTCATGTCTGCATGTCTCATGTCTGCATGTCTCTCATGTCTGCATGTCTGCATGTCTCTCATGTCTCTCATGTCTGCATGTCTCTCATGTCTCTCATGTCTATCATGTCTCTCATGTCTGCATGTCTCTGTCTGCATGTCTCTCATGTCTGCATGTCTATCATGTCTCTCATGTCTGCATGTCTCTCATGTCTATCATGTCTCTCATGTCTGCACGTCTCTCATGTCTGCACGTCTCTCATGTCTCTCATGTCTGCACGTCTCTCATGTCTGCACGTCTCTCATGTCTGCACGTCTCTCATGTCTGCACGTCTCTCATGTCTCTCATGTCTGCACGTCTCTCATGTCTGCACGTCTCTCATGTCTGCACGTCTCTCATGTCTGCACGTCTCTCATGTCTCTCATGTCTGCACGTCTCTCATGTCTGCACGTCTCTCATGTCTGCACGTCTCTCATGTCTGCACGTCTCATGTCTGCATGTCTCATGTCTGCATGTCTCTCATGTCTCTCATGTCTCATGTCTGCATGTCTCTCATGTCTCTCATGTCTCTCATGTCTCTCATGTCTCTCATGTCTGCATGTCTCATGTCTGCATGTCTGCACGTCTCTCACGTCTGCACGTCTCTCACGTCTGCACGTCTCTCAGGTCTCTCATGTCTGCACGTCTCTCATGTCTGCACGTCTCTCATGTCTGCACGTCTCTCATGTCTGCATGTCTCTCATGTCTCTCATGTCTGCATGTCTCATGTTTCTCATGTCTGCATGTCTCATGTCTCATGTCTGCATGTCTATCATGTCTGCATGTCTCTCATGTCTGCATGTCTCTCATGTCTGCATGTCTATCATGTCTGCATGTCTATCATGTCTCTCATGTCTGCACGTCTCTCATGTATCTCATGTCTGCACGTCTCTCATGTCTGCACGTCTCTCATGTCTCTCATGTCTGCACGTCTCTCATGTCTGCACGTCTCTCATGTCTGCACGTCTCTCATGTCTGCACGTCTCTCATGTCTCTCATGTCTGCACGTCTCTCATGTCTGCACGTCTCTCATGTCTGCACGTCTCTCATGTCTGCACGTCTCTCATGTCTGCATGTCTCATGTCTGCATGTCTCATGTCTGCATGTCTCTCATGTCTCTCATGTCTCATGTCTGCATGTCTCTCATGTCTCTCATGTCTGCATGTCTCATGTCTGCATGTCTGCATGTCTCATGTCTGCATGTCTCATGTCTGCATGTCTCTCATGTCTGCACGTCTCTCACGTCTGCACGTCTCTCACGTCTGCACGTCTCTCACGTCTGCACGTCTCTCACGTCTGCACGTCTCTCATGTCTCTCATGTCTGCATGTCTCTCATGTCTGCACGTCTCTCATGTCTGCACGTCTCTCATGTCTGCACGTCTCTCATGTCTGCACGTCTCTCATGTCTGCACGTCTCATGTCTCTCATGTCTGCATGTCTCATGTCTGCATGTCTCATGTCTGCATGTCTCATGTCTGCATGTCTCTCATGTCTGCATGTCTCTCATGTCTGCATGTCTCATGTCTGCATGTCTGCATGTCTCTCATGTCTGCATGTCTCTCATGTCTGCATGTCTCTCATGTCTGCATGTCTCACATGTCTGCATGTCTATCATGTCTGCATGTCTCTCATGTCTGCATGTCTCTCATGTCTGCATGTCTCTCATGTCTGCACGTCTCTCATGTATCTCATGTCTGCACGTCTCTCATGTCTGCACGTCTCTCATGTCTGCACGTCTCTCATGTCTGCACGTCTCTCATGTCTCTCATGTCTGCACGTCTCTCATGTCTGCACGTCTCTCATGTCTGCACGTCTCTCATGTCTCATGTCTGCATGTCTCTCATGTCTCCATGTCTCTCATGTCTCTCATGTCTGCATGTCTGCATGTCTCATGTCTGCATGTCTCATGTCTGCATGTCTCTCATGTCTGCATGTCTCTCATGTCTGCATGTCTCTCATGTCTGCATGTCTCTCATGTCTCTCATGTCTGCATGTATCTCATGTCATGTCTGCATGTATCTCATGATACATGCAGATTGTTTCATTCATCTCCGGCCAAATTGGCTAATAACTTTATAATGCTACCCGCCAAAGGCCATTTTTACCCGCATTTAGCCGGTTACCTCGCAATATTTTAACAAAAGTATTTCAGAAGGAATGGAAGAAGAAAAGTATTGCGAGGGAACGCAAAGTATTCCCCAGAAAGATGTGTGCATGAGCCTTCTGGGCCTCCGTAGCTCTGAGAGGTTTTACCCAGCTCGATGGAGGTGATGCCCAGCGACCAGACGTCCACCTTGCCGTCATACTGGCCCTCGTCCATCGCCAGGATCACCTCTGGAGCCATCCTAAAAACACACAGCCAACATTTAGGAAGCTCAGTGATTTCATCCACCTTACACACACACACACACACACACACACACACACACACACACACACACACACACACACACACACACACACACACACACACACACACACACACACACACACACACACACACACACACACACACACACACACACACACACACACACGTACAGGTTTAATTATTGATGAGTATTCATTCACAATGACCCTGTTCACCCTCCAGCTGTCTTCAGGTCTAATGTAACCCATTTTGTCACAAATTTGAGTTTCTTTCAATCATAAATAAAAAATAACGTGATTGGTTTCGTACAAACATTACTCTTCACAAGTTAAATAAATGATCCGTTCACTTCTTTCTTTGAATTTGGGCATATTATTTCATGATAACATTTAAAAAAATATTCATGAAAGAACGTTGAAAAAAGTGACAAAAATGTCCAAAAAGACGGCCAAATTTTGACCCAGAAAAATTAAGTTGCTCGGTTAACGAAAAGACATCACAAGGGTTAAATTTAATCGAGTGTGTATGTGTGTGTGTCGGGAGCAAAACTTTTCAGAAAAAGCTTCAAAAACTGCCACAAAAACGTCAAAAGGCGCAGAAAAAAAAAAAGTAACAAGAAAAACTTTGATAAAAGGGACAAATGTTGAGAAAAAAATAAAGTTAAAATTTTGACCTAAAAATCAGAAAGTTGCGTGGGTTAAAAAAGACTTAAAGCAGAGTGAGGACCTGAACACACCGGCTGAGTTAATGTAGTCAGTGAAGAAGTCAACACTCACCAGCAGGGAGAGGATAGAGAGAGAGGTCTACTGACTGGAGGAGGAGGAGGAGGAGAGGATAGAGAGAGAGGTCTACTGACTGGAGGAGGAGGAGGAGGAGAGGATAGAGAGAGAGGTCTACTGACTGGAGGAGGAGGAGGAGGAGAGGATAGAGAGAGAGGTCTACTGACTGGAGGAGGAGGAGGAGGAGGAGAGGGATAGAGAGAGAGGTCTACTGACTGGAGGAGGAGGAGGAGGAGAGGATAGAGAGAGAGGTCTACTGACTGGAGGAGGAGGAGAGGATAGAGAGAGAGGTCTACTGACTGGAGGAGGAGGAAGGAGAGGATAGAGAGAGAGGTCTACTGACTGGAGGAGGAGGAGGAGGAGGAGAGGATAGAGAGAGAGGTCTACTGACTGGAGGAGGAGAGGATAGAGAGAGAGGTCTACTGACTGGAGGAGGAGGAGGAGGAGAGGATAGAGAGAGAGGTCTACTGACTGGAGGAGGAGGAAAGGATAAAGAGAGAGAGGTCTACTGACTGGAGGAGGAGGAGAGGATAGAGAGAGAGGTCTACTGACTGGAGGAGGAGAGGATAGAGAGAGAGGTCTACTGACTGGAGGAGGAGGAGGAGGAGAGGATAGAGAGAGAGGTCTACTGACTGGAGGAGGAGGAGGAGAGGATAGAGAGAGAGGTATACTGACTGGAGGAGGAGGAGGAGGAGAGGATAGAGAGAGAGGTCTACTGACTGGAGGAGGAGGAGAGGATAGAGAGAGAGGTCTACTGACTGGAGGAGGAAGAGGAGAGGATAGAGAGAGGTCTACTGACTGAAGGAGGAGAGGATAGAGAGAGAGGTCTACTGACTGGAGGAGGAGGAGAGGATAGAGAGAGAGGTCTACTGACTGGAGGAGGAAGAGGAGAGGATAGAGAGAGGTCTACTGACTGAAGGAGGAGAGGATAGAGAGAGAGGACTACTGACTGGAGGAAGAAGAGGAGAGGATAGAGAGAGGTCTACTGACTGAAGGAGGAGAGGATAGAGAGAGAGGTCTACTGACTGGAGGAGGAGGAGAGGATAGAGAGAGAGGTCTACTGACTGGAGGAGGAGGAGGAGAGGATAGAGAGGTCTACTGACTGGAGGAGGAGAGGATAGAGAGAGAGGACTACTGACTGGAGGAGGAGAGGATAGAGAGAGAGGTCTACTGACTGAAGGAGGAGAGGATAGAGAGAGAGGTCTACTGACTGAAGGAGGAGAGGATAGAGAGAGAGGTCTACTGACTGGAGGAGGAGGAGGAGGAGAGGATAGAGAGAGGTCTACTGACTGAAGGAGGAGAGGATAGAGAGAGAGGTCTACTGACTGGAGGAGGAGGGGGAGAGGATAGAGAGAGAGGTCTACTGACTGGAGGAGGAGGAGGAGAGATAGAGAGGTCTACTGACTGGAGGAGGAGAGATAGAGAGAGGGCTACTGACTGGAGGAGAGGAAAGAGAGAGGGTCTACTGACTGAAGGAGGAGAGATAGAGAGAGAGGTCTACTGACTGGAGGAGGAGAGGATAGAGAGAGGTCTACTGACTGGAGGAGGAGGAGGAGGAGAGAGAGAGAGGTCTACTGACTGAAGGAGGAGAGGATAGAGAGAGAGGTCTACTGACTGGAGGAGGAGGAGGAGAGGATAGAGAGAGAGGTCTACTGACTGGAGGAGGAGGAGGAGAGGATAGAGAGAGAGGTCTACTGACTGGAGGAGGAGAGGATAGAGAGAGAGGACTACTGACTGGAGGAGGAGAGGATAGAGAGAGAGGTCTACTGACTGGAGGAGGAGGAGAGGATAGAGAGAGGTCTACTGACTGGAGGAGGAGAGGATAGAGAGAGAGGACTACTGACTGGAGGAGGAGGAGAGGATAGAGAGAGAGGACTACTGACTGAAGGAGGAGGAGGAGGATAGAGAGAGAGGTCTACTGACTGGAGGAGGAGGAGGAGAGGATAGAGAGAGGTCTACTGACTGGAGGAGGAGGAGGAGGATAGAGAGAGAGGTCTACTGACTGGAGGAGGAGGAGGAGAGGATAGAGAGAGGTCTACTGACTGGAGGAGGAGGAGGAGGATAGAGAGAGAGGACTACTGACTGGAGGAGGAGGAGGAGGAGAGGATAGAGAGAGAGGTCTACTGACTGGAGGAGGAGGAGAGGATAGAGAGAGAGGTCTACTGACTGGAGGAGGAGGAGGGTAGAGAGGGCTACTGACTGGAGAGGAGGAGGAGGATAGAGAGGTCTACTGACTGGAGGAGGAGGAGGAGAGAGAGAGGACTACTGACTGGAGGAGAAGGAGGAGAGGATAGAGAGAGAGGACTACTGACTGGAGGAGAAGGAGGAGAGGATAGAGAGAGAGGTCTACTGACTGGAGGAGAAGGAGGAGAGGATAGAGAGAGAGGACTACTGACTGGAGGAGGAGGAGGAGAAGTCAACACTCACCAGTAGGGAGTCCCCACGAAGGAGTTGGCCGGAGCCACGATGGAGGCGGAGCCAAAGTCCCCCAGTTTGACCTGACCGGGCTCAGTCAGCAGGATGTTTCCTGCTTTCACGTCCCTACAGACCATAATACCACACGTTAGGACACACACACACACACACACCTACAGACCATAATACCACACGTTAGGACACACACACACACACACCTACAGACCATAATACCACACGTTAGGACACACACACACACACACACACACACCTACAGACCATAATACCACACGTTAGGACACACACACCTACAGACCATAATACCACACGTTAGGACACACACACACACACACACACACACACACACACCTACAGACCATAATACCACACGTTAGGACACACACACACACACACACACCTACAGACCATAATACCACACGTTAGGACACACTCACACACACACACCTACAGACCATAATACCACACGTTAGGACACACACACACACACACACACACACACACACACACAGACCATAATACCACACGTTAGGAAACACACTCACACACACACACCTACAGACCATAATACCACACGTTAGGACACACACACCTACAGACCATAAACCACACGTTAGACACACACACACCCCCCTACAGACCATAATACCACACGTTAGGACACACTCACACACACACCTACAGACCATAATACCACACGTTAGGACACACACACACACACACACACCTACAGACCATAATACCACACGTTAGGACACACACACACACACCTACAGACCATAATACCACACGTTAGGACACACTCACACACACACCTACAGACCATAATACCACACGTTAGGACACACACACACACACACACACACACACCTACAGACCATAATACCACACGTTAGGACACACACACACACACACACACACACACCCTACAGACCATAATACCACACGTTAGGACACACACACACACCCACACCTACAGGATACACACACACACACACACACGCACACACACTCAAATACCACACGTTAGGACACACACACACACACCCTACAGACCATAATACCACACGTTAGGAAACACACTCACACACACACACCTACAGACCATAATACCACACGTTAGGACACACACACACACACACACACCTACAGACCATAATACCACACGTTAGGACACACACACACACACCTACAGACCATAATACCACACGTTAGGACACACTCACACACACACCTACAGACCATAATACCACACGTTAGGACACACACACACACACACACACACACACACCTACAGATCATAATACCACACGTTAGGAACACACACACACACACACACACACACACACACCCCCCTACAGACCATAATACCACACGTTAGGACACACACACACACACACACACACCTACAGACCATAATACCACACGTTAGGACACACACACACACACACAGACCATAATACCACACGTTAGGAAACACACTCACACACACACACCTACAGACCATAATACCACACGTTAGGAAACACACTCACACACACACACCTACAGACCATAATACCACACGTTAGGACACACACACACACACACACAGACCATAATACCACACGTTAGGACACACACACCTACAGACCATAATACCACACGTTAGGACACACACACACACACACACCTACAGACCATAATACCACACGTTAGGACACACACTCACACACACCTACAGACCATAATACCACACGTTAGGACACACACTCACACACACACACACACCTACAGACCATAATACCACACGTTAGGACACACACTCACACACACACACACACACCTACAGACCATAATACCACACGTTAGGACACACACTCACACACACACACACACACACACACACCTACAGACCATAATACCACACGTTAGGACACACACTCACACACACACACACACACACACACACACTAATACCACATGTTAGGACACACACACACATCCCTACAGACCATAATACCACACGTCACACATGTTTCTAAACATTAAAACACACAAGTCAAATTCACTGATAAGAATAAAAATTCTGTTAAATATCTGGAAATAATCAGGAACACGTAGCGCCTTGTTAGGGGGGGTATCGTTCAAAAATATTTAATACCGATATTGAGAACGTGACTTTGATATCGGTTATGAAACAATATTATTTATTTATTTTTTAATACCAATTTTATTAAACAAAAAGAAGCGACAACATAACAGCTTCATGTTTTTATTTATGTTTGAGCTGCGACTAAGTCACTCAGCGCCACGCTGGAAATAAGAACCAGCTCGGTCCGTGTACCGCTCATCAGTCTCAGTTACAGTACGACTGCAGTTTTCTGCCGATACTCTTCCAGATACAGTACAGGCCTAAGGTTTGGACACACCTCCTCATTCAATGTGTTTCTTTATTTTCATGACTATTTACATCGTAGATTCTCACTGAAGACATCAAAACTATGAATGAACACATATGGAATTATGTACTTAACAAAAAAGTGTGAAATAACTGAAAACATGTCTTATATTTTAGATTCTTCAAAGTAGCCACCCTTTGCTTTTTTTGATAACTCTGCAAACCCTTGGTGTTCTCTCAATGAGCTTCATGAGGTAGTCACCTGAAATGGTTTTACCTTCACAGGTGTGCTTTGTCAGGGTTCATTAGTGGAATTATTTCCCTTATTAATAAAAAAAGCAAAGGGTGGCTACTTTGAAGAATCTAAAATATAAGACATGTTTTCAGTTATTTCACACTTTTTTGTTAAGTACATAATTCCATATGTGTTCATTCATAGTTTTGATGCCTTCAGTGAGAATCTACAATGTAAATAGTCATGAAAATAAAAAGGAAACGCGTTGAATGAGAAGGTGTGTCCAAACCTTTGGCCTGTACTGTATGTCGCAGCCTTCGGTGGTGTGTTTATTGCGCCAGTTGATATCGCGATAATGATTCAGAGTTGCCAGAAAGGCTGCAAGGAGCAAACACACCGTAAAACACACGTTACCTGTGAATCATGTTGTGAGAGTGAAGATACGCTAATCCCTGCAGTGCACCGTGGGTAATAGCAGCTATTTCTATTTCCTGGAGCGGCTTTTTGTGAACTGCGAAGAGAAGGGGAAACAAAGAGTCAGAAAGCACAGCAACAGAGGGATAAAGAATCATGTTTTCATAAGTGACTGGGTGTTAAACAGACCTTCGAGGAGGTCCGAGGCCGAGCCCAGGCAGTACTCCATCACCAGCTGGGAATCAATCAGACACAGAAACATCTTCATCTACATCCACTTTGATATTACACAAACAAAAGACACGTGTGGAAATATCCTTAGTTGCAGCCTTTTATTTTAGTCTTGTTCTGTGGAACTTTCTGGACCAACTCGGGGAGACTGATCAGTCACGCTGGCTTTATGGCAGAGGGCCATCTGGTTGGTGGGTCTGCAGCTTAAAGGAACACGCCGACTTATTGGGAGTTTATCTTATTCACTGTAACCCCCAGAGTTAGACTAGTCCATACATACCCTTCTCATCTCTTATTGGGACTTTATCTTATTCACTGTAACCCCCAGAGTTAGACTAGTCCATACATACCCTTCTCATCTCCGTGTGTGCTGTAACGCTGTCTGACGGTTCCAGCATTAGCTTAGCTTAGCACAGATCCTGCAGGTAACTGGTTCCAACTAGCCTACTGCTCAGAATTGTGACATAAGTGACAAAATAACTCCAACATGTTCCTATTTACATGTTTTGATTTGTAGAGTCACAGCGTGTACAAAAAACAACGTAACATGAGACACAGCCATCTTCTAACTGTAAACAAACCGGGAACTATATTCTCAGACAGGCTTGCTGCGAGCATATCACTCCGCCCAAGTACTATATTCTTCCGCCTGAGAATATAGTTCCAGGTTTGTTTACTGTTAGAAGACGGCTGTGTCTCATGTTGCGTTGTTTTTTGTACACGCTGTGACTCTATAAATCACAACATGTAAATAGGAACATGTTGGAGTTATTTTATCACTTATTGGGAGCAGTAGGATTACTGGAACCAGTTACCTGCAGGATCTGTGCTGGCCTGATGCCGCTGGAGCCGTCAGACAGCGTTACAGCACGCACGGAGATGAGAAGGGTATGTATGGACTAGTCTAACTCTGGGGGTTACAGTGAATAAGATAAATTCCCAATAAGTCTGCATGTTCCTTTAAGACCAGCACACCCATGGGCCACAGATGGGAGCAGGGTCATTTGCTATTTAAACAATGCGGGCGCTGGATGGGAAACTGACAACTGCGTCGGTCTTAAACTAGCAAAGACACTTGGGCTGTGCTGCACTGGGGGCAAGATAGGGCAGTCTGAGTTTAAGGTTTCCAAAATCTACCAAGCAGGTCTGCAGGTTGTGTTAATTTTCCAAAGCTTGTAGGACATACGTACCCATGCTGTGTGCTCCTTCAGGTAACAGCCCCGGTACTCAATGGTGTTCGGGTGGCGAAGTTTCTGCAGGAACTTCACCTCCTTAATGATGTCCTGCCATTTCTGCACATCATCACAAAACACCGCTTATTAGGCTTTTCAAAGCACATTTTAGAGACAGATTGTTATCACGAGAAAAATATTTTAATTATCAATGACCAGACCCACCTATCATGTTATTTATCAAACATCTCTCTTTATTAAAACATGCAGTAAGAAAGAAATGATTTGTGTTGAGAAGGTGGAGGACAAAGTACTTCTCTGCCTTTGAGAAAATGAAAGCTCAGATGGACCAATCAGGACTCTTCTCCTTATGATGTCATAAGGAGCAACGTTACCTCCCCTTTCTCTGCTTTACTCACCCAGAGAATTTGGCACACCCATGAGAGAGAGACATCATGGCTTTCAAACAAGCAAAGTGGCAGTTGGTAAAAGAGACTTATAGATACAGTATTAGGGACCACTAAGGTCTATATAAAAGAGACTTCAGATACAGTATTAGGGGACCACTAAGGTCTATATAAAAGAGACTTCAGATACAGTATTAGGGGACCACTAAGGTCTATATAAAAGAGACTTCAGATACAGTATTAGGGGACCACTAAGGTCTATATAAAGAGACTTATAGATACAGTATTAGGGGACCACTAAGGTCTATATAAAGAGACTTATAGATACAGTATTAGGGGACCACTAAGGTCTATATAAAAGAGACTTCAGATACAGTATTAGGGGACCACTAAGGTCTATATAAAAGAGACTTCAGATACAGTATTAGGGGACCACTAAGGTCTATATAAAAGAGACTTCAGATACAGTATTAGGGGACCACTAAGGTCTATATAAAAGAGACTTCAGATACAGTATTAGGGGACCACTAAGGTCTATATAAAAGAGACTTCAGATACAGTATTAGGGGACCACTAAGGTCTATATAAAAGAGACTTATAGATACAGTATTAGGGGACCACTAAGGTCTATATAAAAGAGACTTATAGATACAGTATTAGGGGACCACTAAGGTCTATATAAAGAGACTTATAGATACAGTATTAGGGGACCACTAAGGTCTATATAAAAGAGACTTCAGATACAGTATTAGGGGACCACTAAGGTCTATATAAAGAGACTTATAGATACAGTATTAGGGGACCACTAAGGTCTATATAAAAGAGACTTCAGATACAGTATTAGGGGACCACTAAGGTCTATATAAAAGAGACTTATAGATACAGTATTAGGGGACCACTAAGGTCTATATAAAGAGACTTATAGATACAGTATTAGGGGACCACTAAGGTCTATATAAAGAGACTTATAGATACAGTATTAGGGGACCACTAAGGTCTATATAAAAGAGACTTCAGATACAGTATTAGGGGACCACTAAGGTCTATATAAAGAGACTTATAGATACAGTATTAGGGGACCACTAAGGTCTATATAAAGAGACTTATAGATACAGTATTAGGGGACCACTAAGGTCTATATAAAGAGACTTATAGATACAGTATTAGGGACCACTAAGGTCTATATAAAAGAGACTTATAGATACAGTATTAGGGGACCACTAAGGTCTATATAAAAGAGACTTATAGATACAGTATTAGGGGACCACTAAAGTCTATATAAAAGAGACTTCAGATACAGTATTAGGGGACCACTAAGGTCGATATAAAAGAGACTTATAGATACAGTATTAGGGGACCACTAAAGTCTATATAAAGAGACTTATAGATACAGTATTAGGGGACCACTAAAGTCTATATAAAAGAGACTTCAGATACAGTATTAGGGGACCACTAAGGTCTATATAAAAACATCCAAAAGAGCACCATGTCATGGGACCTTTAAAAGCCAGCCATTTTTAAACCAACTGAAAGAGTTCATTAGTAGATTATGAACAGTTCATTGCCTAACTGATAAAATCTAAATGTTTTTATTAAAAAACGTTTTTTAGATATTAAAAGGAGGGACTTTTTAATATCTAAAAAGGGAGAAGACCTCTTCATTTCCAGGTCGTTACCTCGTTTGTCTGCTTGCCGCTGTACGACATTTTCTTAATGGCCACCACCTCATTGTTGCGCACATCTCGGGCCTGTTGATGACAGAAACACAAAAAAGAAATTCTTGAAACTTTGATTTGATTTCTTTAAACATAATCTGGCTGCAGGAACACCACACTGAGTGTCTTGTTGTTTTATACTTATACACAGATAAGGAAACTACCTACGAACAAGTAGAAGATGATCCTATTTTAACTTGAGATCTCCACTTTTGAGCAGCCCAGGATTTTATGTAACAACAGCTGACTGTGTCCTGCAATAACAAATCAGTCGCTTCATCTCTCGCTCGTTGCCTTTTATTTTTTTCTCTTTTTTCCAAAGCTGCCTTCAAGTGCAGTCGGAAATGTTGGTTTCCCCACCGCTGCAGCTGCTACCAAAGCTTCGAACATTTGCTGTTGAACAGCAGCGAAGCTCACAGAATAGTGTTGGGTACAGCCCTATCTCGCTTTCTCACACACACACCTCTGGGAACAGTCAGTATAAAGCCGTGGCACTCTTGCTAAATTCATGCAAATTGATGCACATCAAACATCTATTTTGGTTCCAACATCTCTAATGGCCTTTTAAAAAGGATCCTCTGAAACTCAGACATTCAGTGAGAACACTGTGGAGGTGTTAGACACACACACATGGTAATTGTCTGATTCACAGATTCTTTTTTTAGTGCTTAAATGCAGATGACACAGAATTTCTGTCTGGGAGAACCCACACAAAGTAACACTGGTTCCTGCAGCCTTCTGGGCTCAGTGTGGGTTTATTCTAAAAGAAATTCTTGAAACATTTGAACATACCTACGAACAAGTAGAAGATGATCCTATTTTAACTGTATGTTTGCATCTGTGTATGGTCTCTGAATCACCTTCCATATCTCTGATTTATTCTCATCTATGCTGTGCTCATTAACAGCTGTTGCGGCTGACCAATTACAAATATCCTAATCTTCTTGCATAGACATCCATGATAAACAGCGACAGAAAATTACCCACAAAAATGACAACAAGCGTGGATGAGACTGATGTAGTTGTAACAGCTCAATAATAACTCTGAAACTACAATTTCTTCAACACGCTGGCCTGTTGCGCTCTCTCAGCCAGGTGACTTAAACCCTAAACCTGTTTCTTGCTTCTTATGCTAACGAGATCATGCTCCTTGGCGTCCTGCGGGCAGCATGTCTGAGGGCGAATGGGGTCAGTCTTCACCTCCGAGACTGAAATGCTGACCATTAATAGCATGAAACAGGTTTTATATTGTTCTTCCCCCACACACACTCTCATTGGATCTAAAATTGCTAAGATTAAACCATTAGTCGTCAACTATTAAATTAATCCCCAACTATTTTGATAGTCGAATTTATCGGTTTGAGTCATTTCTTTATGATAAAACAGGTAAACTAGTGTGATGTCAGCTTGTTAAATGTGAATATTGTTCTAGTGTCATCTCTCCTCTGGGACAGGAAACTGAAGATCTTTGAGTTGGGGACAAAAAAAGATATTTGGGGACGTCATCTTGGGCTTTTTGGGAAACTCTGATCTACATTTTTCACCATTTTCTGACACTTTAGAGACAGAACAACTGATCTATTAATCCAGAAGATAATGCACACATTTATCCGCCATGAAAGTAATCGTTGCAGCCGTCATGAACGGCCTGTCTGGTTGTCGGCTCCATCTCGTCCACAGATGATCCTGAAGACGCTGTAAAGACAGACAGACAGACAGACAGACAGACAGACACGTCTCTACTTACAAAGTAAACGGCTCCGAAGCTGCCGTGGCCGATCTCACGGAGGTCGGCGAACAGCTTCTCCGGGTCATCTTTGCAGAAAAGGTCAGCCACCTCGGGGTCTTTGATGCTGCCCGACCGTGCACTCGAGGGCATGGCCAGGGCCTGGAACACAGCAGAGAGCACAGGTCAGACTCTGGGGTCAAAGGTCAGAACAGGGCTCAGTAGGAATACACAACAATAACATTAGACCGTGTTATCGTCAATAAAGTCGCCCGTAGAATGGGAGGGAATCACCAGAGGCACCACGATATAATTTGACACCACAATACGATGTCAGCACGAGGCGATGCCACAGCGATATGATGCCACCGCGAGGCGATGCCAGCGCGAGACGATGCCAGCGCGATACGATGCCAGCGCGAGGCGAGCGCGAGACGATGCCAGCGCGAGGCGATGCCAGCGCGAGGCGATGCCACCGCGAGGCGATGCCAGCGCGATACGGTGCCAGCGCGATACGGTGCCACAAACATACTGCGATGCAATTTATTACCGTGTTTTCCAACTTCAAATTATGTCCCCAAAAATATGTCAACATTTCATCTCAAAGAAATGAGACCAAACAACTAATAAAGATTAATAGACAATGAGCCGTAATCACATCTGGAAACATGGGCCTAGTTTATTTCTGTGTTCAGACATTTCCTTTAGCAGCATCAGAAACGATCAACAGATGTATTGACCGGCCTGGAGTCAGAGCAGGCTGCTATCCTGGGTTCATTTTTGCTGAAACAACATCAACACCTCCTCTGTGGTTTAAATTTAGATCATCGACTGTGTCCCCATTTGGTTTTTGAGGTGATGTGACGCGTCTGTTTTCCACTTCATTTGGGCAGAACACCATCTAATGAATGTGTTAAACACGCTGGAAAATGCATTTACACTCGTGTAAAGTGTGTGACCCAGTTGCAACGTCCCCCTCATGTGAAACCAAAATCAGAGACTTCATCAGCATCCTGATGCTCTGAGTCATTCCAGCGCTGCACGTCTCAACCACTCTGTAACATTTCAGGAATTTAATGC
This sequence comes from Perca schrenkii, assembly GCA_025617405.1. Classification (NCBI taxonomy): domain Eukaryota; kingdom Metazoa; phylum Chordata; class Actinopteri; order Perciformes; family Percidae; genus Perca; species Perca schrenkii. The sequence goes on along the minus strand of CM046801.1, from coordinate 177,946 downwards.
CTGGCTGCTTTTAAAAGTTCTCATGACGGTGTTTCAGCGCCGTGGTGATTTATCTCCCCGGCTGATCTATCTGGGACAGAAACCAGCCGACAAGTTGGGACACGAAGTGGAAGCTGGATGTTCAACTGTAGAGGCGACAGTTACAAACTAGAGCTGCACGATGGGAGGAACATGTGCAATAACTAGAGCTGCACGATGGGAGGAACATGTGCAATAACTAGGGCTGCACGATGGGAGGAACATGTGCAATAACTAGGGCTGCACGATGGGAGGAACATGTGCAATAACTAGGGCTGCACAATGGGAGGAACATGTGCAATAACTAGGGCTGCACGATGGGAGGAACATGTGCAATAACTAGGGCTGCACGATGGGAGGAACATGTGCAATAACTAGGGCTGCACGATGGGAGGAACATGTGCAATAACTAGGGCTGCACAATGGGAGGAACATGTGCAATAACTAGGGCTGCACGATGGGAGAACATGTGCAATAACTAGAGCTGCACGATGGGAAAACATGTGCAATAACTAGGGCTGCACAATGGGAGGAACATGTGCAATAACTAGGGCTGCACAATGGGAGGAACATGTGCAATAACTAGGGCTGCACGATGGGAGGAACATGTGCAATAACTAGGGCTACACGATGGGAGGAACATGTGCAATAACTAGGGCTGCACAATGGGAGGAACATGTGCAATAACTAGGGCTGCACAATGGGAGGAACATGTGCAATAACTAGGGCTGCACGATGGGAGGAACATGTGCAATAACTAGGGCTGCACAATGGGAGGAACATGTGCAATAACTAGGGCTGTACGATGGGAGGAACATGTGCAATAACTAGGGCTGTACGATGGGAGGAACATGTGCAATAACTAGGGCTACATGATGGGATGAACATGTGCAATAACTAGGGCTGCACAATGGGATGAACATGTGCAATAACTAGGGCTACACGATAGGAACATGTGCAATAACTAGGGCTGCACGATAGGAACATGTGCAATAACTAGGGCTAAACGAAGGGTGGGTCCTGAACAAAGCCGCCATGTTTAAATAGTTTAGCCAGCTGTGTTTTGTTGCTGCCTCCAGCTTCTTTAGAAACTAAATGTGTCTCCTGACAAACAGCCGAATGCTGAGAATCAGAAACACAGCTTCCACGTTCTGTAATAAATAGAGGAATTCATCAGGTTATTTTAAAAAGCTGCAGATTTATTATCTATCTCCCAAATAATCAATTACTAATTTGAGCCTTGGTTGAAATATAAGGGAAGGTGTCGTCATTCTAAAGAGAATATCGCTAATTACCTTTGGGCATAAAAAAGATAAAAACAAATCTTTACACCAATGTAATGACATGCGTGTGTTGAGAGGAATCAGCAGACTGACAGCGCCACAACTCAAATCAATCATCCACGAAGAGAAGAGTCAAGCTGAGCTTCAAAATTAATCATCCGACTAAATCAGCCTCCCTGAAAGTAATCTCAGGCTGCACACTGAGCCGTGGTTCCTGACGAGAGCAGCGTGGTTTTATAACGGGGTTAATGTAGCTGCTCGTCTCTGAGTGTCAGCTGGCGCCCGGAGGAGCCTCAGTGACTACATGGAAACACGCCCTCCAGGTCTCCGTTTAATGCAGTACAGCGAGGCTTGTTCCGCTTAAAGCACTGCTGCTGTTTAAATGCACAAGTGCTAGACAAGGAGACAGATTCCTACCCTCCCTCCGACCCCCCCCCCCTCTCCAACCAAACATTCCTTCCAAACGCAGTGAACCGACTTCCAATTATATATATTGTGGCACTCGGTGACCTGATGGTGTTTAATCCAAGGCAAGGAAGCAGCAGACGCCTGCGGCTGCTGTCTACAGTCAGTCTCTACATATAGAGCATCAACAACTCTTTTATACATTACAAAAAAAAGGTAAAAGGAAATGCTGGGTATCTTGTTGCTTCACACTTTCACACAAAACTGGAATCTACCTACAAGCAAGTCGAAAATAATCCTATTTTAACTGTTTGTATGTTTGCTTGATCTCTGATTTATTCAACTTAGCTGTGCTCTTCAACAGCTGTTTCCGTCGGGTGGGGAGAGTCGACCAATTAGAGAATATCCTCGTCTTCTTGCTAGCTACATACATGATAAATAGCAACAAAAACAACAACAAGTGTGGATGAGCCTGACAGTCAGGTGAGAAAAAAACAATCTTAAAAAAATGTGAGGGACAGAAATGTATAACAGAGCAAGAACAGCTCAATACATAACTAAAAAAGCTGGTCCCAACAGAGCGGAAAGGTAATCACAAACAAACGGTCAAAAACGGTTAGTATATGTTTAGTTTATATCATCGACGTTCCACTTCCAGGGATGCTTCGGTGCCGCCAGAACATCTGCCGGATGTCTGTTATTTTCACATGTTCCACCAGAACCAGTTCCTTCCTGAGACTATTTAGCAGAGGCACCGTGGCTCCGTCTGGAGCTTAGTCCCGCCCACGATGATTTTGATTGGTTTAGAGAAATAAATAAACCAGAGCAGGATTCTTCTCCCATCCAGGAATGCTGTGAGGACTAGCTCCTCCTCCACAGAGCTGTGGAGGAAGGTCTGGCAATGGGAGACGTACGTACGTATGTATGTATGTATATATTAGGGCTGTCAACGAATATTCTAAATTTCGAATATATATTCGAATAGTTTTAAAAAAACGAATTTCGAAGGTGAAAATTAATATTCGAATTAAAAAGAAAAAGTGGAAAAAAACGCTGGCGGTAGCAGAAGCTGTCTGGCTGTCCGCTTTGCTAGCACGCCTGAAAGCCGTTACATACCGGACGCAGCCCAGCTGGAGCATACAAATGGGATCGCCGTGACTATTTATACCTGTGCTGGTATATACTGTCTATGGCTGGTACTCGCGACACTAGCTGCAGTCTTCTCCTGAACAGCGGTGACGCTAATGAGCAAATGCTACCAACGCTGCCCTTTCTACGGACTAGAAGAAGAAGAAAAAGGTAAACAACGGCAGAAGTGGCAGCAGCATTGCCGTTAATGCTTCGATGTGATTCACTGACCTACTTCGTCGGATCGAGTCTTTCATTCACCATAAAGAACTCATCTTAACCCGGTAAGTTTACCAGAGAGACCTGCAGTCACTCTGAGAGTCCTGTGATCTGATTGGATGACCTGCAGTCACTCCGAGAGTCCTGTGATCTGATTGGATGACCTGCAGTCACTCCGAGAGTCCTGTGATCTGATTGGATGACCTGCAGTCACTCCGAGAGTCCTGTGATCTGATTGGATGACCTGCAGTCACTCCGAGAGTCCTGTGATCTGATTGGATGACCTGCAGTCACTCCGAGAGTCCTGTTGTCGGCGAACTCAAAAAAAAGAGACGTGCGCGACGTCGGCTCGGCCGGATATTGCATAATTTTGACGTCACGATGTCGCGCGCCACCTTGGATGCATGCACCATAGATATCTATGGCATGCACAACCATATATATATATATATATATATATATATATATATGCACAACCAGATGTTCGAATATTCATTTCTATTTTAGAGGGAATATTCGAACGTCATTTTTAAGCAATTTTGACAGCCCTAGTGTGTGTGTGTATATATATATATACACACACACACACACACACACACACACACACACACACACACACACACACACACACACACACACACACACACACACACACAAAGCAAGAACAGTTTTTCTAAATTACGAGACACGGGCATCCTAATTGCCTAAACAAAGTAATTGGTCATGGATCTTCATCAGGTCTATCCCTTTCCATATTTTCAAAAGAAAAAGCCACACAGGGACCAAATGTTGTGGTTTTCATGACTAAATGGAAATCCTCTGAAAACCCAAGTTCATGAAAAGTACACCAAAGTTTCTCACTATTGCTGTCCCCCATTCCCCTCAGCTTCATGTTGAAAAGCAAAAAAAAAAATAAAACCCCTAAATCATTCACCATGTATTAAATGAGAAGACGTCTAGTCGCTGTATCTATTTTTAGCTGTTCTCACAAGTCCAAGCACACAAACACTGGGGGAAGAAAGTTCCCTCAACATCCCAGAGCAGCACACGTTAGTTTGGGTTGCATTTAAAAGCGAGCGCTAAAAGACTGAGAAAGGAAAAGGGGAACAGAGCTTCAGACGGGCCTTTCTAAAAGTGACGGGACATTTGTTGTGTCAGTTGTGCCGAATGACCGAGACCACATCGCTGAACTCGACCCTGACTGCAAGAAGCTCATTGCTGTAAATGTGTAACATTCACAAAAAGTTAACCAACAAACTAAATTGGGGTAATTTTCCCTTCTTTTTTTTTTTTTTTTATAAAAGGAAAGTGGTTGGATGACAGGCAGTGAGGTTATCATTATTTTCCACTGGGTGGGGTCCTAACTAAAGAAAAGTTCTTACTGTAGCATTAACACGGACATATTCCCAAAACTGTACCACTAATGCAGGGTTTACCCCCCCCTCTTATAAGGTTAGGGTGCAGCCCCCGAGCTGAAGGAATGAAACAAAGACTTTCCTCAGATCTGATGGTTGTAGTCGGACTTCTTTAGCTTTAAGTTTTATCTTTAGTGTCATTTATATATTATCTGCTCTAGCTTTTCCAACTTTTTAGACACAGATATGGAGATAACAGTCCAAAACAATGTGAAAAAGACGCAAAACTACCAAAAAAAGGGACGACAAAGAGACACTAAATGGGGGGGGGGCCTCTAGCTCGCTCAGTGAGAGCGTGTGCCCTATGTAGGCTGAGTCCTTTGCAGCAGCCAGGGTTAGAGTCACAACTGTGGCCCTTTGCTGCGTGTCCTGCCCCATCTCTCTCCCACCTTCCACTGTCTCTATCTAATAAAGGGCAAAGCCCCCCAAAATAAATAAAGACACCAAATGACAACAGAGACCCAAAGCAACCCCCGAGAAAACAGGAAGTGACACATAATGTTTCAGTGACAATGGAATATGTGGAAATGTTAGTGTAATAGTGACAGCTGAATGAATGAACTGAAGGGTATTTAAACTAGAGTTTCTCATTTTACTTTCTAAGAGCAAATCAAAGACCACTGGGACCGGGGCTGAGGCTACAAGGGATACAGCTACGGACACTTAAGTTCAGACACCAGAACGACTAGTTAAGTTCAGGAAAAAGATCGTGGTTTGGATAAAAACACTCCCAAGGGTGGCCGGGTTGGTTCAGCGGGTAGAGCAAGTGCACACATACTGAGAGGTTTATGCCTCAACGCAGAGGTCCAGGGTTCGACTCCGACCTGTGATGATTTCATTTCTCTCTCTCACACCTAGCTGTCCTGTCAATTAAAGGCGGAAAAGCCCCAAAATAATCTTTAAGACACTCCCAAGGAACGAACACGCTTTTCCTGGGCGCAAATATTACAAATATATTATATATATTATATTACCCTTTTCCCTAACATCCGGCCGTAGCTGTATCGCTTCTAGCCACAACCCCCAGACCCGAGTAGGGCTGCACGATGAGGAACACATCCCATTGTGATTATGTTAACTGATATTGCGATTGTAATCAGGATATTGGAGGGAATGATCCATTTTGTATCGTTATTCTCATTAAAACAATATTAAAACTAGAATGATGATAGTGTGATGTTAGCGATGATGTGCACCAAACAAAGATGTGTTATTATGTCTGGAGGAGACGGCTGGAAGTTTGACACTGATTATTTAACAAATAAAGCCCCCCCCCCACCTCCTGGTACACTAGACTAGCTAGTCCATATTGCGATATTGATAAAATTGCTTTTAATTGTGCAGCCCTAGCTTGAATCCCCCTGGAAAAGCTAACAAGCTAACAGAATGTAGCATCACTTACCGCGGCTTATTGTGGTTCCGCTCCGGACCGAAAAATAACCGTTAGCAGCCGAGCTAGCGAGCCTCTATCCTCATAGCCCGGGTCTCCTCTCTCATAGCCCGGGTCTCCTCTCTCGTAGCCCGGGTCTCCTCTCTCGTAGCCCGGGTCTCCTCTCTCGGCAGATTATCAACACGACGCCGGTCTCATTTCCCCCAAAACGTCCCGACCCTGAGGTTAATAAACTGCTGCTAGTTCCGCTGGTTCAAACGGAAACTCGGCGGTTGCCCTCGTTAGCTCGCGGGGCTAGCCTGAACTAATTGGCTAGCTTAGCTTCGATAGCTTGAGCTAACGGTAACGTTAGCTTCGATAGCTTGAGCTAACGGTAACATTAGCGGTTCTACGGGGTGTGGCTGATGTTTCTCCGCGAGGCCCACTTCCAAACATGCTGTCCCGTTAACGCCTGGCTGTTCTTAACATATATTGTTAAAACCCGACTGAACGCCTGCACCCCGTCCCGACGGCTTGGCTCTTTAACCGTTTTTGTTCTTTGCTAAATACAAGATGGCACAGACCGGAGGGGCGGGGCCACAGACTGTATATTAATGTAACATCCGGTCTACTGTTCCATTTCCGGTGAGGTTTCCGCTTCACAAATAAAGGGGTATAAATAAATCGACCTAGATGATATTAATAATCCAGTACAAAGGCTCCAAGGCTTGATTTAATAATGATTCCTTTAATAAGAATGTAATGTTGGTCACATTTTATAATGTTGAGGCACAGCTGGAAATGCAGAGTTCTCGCGAGATTTGAGTCTGGATTCCTAGGCTACTTAATATCAGTGGTGGGACAAATAATCAGATACTACAGGTGAATAGGGTAACAAAGTATTTTAACTTATGGATATCCCCATGAAACTTCCCCACTAGATTACTTACATTAAGATTAAAAAAATTGCATTATAGGTTTTCTGCATTCTCAGCATTTATATATATTCTGTCTATTCATGTTTACCAGGGGGGTCAAACTCATTTTCCCAGAGGGCCACACTGGAAAAAGAGCATCCCACCGAGGGCCAGACATGGAAAGTTTACTGACGTGCTTTTGGTACTGCATGTCACTTTTTCTTTTTTACATTTTGGTCACTTTTTTCCTAATTTTTGTTGTTTTTGTTCTGACTTTTTTGTGGCTTTCTCAGACATTTGTCACCTTTTTATAAATTTGTTGCTTTTTGTCACATTTTTGTTGACATGAAGCCCTACAAAAGTTATCAAAAGAGTTCCTTAGTTATCGCAGAATTTAGTAAATCAAGCAAAACAATTATCTTTTTAACAAGAACCAGTTTCTCAGCCTGAATATTAAACTCTCTCTCTGCTTCTGGGGGAATTGTTGAGTCTCAGAGTCGGCAAATCTGTCATATTCTGCTTTGAATGTCAGAATATTACAGTTTAAAAAAACACTTTCCTGTGTTTTTGGTTTGGTGCACAACTAGGAGGGCCAAAATGTATCGTGAACCCAAATTGATATACGGGCCGGATTTGGCCCGCAGGCCTTGAGTTTGACACACTACTACTGATCTACATCATCATCTAGACACACTTTGCACCTACTGTATATTGACTCTTTACTACATATCAGCATTTTAAAGACTTTTTAGTCATATATATATATACATATGTTATTTCTGATCTACATCTAGTCCACTATTTGCACCTACTGTATATTAACTCTTTACTACATATCAGCATTTACATAGACGGTCTATTCATATATTGTGTTATCACCATATCACTTTCACATATCCATCGTCTTACTTACACCTCACTTTGTAATGCCTACTTAATCTGTACTTTATGTAGCCTTTATGTAGCTTATTATATTCTGTATTCTTGTATTATATTGAATGTGTAACTGAATGTTGTTCTGCACGCTGATGCTTTTCTCGGTCAGGTCACTGTTGTTAATGAGAACCTGTTCTCAACGGCCTACCTGGTTAAATAACAAAGAGATTCCTTCACACAACGTGTCAGACAGGCTCTTAAATCAGTGAGGTGATCAGCTCAAGTTGAAGGTAATGCAACACGTTCTATAAACCTGGAGCTTCTTGTGTTACTCACCTTTTCGGAGGCAGTAACTGGGGCTTTCTAGACAGTTCTTCTTCTGTTAGTACCAGTGAGTGACTGTAACTGTCATCAGCTTTAAGTGAATCTATTTAAACATCATTTTACTACAACTGCTGCACAATGATGGGGTTAATAAAGAGCTCTTATCAGAAACATTACGTTACATATCGTCTGGATAATTCAAACTTAACTACTGCTAAAAACTCAAAATATGAAACCCAAAACAACCATTATATTTATGTTTCATCTTTATTGCATTGTCCAGCAATGTACATGTATCATCCCGAAGTTTATAACATTAACAACTTTCATCACAAATAAGAAATAATGATCAAAATTATAAGTCCCAGTGATACCAGAGTCTATATGAAGGGCTGCATTAGTCCACCTCCTCGATGGTTGGCCCCTGGGAGCTGGCTTGGCGTGCCTGTTCTCCACAGCTGCTGCCTGCAGGCATCCCTCCCTGGTACAACTTACTGATGACAGGGTTACACACCTTCTCCAGCTCTTTCTGCTTGTGCTGGTACTCCTCTTTTCTCTGCAAGCTGGTTGTTCTCCAGCCAGGCCACGGTCTCGTCACACTTCTCGATCAGCTTCTTCTGGTCCTCTTCGCTGATTTTGCCCTTCAGGTTGTCGTCCTGCACGGTGTTCTTCATGTTGAAGGCGTACGACTCCAGCGAGTTCTTGGCAGAGATCTTCTCCCTCTGCAGGTCGTCCTCGGCTTTGTATCGGTCGGCCTCCTGCACCATCCTCTCGATGTCTTCTTTGCTCAGTCGGCCCTTTGTCGTTGGTGATGGTGATCTTGTTCTCTTTGCCCGTGCTCTTGTCCACCGCGGACACGTTGAGAATGCCGTTGGCGTCCACGTCGAAGGTGACCTCGATCTGCGGGACCCCGCGTGGAGCCGGAGGGATTCCCGTCAGGTCAAACTTGCCCAGCAGGTTGTTGTCCTTGGTCATGGCCCTCTCCCCCTCGTAGACCTGGATGAGGACGCCGGGCTGGTTGTCTGCGTAGGTGGTGAAGGTCTGCGTTTGTTTGGTGGGGATGGTGGTGTTGCGTTTAATCAGCGAGGTCATGACTCCTCCGGCAGTCTCGATGCCCAGGGACAGCGGAGCCACGTCCAGCAGCAGCAGGTCCTGAACGTTGCTCGAGGTATCGCCGCACAGGATGGCGGCCTGGACGGCCGCGCCGTAGGCCACCGCCTCGTCTGGGTTGATGCTCTTGTTCAGCTCCCTGCCGTTGAAGAAATCCTGCAGGAGTTTCTGGATTTTGGGGATTCGGGTGGAGCCTCCGACCAGCACGATGTCGTGGACCTGCCCTTTGTCCATCTTGGCGTCCTTCAGGGCTTTCTCCACCGGCTCCAGCGTTCCCCTGAACAGGTCGGAGCACAGCTCCTCAAAGCGCGCCCTGGTGACGGAGGTGTAGAAGTCGATGCCCTCGCACAGAGAGTCGATCTCGATGCTGGCCTGCGAGCTGGACGACAGCGTCCTCTTGGCCCTCTCGCAGGCCGTGCGCAGCCTCCTCAGGGCTCTCTTGTTCTGGCTGATGTCCTTCTTGTGTTTCCTCTTGAACTCCTCCACGAAGTGGTTGACCATGCGGTTGTCGAAGTCTTCTCCGCCCAGGTGCGTGTCTCCGGCCGTGGACTTGACTTCAAAGATGCCGTCCTCGATGGTGAGGATGGACACGTCGAAGGTGCCTCCGCCCAGGTCAAAGATCAGCACGTTGCGTTCTCCCGACTTGCTCTTGTCCAGCCCGTAGGCGATGGCGGCGGCCGTGGGCTCGTTGATGATCCTCAGGACGTTCAGTCCCGCGATGACGCCGGCGTCTTTGGTCGCCTGGCGCTGCGAGTCGTTGAAGTAGGCGGGGACCGTGACGACCGCGTTGGACACCTTCTGGCCGAGGTAGGCCTCGGCGATCTCCTTCATCTTCACCAGCACCATGGAGGAGATCTCCTCCGGGTTGAAGGCTTTGTTCTCCCCTTTGTATTCCACTTGTATTTTGGGCTTCCCTCCGTCTCCGACCACCTTGAAGGGCCAGTGCTTCATGTCCGCCTGCACCACGGGGTCATCGATCTTTCTTCCAATCAGCCTCTTGGCGTCGAACACGGTGTTGCTGGGGTTCAGAGCCACCTGGTTCTTGGCTGCGTCTCCGATGAGCCTCTCGGTGTCAGTGAACGCCACGTAGCTGGGGGTGGTCCTGTTGCCCTGGTCGTTGGCGATGATTTCTACTTTTCCGTGCTGGAAAACGCCCACGCAGGAGTAGGTGGTGCCCAGGTCGATGCCGATCGATACGCCTTTAGCTGCAGACATCTCGGCTGTTGAGAATGCGTTTCCTAAAGATGCAGAGACAAACAGTAGAAAGGAATGTAAACATCTAGAGCAACTATCATCACATCATCAATTAATAGAATAGAATAATGCCTTTTATTGTCACTTTACACAGGTACAATGAGATTAAAAGAAACTCCTTTTCCAACATGTACGTAAAATAATATAACAACATGGAATGAAATAAGTAGTGCAAAAAAAGGGGGGGCAAGGTGGAGGGAAATCTAATCTAATTTACTTCAGTTTATTATTTTTCATGGCCAAGCTGATAAAAAATATGTCTGATGTTGCCGGGTTAGCTCAGTTGGTATAGCAGGCGCACATATCTAGAGGTTGACTCCGACCTGCAGCCCTTTGCTGCATGTCATCACTCCCCCTCCTTTTCATGTCTTAATCTGTCCTGTAAGAATAAAGGCCTAAAATGCCCTAATAAAATAATCTTTAAAATATGTATGATGTTGATCACTGAAAATGATAATTTACTGTACAGCTGTGAAGATGAATCAATTAACCTATCAGTTGTCAACAATTAAATTAATCAACTATTTTGATAGTTGATTAATCGGTTTGAGTCATTTTAATTTAAAAATAAATAATTGATGACTTTATAATTGTGATTTAAGCTTCTTAAATGTGGATCTTTTCTAGTTTCTTCACTCGTCTGTGACAGTAAACTGCAGCATTACAGTTTTTTACAATTGCTATGACAGTTTTTTCAATACATTTAACAAGTTTCCTAAACTCTTAACACAGTTAGCACAACATCCGTCTGTGTAGGCTATACAATTAACACATTTCTTGTTGCTTTGACACAAAATGCATACAGTTATTACAAATTTAAAATGCTTTTACACACAAGCTCCACCAAAACCAAAACAATGGATCTTTACTGCCACATTTACAAATGCTTTCACACTGTATGTCAGAACAGATAACATCATGTTCTAAACCTAACTTATAGGCTAAAGTCAAAGTGAACAGCTGTACAAATTGTAAATTGAAACACAAATATATCCCCTGTATTTTATACATGGATTTATTGAGAAACAGCTGATTGAAGTTATGCAAATAGATGAATCCCAGCTGATTCCCTTCTAGGAAACACACTCAGGTGTTGAGGTTCTTTCAATCACATGATCATATGGTAGTCCAGTAAAAGAGGACCTATTTGAACAATATACTGTAGATGAATACAGGAAATAAGAAAAATGCCTTCACGAGGGAGAGGAAGAGGAGTACCAGGACAATTCTGTCTCTGTCTCCTTTTTTTCATAAACTGTACTTTCTATAAAGCCACTCTGAGATGGGTCAATCATTTTTTGTATTGAATCCCTGCAGCAAAAGAAACAAATTGGTTGCCGGGTTGGATCAGTGGGTAGAGCAGGCGCACATATACTCGGAGGTTTATGCCTCGACGCAGAGGTCCAAGTTTCAAATCTAACTTGTGAGGATTTCCTGCATGTCTTCCCCCTCTCTCTCTCCCCTTTCTCAACTAGCTGTCCTGTCAGATAAAGGTGGAAAAGCCAAAAAAATTATCTTTAAAGAAATTTTACTAAACCCAACAAAACAAAAATGTAGAGAGGCTTCAAGAGAAACTGCAGTGCAAAACACAATCTATGATCAATACAATATACTATTGTCTGTTATATAAGGGCAGACCTGACACATGTAAATTAATGCAGTTTTTGTAATTCCATCTGATGTTAGTGTTTTGTATGACATTGTGCTATGATTGACTAAATGTTCCTGTTGGGAGAGAACATGTGTTAGTGTTTTGGAAGAATTATTTGATTTTGAGACATGATTGCATTGTTTTGGTAAACATAGTGTGTTGTGTTAGTGAATTATTGTATTTTGAAAGTCAGTGTTGGAGTTTAGTTTACGATGTGTGATTTTGAGCATGAAATTAACAGTTTTGCCAATTGTGTGTTTTAGGTGTGTTGGTGCGTTAAGAGTTTAGGAAACTTGTTAAATGTATTGAAAAAACTGTCATAGCGATTGTAAAAAACTGTAAACAACAACGACCAACGCATCCTTAATTCTTTTTTTTAAAGATTATTTTTGGGCTTTTCCGCCTTTAATGGACAGGACAGATAGGTGAGAAAGGGGGGGAAGACATGCAGGAAATCAGCACAGGTCGGACTCGAACCTCTGCGTCGACCCATAAACCTCTCTATATACGTGCACCTGCTCTACCCACTGACCAACCTGGCCACCGCATCCTTAATGTCTTAATGTTATTCAGATATCGGGTATTTAGTTGAAACAGTAACGTTAGGTCTAATCACATCATCGGACTATAGTTACAGCTGTTGGTCAAAACACATTGCTTCAATGTAAACTCCACAGCACTGTTTATTAATCACAGCCTAAAACTGACAGTTTCTCTAAGAGAGTTTGGTGGAACAGCTGTCTTTAATTCATCGATGATTATTTCTAGAATCATTTTTTTGGGAAGTTTTAACAACAAAGCAAATTCATAATGTAATGCGTAGCTACATTTAAACTCTACATCACGGTTCATTAATAGTAGCCTAAAACTGTGAGTTTGGTGGAACAGCTGTTTTTAATCCGTTGATTATTTCTATAATTCTCTGTATATTACATTTATGATCCTTTCAGTTCTAAGCAACACATATTTATTACATAGCTGTTCTACAATACAAATAACTTACATTTAACTCGAAAACGGACAGTTTCTCTAAGAGATTTAGGATCAAACTGCCCGTAACGTTAACGATAGATTTACTTTTTAACGTTAATGAACTAATTAATTAACTAGTTCATTAAAGCTATGTGATCCAGTAAATTAAAAAATAACTATTTTCCCCATCACTAATTCGCACATTATTGAAGATCAACACATAATTAATTAACGTTACAAAACCTTTTTAGGAACAAATAACTTACTTTAAATTCTAAAATGGAGGCGTTTTTTTACGTAAGGTGTAGTTTGGCGTTATTTCTATGACAGTTTGCAGTAATTCTATATTTCACACATCAACAAATAATCTGCCAGTTGATATGTAACACTAATAGTTCACGTTTACACTCTAGACGAGACATGGAGGAAGCGAACTACTACTTACCCTCTTTAGGAGATGAGAATATGAAGAGAAGAGAATCCGGTGAGTGTTCTCCGTGCAGATGCTCCGGTCAGTGGTCCCGTAGTCCCGATGCCGGTAACCTCGCCGTCACCGTTATTTTATACTTTCCTCACTCCCCTCTGGTCACTTCTCGAGCTTTCCACTGACTGTTTGTGTGATCCAATCAGAGCTCAGCGTGGGTGGACAACGTGATGACGTACCACCAGAAGCGATGCCACCAGAAGTTTCTACAAGCTTCTGGTCGAAGGGAGAAGCTGGTGGAGCAAAATGTGCTTTTTAAAGAACAATGAAATATAGTCCGAGGTCAAAATCCGAGCCTGGAAACAGCGAAACTGAAGCAAACACAGATAGACTTATCAGAAAAAAACATCTAACAAATGTGAACACAATCAGATAAATAAATACACAAATTAACAAAACATATGATCGTTTTTTAACACTAATGCACCTAATATCCACCTTTTATGTACATTATAAACACGATTACTTCAATGCTGAAGTTTGAAGAAGACATTAATGATAAAGTCTAATACGTAGCCTAACATATGTTTCACAAGACTGTACACTAATCAGACGACCTAAAAAGCCTAAAATTTAGAGTTTTTCAGTTGGAATATTGGTGAAAGCATATAGTAGCATTATTTTATCCAACATTTAATTCAACTGTAAAAGGTAGGCTACTCTTAAATTCAGGTTTTGAATTTAAACATTTTAACAATTTACATACAATTTTAGTCACAGTAGTAAAATCGGTTTACAGTTTTAATGGTTACAAATGTTACACTGTAACAAGATTCCGTAGTTTTCACAGCATTATTGCTGTATACTGAACAAATGCCTACTGCATATCTGTATACAGTATGTTGCTGTAGATTTTTACGCGATCATGGCCAAAATGCTGTAGAATACGAGACTACAGTAAATACAATTATCCTGTGAATCATATTACAGTAATTTTGAGCGGGATCTATCTGACTTCCACAGCCAAGCCACGCAGCCGGAAAGTTCTCCAGAGATTGCAGCAGAGAATGTAAGTAGCCTCTTCCTCACTTTGGTGACAGTTAGTAAGTTATATGGCATTAATAATCTAAGAGGATCGGACCATATATATATATATATATATATATATCTATGGATTGTATTAATTCATAACATAAGATACAACATTAGCCTGAATTAATATAGCTAGATTTTAATTAGTTTGAATCACAAGTGGGTGTCTGTGTGCTTGTATAGTCGGTTAGCTAATGTTAGCAAACATATTAGCTCCACTTACTCCTGCTAGCGCGAGTGGGTGGCTGTGTGCTTGTGTAGCTGGGCTAGCTAGTTAATGTTAGCAAACGCATTTGCTCCACTTACTCCTGCTAGCACCCAAGATTTAATATATTTTGCATGTGTGTGATGTGTGTGTTGATTCGTGTAAGTTAGGGTGACCAGTCCCGATTTTGAAATTAATGTCCCGAGTCCCGACAAAAGCCTGTCGGGACGCTGAAATGTCCCGGTTTACACCAGCCGATTTTGCCGGGTCTTCAGCCCCGAATATTTTGAGTGTAGCCCCGAATTTAACTTTGTCCAGTTTATTTTTCCAAGGCGAATATAACGGGCAGCTACGTGCGGGGTCCGACCATGCTGAATTTGTTACTATCACCTAGCAACCGTCTCTACGTGAGGAAAGCTGTCAAAGCCGGGTGAAGTTTTGGGAGGAATCATAGCCAAATCAGTGTAATACATTGCAGCCATCAACACAAAGTTTAGGAGCGCAATACTAATGATTTAGTTTAGAGTTCCTGTGATGTGACGCTTCCAGTCTACGGTTCAGACTCAAACACACGGAGCTCTGAAGCAGACCTGTGCGTCTCTTAGTGTCCACTCTCGCTGTAAAATGCTTCAGGTTTATGGATGCGCTCAGCTGTGGACATGCTGCGGCAGATGTGTTGCATTTGAGCTCCGTGTATTTCTGTAGTTTCGGGTTTCCACCTCAGATGTAGAGTAGCGTTCAGCCACTTCCCTAGCTAAACTATTTGTCTCATTCAGACACCCAAAGGTGGCTCTGTGTCTGTCAGAAGGTCTGAGATCTACCGTATAAGCAGAGCAATCACGTAGCCTAATGCACAGCAGACTATGGTGCAGGTTATAGATTATTTTCTGAAATATAGTGACTTTATTCTTGTAATAGCCTACTAACCTAACTTTATTTTTCTCAAAATATCACGACTCCTCCAAATCACAGAGAATGCAGATATACTATATTTTGAATGTGCACAAAGTTTTGGACCTGAGCAGAAATCTTGCTCAAACACATCTGAAATATTACAGTCCAGGGTTCTATTAATAAATTAAAATGTATTAATGTATCATTGAGGTGAATAATTGTCATATGCACATTTATATAATTATATAAATGTGATATTATTATTATATTATATGTTATATGTTATATAATATAATTTTAACATCATTCAATCGTTTTTGTCCATCTTTCCCCCTTGCTAGGTTCCACTAGAGATAACGACACTACAGGCTGTTTAAAAGACAACACCGACTCAGGTAATTTTCACACAACACAGTTGAAAACTAGTCATGGGGTTTAAGTACAAGCACTGTTTTGTCTCTACAGATACAATCCCTAGCTGCATAGAACACGTGAAAGTGCATAGAAACCGTGCAAATGTAAATTTTCCTAATGGTGTTGCAAAATGTCCTTGTAACCTTAAGTCAGTGTGCGCATTACCGAATCACATGTACAAAAAGAATGTCTTGCCTTATAGTTGCATACTTTCTAACAACGTTTTGTGTTTATTTCTGTTTAAACTTTCCCATCGGCAGATGTTGAAGCACAGATTTCCCTGCCTAGCACTACCAGGCTAATCATGCTTGGAGGCAGCCACTATCTTTTTTTATTTATATATATTTCTATTTTCACTATGTTCATTACAGTCTTCTTGCTACCACTATCATAGTGCAGACTCAGTAATGGATTAATATATAGGACTACTGTTGTGTGGTGATAAAGTGGCAAAAAAAGTGATGTATAATATATTTTTTTTCTTTTCTTTTTTGTACAGATAAACCCAGAACAGAGTAAATGTGCTGCTAAATTCCAGACCAGCAAGAGCACGGTAAAGAAGGTTCAACGGAAACATCAGTCCCTGAATCAACATGTCGCCGCTCTAATCCAGGACTTCATTGAATATTACTGGCAGAATACCTAGAGCATGCCAGGTAAGACCCCTTTATGAAGTGTACTTTGAAGTATTCCCTTTGCCTTAATATCCTCCAACAATGTATTTGTGTACCTTCATTTATTACATTACATTTATCATATTCTTATTAATTCATATGTTTCTTTGCATTGAAGAGTCAATTAGTGGACTTTTTCATGAGAAAGTCATTAGTCTTGCTTAGACATTTCTACATCAGCATCTAATTCCTTTTTACCTTTTTTTCCATTGCAGTAAAGAAGACGTCCACTCCACTCACACACACATTGATAGATGCTGGGGTGGAGTTCTTGTTCTTGTGGTAGGACTTTACTACAACATATGCTCTCTCTCTCTCTCTCTCTCTCATACACACACACACACACACACACAAACAGACAGAGACATGGACACAAACACACTCACTACTCTGTCCCACATGCATGTTCTCTCTCTACCTCCCTCGCACACACTTCTGTCTAACTACAACATGCTCCTTTCTCTCATATTTTTCAGATATGTTGGGTTTTACTGTTTGTATTTACTAATACTAGTAGAGTATAATACATTGATAGACTATGCTTTTCATATCTATGTCTATGTGTCATATCCTGTATATCTGAGATTTTGAACGGTTGGATGAAGTTTTACTGTTTGTTTTTTTGAATTCTAACAGTTAAATAAAGTTTTTCAACCTCACTTTTTGCTTGGGTCCAAATTTATGCTCTGTTCTTATTTATTGATAATATTACTCTCAGCCTTTGGCCAGATTACTCAGCCAGCTAGGTGTTTAGGTATTTCACTGTATGTAATTATTTTTACTTTATTATGTGGCTCTTCACAATGAAAGTATAACACTCCATTGACTTGAATGGGATTTCATGTCCGCTGGGACTTATTCTTCCGATAATGACCAGTGTTCTATACATGCGTTCTATCCCTTATGTATTTAAACAAAATATAATATAAATTAAAATAATAAATAAAATATATTACATTTAAAATATAATACTGTAAATATAATACAGTAATAATACTGTAAATAATTATAATACTGTAATTAATTTACAGTATTGAAATGTATGCAGTAATACCTTCTACAGTAGTCTAATTATGTACTGTGATTAAAAGTACAGTACTGTGATTATTACCGTAAATACAGTTACAGTACATTTCTATGTACTGTGATTAGATGTACAGTAAGCATACTGTAGAATATACTACAGCAACTTACTAGCTAATTGCTGCCAGCTAGTTGCTGTAGATTTCACAGTAGTCTTCTTACAGTGTAGGTCTATATGTCTCATCTAGAAGTCAAACTCTATTACATATGTAAATATAGCTGCCTGTAATGTATGTATATCTATGTTTTAACAATGTAAGGTTGTATAGTGCTGTTTCAGATACAGACAATGGTTTATATGTGTGTAGGCTATAGTTATTTACAGAAATATTCACATATCAGAATCAGAAAGGGTTTTATTGCCAAGTACGTTTTTTAACACACACAAGGAATTTGTTTTGGTGTTGTTGGTGCACATCACACGTTCTCTAAATGTAATATTAAACAATATAAGTATAGGTATAAACAATATAAGTATATGTACACAGTATGTATTAAATAAAAAATATGGATAGAAATAAAAATTAAAATAAATAAGTAAAGAGCAAAGAGCATTACAGCAGAGAGAACAGTGGCATGAAGAGCCAGGTGGAGAGTCAGGGTGGTTTCCGGGCCTTATTGATAAGGCTAGTGGCGGAGGGGAAAAATTATATGTTATATATATATATATGTTATATATATATATATATATATATATATATATATATATATATATATATATATATATATATATATATATATTTAGGGCTGTCAAAATTAACGCGTTAATTTTTTGCGTTAGTTTTTTTAATATTTAACTCGTTAAAAAAAATTAACGAAATTAACGCAGCTGTGTTTGTTTACTTCATGTGGCGGCTGAGAAACGTAATACGTCTCCATAAGAGCAGGCGGCGCTACTCTAGGAGGGACTTACCTGATTGAAGTAGGCCTACGGGCCAGTCAAGAGGTGAAACATGGACCAGTAAGATCCCAAAAGAGAAAAAAGATGATGTGTTAGAATCCAGAAATGAATGAGCACGGGCTATAAACGGGACCGAGTACTAGTTCCGACATGTTGTCTCGTCAGGAGAGATGCGCCACCGGTAAGCTGCTGTTTCGCTACATAGAGCTGCGGTTTAAGTTTGATTTGTCTGTTGCCTTATTGCTGTGCTGCCGATATGTACGTGCGCGATTTGTTTGCTTGATAACTGTTACGTTGGTCACGCTGATAAAACCTTATTTGCAGTCTGATGTTTAACGCTGTCGACTCGATAGTATCCGTGACTAAATTCCAGTAAATGTTTGAAATTGGTGCGTCTCACTGTCACACAAGCTACTTCCTGGTTGCGGTGCTGGAAGGGAAATGTAGTCAATCGCTTTACATTGGTAATGGATTGCTGGCCACAGCTTCGCTATCTAAAACTACACTCAATGTTTTCACTTTAGGCCAACATACACCTTTGTGGTTTTGGGTTACTGGTTTAATGTGTAACATTGATATTGATATTGATGTGCATTTCTGTGTTTAGATATTTGTGCTTTGCTTAGTCATTCAGATTAAACACTATGTATATTATAATATTTATGATATTAAGTACTGCCTAGATTGTAATTTATATATATATATATATATATATATATATATATATATATATATATATATATATATATATATATATATATATATATATATTTATTATTCAGAATATGGTATATTAGGTATGTGGCTAATATTGGGGGTGGTGACAAAAATCTGCTCTCAAGTAGGACAGTTTCTAGCCGTTTCAGCAGCCTTCAGCAGGACTAAATAAGCCAAATTGTTGCTGCTGTTGTTCTGAAAGATATTAAACATTGTGAACTTAGCAGAACCTTTCCTTGTTTGTTTTCTCTTCATATTTGCAAAGTTAAGTGATTTAGCATTTAAATATCCATTACTACAAGCTTCAGTCGCAATTTAAAAATGTGATTAATCGCGATTAACTACAGCAAATTGTGCGATTAATTAGTTAATTTTTTTTATCGATTGACAGCCCTTATATATATATATATATATATATATATATATATATATATATATATATATATATATATATATATATATATATATATATATATATATATATATATATATATATATATATATATATATATATATATATATATATATATATATATATATATGTATATATGTATATATATATATATATATATATATATATATATATATATATATATATATATATATATATATATATATATATATATATATATGTATGTATATGTATATATATATATATATATGTATGTATATGTATATATATATATATATATATATATATATATATATATATATATATATATATATATATATATATATATATATATATATATATAAAGTGTAGCCTTATGTGTAGCCTTATGTGCTGGGTGATGTCATTTGCACAGAGATAGACTGTGCAAATGGGTTATAGGTTGCCAGGTTGAGGGTTATAGGTTGCCAGGTTGAGGGTTATAGGTTGCCAGGTTGAGGGTTATAGGTTGCCAGGTTGAGGGTTATAGGTTGCCAGGTTGAGGGTTATAGGTTGCCAGGTAGAGGGTTATAGGTTGCCAGGTAGAGGGTTATAGGTTGCCAGGTTGAGGGTTATAGGTTGCCAGGTAGAGGGTTATAGGTTGCCAGGTTGCCAGGTTGAGGGTTATAGGTTGCCAGGTTGAGGGTTATAGGTTGCCAGGTTGAGGGTTATAGGTTGCCAGGTTGAGGGTTATAGGTTGCCAGGTAGAGGGTTATAGGTTGCCAGGTAGAGGGTTATAGGTTGCCAGGTTGAGGGTTATAGGTTGCCAGGTAGAGGGTTATAGGTTGCCAGGTTGCCAGGTTGAGGGTTATAGGTTGCCAGGTTGAGGGTTATAGGTTGCCAGGTTGAGGGTTATAGGTTGCCAGGTTGAGGGTTATAGGTTGCCAGGTTGAGGGTTACAGGTTGAGGTGACTAACGGTTGAACATTGTATATATGCTGTGTAGATTGTGTGAATAGGATGCGTTTCATACCAGATCTGGCAAAGGGTCAACATTACACAAACATATTGATCTGATTATTTATGAAGGAGTTTGGGCCGAGGAGAAATAAACTGGGACGGGTCCGGGAGATACGGCTAAAACACGGCAGAGTAAAAGGGAGTTTTGGCAGCTATGCTATGGGCACAAAACCCATGGAAATATCTCTAAACCTGAGGGTTTAACCCTAACTCTTTATTATTTATTAAATATCTCTAAACCTGAGGGTTTAACCCTAACCCTTTATTATTTATTAAATATCTCTAAACCTGAGAGTTTAACCCTAACCCTTTATTATTTATTAAATATCTCTAAACCTGAGAGTTTAACCCTAACCCTTTATTATTTATTAAATATCTCTAAACCTGAGAGTTTAACCCTAACCCTTTATTATTTATTAAATATCTCTAAACCTGAGAGTTTAACCCTAACCCTTTATTATTTATTAAATATCTCTAAACCTGAGAGTTTAACCCTAACCCTTTATTATTTATTAAATATCTCTAAACCTGAGGGTTTAACCCTAACCCTTTATTATTTATTAAATATCTCTAAACCTGAGAGTTTAACCCTAACCCTTTATTATTTATTAAATATCTCTAAACCTGAGGGTTTAACCCTAACCCTTTATTATTTATTAAATATCTCTAAACCTGAGAGTTTAACCCTAACCCTTTATTATTTATTAAATATCTAACCCTTTATTAAACCTGAGGGTTTAACCCTAACCCTTTATTATTTATTAAATATCTAACCCTTTATTAAACCTGAGGGTTTAACCCTAACCCTTTATTATTTATTAAATATCTAACCCTTTATTAAACCTGAGGGTTTAACCCTAACCCTTTATTATTTATTAAATATCTAACCCTTTATTAAACCCTTTATTAAACCTGAGGGTTTATTCTGCAGTAGTGTCATTCTTAATATGACCACCAGAGGGAGACATTTTCAAACCAACGAACAACAACATGAGGGAATTCAAATAAGACTCAATATAACCAACATAGGAGTAAAATAAGAGAAGGAAAGAAAGGAAGAAAGGAGGAAGGAGAGAAGAAAGAAGCAGCCACAGTCTATGAAAAGTGAACAGGCAGCACCAGTGTTCAGTGGTCTTAGATACATTACAGCTATATATCTTTCTACATGGTTGACTATACCTCACTGTTCTCCAGTTAACAACCTTTATCTGACATCCGTCTTTGCTGCAGCCGGGGATCGAACCGTGGACCTTCTGCTGCTGTAACTGAGCTAACTCTGGACAACAGCGTCCTCATGTGGCCAAACCACGCAGCTTGTTTTATTTATCTTTATTTAACCAGGAAGAAACTCGTTGAGATTAAAAATCTCTTTTTAAAGAGTGTCCTGGCCAAGGCAGGCAGCAGTACAACCACACATACAGTACATGCAAATACAAAATACACAAAAACATTAAAAACACAAAACAACTGAAACAGCAAATCTACCAGAATCCTAAACACATCAGGTAAAACATCTACAGCCAGATGTGGTTGCCTCCAAGTCAAACAACATCCTCTTAAAAGCTACCAATGAGACCAGTTCAGTAAGTTTCATGGATTTCTGTAACTTGTTCCAGGCAGAGGGAGCAGCAAACTTAAATGTCTTTTTCCCAGCTCAGTTCTAACCTTTGGAACAGACAGAATGAAAAGATCCTGGGAACGAAGATTGTAAGTCCCGGTACTGTTTACATTGATATAGGTCAGAAGGTAGGATGGAAGGAGGCCTAGAATAGCCTTGTATATGAGAGAATGCCAGTGTTGAAGTCTCCGTGTTGATAAAGGCCATCCAACACATTCATATAGTTCAGAGTGGTGAGTGAGCCATGTCCAGAGCACGTGGAGGAAAAGCTGCAAACATTCAACTCTTAGATTCATCTCAACTATTTGGATAATCCATTAATCCGTTTGAATCAAAAACAGGTGAACTAGTGTGATGTCAGCTTGTTAAATGTGAATATTGTCTCCTCTGGGACAGGAAACTGAAGATCTCTGAGTTGGGGACAAAACAAGACATTTGAGAACGTCATCTTTGGCTTTTTGGGAAACACTGTTCCACATTTTTCACCATTTTAAAATAACGTTAGCTGCAGCCCGTTTCAGGAGTAAATGACATCAGTTTAAAGATGAAGAGCTCTGTTCCAAATAATAGCAGAAAGGCTGCGTCCCAGCTCCGGACGCCAGAGAGCTCCGCAGCAAATCAGCACACGGCAGATAGTGCGGCACAGGAAGTCAAGCAATGAAACAAAATAAAACATCCGGTTAATTTTCAAAATAAGATCCACCGTGCTCACGGTGGATTATATCTCCCTGCACTCCACCTTGACACACAGCACAGAGCTGTTTCCCCTCTAAACTGTAAAAAAGTACAGACGCATTTAGTTATGTCCACTTATTACTTATTTTTAACTGAACAAGCTTATACAAGTTTTGGATTTTGAACTCAACTTTATGAGTTTTTGAAAGTTAAACTTGCATTTATTCATTGGGTCGAATATTTTAAATTAAACATTTTTGTTGATGTAAGTTATCAGTTGAAAAAAAAAGTGTGTGTGTTGCAACAAAAAATGGTTGCCTTTCCATTTTAAAATAACCTGTCTTTACGGCATAGTTAAAGCATGGACACAATAAATTAATTATACACCACAGATAAGTGATGTAGCCTATGCAAATTTCTACTAAAATATAACACGTGTTGTGGCAAACAAGAAAGCACTGGTGGGAGGAGGGAGTACCTGTCAAAGGCTTGTGAATTGTGAATTTGGCATTTCACTCTTCTCAAATTGAAATGTACTTGAAAAGTACTTTTCAAAAGTCAAACGTTTAGCTCCGCCCACATTTAGCCCAACCCCGATCTGCGTACTGCAGTCAGGTGCAATTGGTTGATTGGCTGGTCAATTCCCATGATGCAAGGTGGTAAATAGAGTTGTGTTAAAATTTGCTGAAAAGTTTGCAATTTGTTCGAAATACAAATGTAACTATGAATTCCGTTTATTAAACATGTGCTTAGAATGTAGTGTTTTGTTGCCTGGTAATTGTCATTGTTGTGCTGTGACTGTTACGTTTGATAAGAAGAGCTGGAGTATTACAGCATTAGACTTTGAGCAGTAATAGGCTTCCTTCAGCCATTAATCACTAGCCCAAGTGACGCAAGATCAGCGGCTTTAGAGGAATCCCTATTTTGCATGGGGCCCTGGGGCGGCTGCACCCAAGCACCCACATTATCTCTGCTATAAATATGGTTATGTTATTATAACTTTAAACTGTGAGTTGTAATAAAGCAGAAAAGTATGTCTGTTATACTAGGCAAGGAAGGTTTCTTGCATTATTAAAGAAAGTAAGTTATTTGTTTTAACTTAAAGTATGAAGTTAAACCAAGTAATTAAAAGTTAAATCAACTAAAATAACAACTTTAACAAAACTAGAACACTGTAGTTACGTCAACCTCATTAACTTTAATTTCTAAGTTGAAACAAAAGCAGTCTTCAAGTTGAGTGAACTTCGATTTTCAAGTCTGAAGGTGAACTTGCATTTTTTAGTTAAACTACCATGAAATTTATTACAGTGTGTGATCTTTTAGTGAAACCATTAGTCTGCTTAAGTTGAAAGTATAAGTTCAATTGCTGCCTTACAAACATGAGTACACCTAACTTGAAAAGACAATTGGTATGAATACAGTTAGTTTGTTTAACAAAAGGAAGCAAGTTTCCTTGAATATACAATGTAAGATAGATGGTTGTTTTAACTCACAGTATCAAGTTCTAACAATAAATTATTATTAATTAAACATCTTCTCTAACTTACCTTCGTGAGTTGAAATAGCATACAATTGTATTTTTGCTTGACAAGAGGAAGCAAGTTTCCTTGAGTGGACAATGTAGTATTGATAGTAGTTTTAAATCACAGTATCAAGTTCAAACAATAAATGATCATTAATTAAACATATTCTATAATCTAACTTTGTGGGTTGAAACAACACTATTCTTAATGTTGGCTTTACTCACATTTTTAAGGCAGCAATTGAACTTAAATTTTTAAGTAGAACCACCCTGATAATTTTTACAGCATACACCTCTGGATGGAAACTAACTGCTGGTGGTTTGGTGGTTCTGTTCTATGTGATCTCGTGAGATCTCGACGGCGCCCTCTAGTGGCGGTGCCCTCTAGTGGAGGAGCCCTCTAGTGGCGGCGCCCTCTAGTGGCCATATTAGTTCTGAAGGGAGTAAAGCAGGAAGTAAGGTGAGGAAGTATACGAGTGCCAAATGTCCTGGGTCCTAAATCTCAAACTCTCCTCTACATATACTCACTAGCTGTGCTGGAAACCGTTCCCTCATAACTCACTATTCCCTATAGAGTGTTTATTAAATAGTGAACTATATAGGAAACAACCAAAAGAGATTTCGGACGCTGAAAACACATTGTTGCGTCAGAATATGCGCCCGTTATTTGTGTGATGGAGGCGGGCTTTCCCAGCATCATGTAAAAAACCGAGCACTCAGGAGGATAGTAGAAGGTTGTATATTATATATGTTGCATGTTGCATTTCCACTGTTTAGACACAAAAGCCCGCTCCATTTTTCTTTTTCAGTTCCCGCCATGGATGTATGAAGAGAACTGGATACAGCGTTCGGTGGGAAGCCCCGTTCAGTCCAATGACAGTTTCTGAAAAGCGCATAAACCAATCGTGGAGCTCGGCTCTTCCGCGTTGACTGGCCTATGACGTCACGATGGACAAGCCCACCAGCAACGGTTTGTTTGTGTTGTCGTAGCAACATGCTCGTCCATGAGCTTCTCTCTCGTGTCTCTTACGTCCACAGTTAACGTAGCGAAGTCATGAACTCGCCGTTTCATTGTCTGAAATATTCCCTAACGTTAAACATTGTGTTTTCGTTGTTCCTGATCGTTTACAACGATGGATGTATTTAGACAACCAAGGCAGCCCGGTCTCACGGCAGTTCGTGATATGGTCAGGTTATTGAATCTATTGAGTCATGGACAGGACACGATAATGAGGTTTTTTTCGTGTGGTGATTACGAATTTTAAAGCAATGTATTTCAATGGGAAGCGTATTGGGTGATCACAGCACGGTGACGGTAGAGGTAGTGGATGGGTCAAATAACACCACGGAGACCAGGGATAGTGTCCTGCGTGTGGTGGTTCCTTTCCCCGATATTCTCTTCTGTCCCGTTGTTGTGGCGTTTCGTTTCCCCGTTGTTGTGTGCCCCTGCGCCCGGGTATTGCGTCCCGCGAGTGGCGCCTCATTTCCCCGTTGTTGCGTCCCCCGGAGAAGGTTAAAAAATCGTGACCTGTACACGAATCAATAAATCAAAATAACGTGACTATTTCACGACCTGGCGTGAGACCGGGTTGACGAAGGAGATGTAATCATTATGTCGTGCTACTAGCTTCTAGCTAGCTACTAGCGAGATACTACTGAGAGACGCTGACCAAGCATCAGTATTTTATGAATTCAGAGTGAGAACGAGGCGCTAACAACAGAATCACCTTATAGTTTGGAGGACTGGTTGGTGAATTTGTGTGTGCGCAGGCTTGGAAAACATATGTACTGTAACCATATCAACATTGGTAGAAAACATATGTACTGTAACAATATCAACATTTGTAGTGAGCTGATGACTTTGTGCATTTTATAATTACATGTTTCCTTATAAAGCATGTGCTCCGATAGTGCTTTCTAAATTAACATGCTTATCTCGCCTCACATGGAAATATGAGGCTTGGTTTTGTTAGTCAAATTTATGATGCTCCTAACCCTTAACCCAGTCTCACGGCAGTTTGTTAAAACAGTAAATGTAATCTTTGAGCCACACCTTTCTGCTGTTTGTTCATAGACTTGAAACCTTTCTAATTCTGACAGCAGATTCTGCAACATTAAAGTGCTCATATTATGCTTTTTGGCTTTCCCCCTTTCCTTTATTGTATTATATATCTTTTTGTTCATGTTATAGATTTACAAAGTGAAAAAGCCCAAAGTCCCCCCCAAAGGGACTTACCATCTCCAACAGAAAACACTGTTCACAAACTGCTCCAAACAGCTCTATTGTAGTCCAGCCTTTACTTCAAAGACAAACGTTATAATGCTCGCCTAGCTGCTAGCATGGCACGCCCTCATACTCTGCTTCTGACTGGCTAGTAGTCCTTACCTAGGTACTGTCTGACTTATCTAACTCTGGGGATTACGGGGAATAAGATAATGTCCCAATAAGTCGGCGTGTTCCTTTTAAGGAGCAAAGCAATGCTCAGGGGCCCAATAAAAGTGTGAGTCAGGCCCTGATGGCAGCAGGGTATGTTTGTACAGAACACACAGGGCATGTGTGATACAGTATGTGAGGTGTTGCCCGATACAGGACACAACAATTCAATTCAATTCAATTTTATTTATAGTATCAAATCATAACATAGGTTATCTCGAAACACTTTACAGATAGAGTAGGTCTAGACCACACTCTATAATTTACAAAGCAACCAACAATTCCAACAATTACAGTAATTCCCTCAAGAGCAAGCAGTGCGACAGTGGCGAGGAAAAACTCCCTCTTGGGAAGAAACCTCGGACAGACCCAGGCTCTTGGTAGGCGGTGTCTGACGGGCCGGTTGGGGGTGTGATGGACAGTGGCGATAATAGTCACATTAATAATGGAACAGTGACTGGATGTAGCGGGAAGCTGCAGGGTTCAGCAGGAAGCTGCAGGGTTCAGCAGGAAGCAGCAGGGCACCGTTGAGCTCAGCAAGGAGTGCAGCAGGACCACGGCGACAGCTGGAACCAGGATCTTGGTGCCAACGTTCTCCAGGGAAATACGCTGGGGGAAAAAACATAAGGACTCCGGGGAAACTCCCCAGAAGCTAGGATTAGTAACAAGCATTTCCGGGACGGGATACACGCAAATAGTAATAGTAATAGTAATAGAGAGGGAGAGGAGAGAGCAGCTCAGTGTGTCAAAGGAAGGAAGTCCCCCAGCAGTCTAGAACTATAACAGCGTAACTATAACAGCGTAACTAAGAGAGACAGGTCATAAGGAGAGGTAGCTTTTTCGGGCTTAGAACTCTCCCCCTGCCGGATCGGGCTTGGCTGGCCTGCCTCCCTCTACGTTGTTATGTATTATTAATCTAACAATTATGAAGAGAAGCAGTTGGGCCAGTTAGGTGAACACTGCAACTCCTCACTCCCTAACTATAAGCTTTATCAAATAGAAGAGTTTTAAGTTCATTCTTGAAAGCTATTACGGTTTCTGCCCCCCGAACCCAGATCGGGAGCTGGTTCCATAGGAGAGGAGCCTGATAACTGAAGGCTCTGGCTCCCATTCTACTTTTAGAGACTCTAGGTACCACCAGTAACTCTGCATTCTGGGAGCGCAGTGCTCTAGTGGGACAATAGGGTATTAGGAGCTCTTCTAGATATGATGGTGCTAGACCATTTAGAGCTTTGTAGGTCAAGAGAAGGATTTTAAACTCAATCTTGTATTTTACAGGAAGCCAGTGCAGAGAAGCTAATACAGGAGAGATATGATCTCTTTTCTTAGTTCTTGTGAGAACTGCAGCATTCTGGATAAGCTGGAGAGTCTTAAGGGACTTATTTGGGCAACCTGACAGTAGGGAATTACAATAGTCCAGCCTAGACGTAACAAATACATGGACTAGTTTGTCAGCGTCGTTTTGAGACAGGATATTCCTAATTTTGGCAATGTTACGAAGATGAAAAAATGCAGCACAGAGTCACGCCTTCTTCTTCCCGCCTGCATGGTCAACTCCTGCAATGATTACAGGTTTACTGTGTCCTGCAATCATTCAAAGGTTGACATGGACATGTTGATGGAGGGGAAGCTGCTGGTCTGTGCTGTCGTGTTCCTGGTTTTAACTGAAGGTCAGTGTCTCAGTCCGGTTATTAATCTGGATTTATAATGAAAGGAAATCTGAATAGATTGTTGTATTTTTGTGCAATAATATCAAATTCAGACACTTTATTTGAGTGTTCATGACTGTTGTCATTAAGTGTCTTTCGGTAAAGTATGTCACTTTTAAGCATTGTCTGAGATGTCTTTGTCATGACAACTTGACATTAATGAAGACAACAATCTCTGTTATGACAACTTGACATTGAACAAGACAACATAACCATACATATGTTTTCTTTTGGTGACAACATGCAGCCACCAGTGTCTCACCGCCGCATGGGTCATCTAATCAGAAAGCAGCGTGGAGGCTTCGTATGATCATTTAAACGGAAAAAAAGGTCGGCGAGTCATTAGTAGCGGTAATGACAGGTGTCACGTTAGTCTTATGCACACCCCTTCTAATAAAGTGTTACCGTTTATTTATTGTATATTTTAGTAAGTATCAGAATGTTTTGGAGTTTTTCCTGTGCAAACAGGCTTTTTATTTCTTTATAAAAGAGCAGAGGAACGCACTGATTGACATTTTTAACATTATACAAAAGATAAAAGCAAAGTGTCACATTTATTTAGTTATCACTCAGTTTCAGTCAACATGCTGAACCAGAAGAGCCAGTTTGACTCTGGGTGAATAAACTGAAGTCCTGCTGATTCACTGGGAAATGGGTTTCAGGCTCATTCTCACAACAAATGAATGGCTGTCACTTTTGTTTCTGTGAATTAGCCTATATTTTCCTAAATACCTATAACAGAACAATGTGGCTATACCTATAAGAAATACGTTCAAAAAAAGAGAAAGTATAAAACAAACATTTGTCACAATCATTTATTAAGAGTAATTATGTAAAAGGGGACATTTACGTTTAAGTACTCTATACTTTTGTACAAATGTGAGGTACTTGTAGGTGTGTTTCTATTTCAGTTACTTAAAGCTTTAGCTCGTAACTTTTTAATATCTTGAACGTCCGTTACATTCAAGCCCAATGAGTTGCTACAAAGCTGATTAAGACTACCAGCTCCACACAACTCTCTGGATCTCTCAGTATGACTGTGTTCAGAACATTGGGGCATCCAGAGACTTTCTCACGCAGAAACTAGAGTGAAGATAATGACCTCTTCTGAAGAGTCCGTCATGTTACTAGCTACTAGCAACAGTATGGAGGGGGGTGGGGCTGGGGGGTGGGGGGTGTGTGATCACAGAAGACTTGTATCATGTGGACGCGCCAACAGTGTTGTTGTCATTACTTAGAATTTGTCCTGGGGTGACAGAAACTACGAACTATAGCTTTAATAAATTAAATTTTACACAAAAAACTAAAACTATATGATGCACTGTTATAAATATAAACATTATACATGACAGTTAAAATTAGCCTAAAATTAGATAAAACACTCACAGTTTTAGGTCTACTTTTAAGACTAATTACATTTAGGAAAACATGTTCTGGTTTATTGGCTAAGCTCCGGACAGAGCCACAGTGCCTGAAAATCAGCGTTGTTTTAAGTCAAATATCTTTGGCGTCCTTTATTTTTCTGCATGAAAGGTGGCAACCCTACGTGTGCATGATGTCCAAGCAAGTCAGGATCAAGTCGGACACAAATCTAACCGGCATGCTTTGGTCGGCGCCAGAGACGGTTTAGAACTGAGACGCCCCAACACGGAGTAGTTTCCTGTATCTGTGTAAATATGTCTTTAGCTGTGTAAATATCAAACGTTAGAAAAAGAACATATTAATACATTATTTAAATATAAATTTTCACTCATCCACACGACGTTCACAACACGTTCAAACGAGGCCACGCCCCTTTAGGAGACAGGAAGTGAGGACCGTTTCATACCATCTTTAGTATAAAGGATCTTTGGCGGCGGTTGCCGGTAATCGATTCCTGCGCCGGCCTGGCTCATCTTGAACGAGCCTATTTTCCCCGTTCAACATCTCCGTAGACGTTTCATTAAATGCTGATATCAAAGAGACTGAAGTCTGGAACCGAGCAGCCCTGAGATGAATTGTGACCATTAAACATTTGATTCGGCGCAAAAAACATTTCGAAAACGCCAAATAAAAACAATCAAAATTCAGTGGGAGCAGTTAGCTAGCTGTTCGCGGGCTCGGTAAACATTTCCATGGTAACAGTGAGCTCCACCAATCAGAGATGTGGCTGGCGTAACGCCTAGTTTTGATTGTGGGTAGTGTAGTACTTCTTTATGACACCATTGCTCTATTCATCTTTTCTGTCTTGTTGACTTTAGTTTGATCTCATACCACAAATACCAGGACACAACGCACACACTGTGGTTTACAGTTCCTTAAAACAACTTCTTGTAAATGGACTGTTTTTATATAGCCCTTTTCTAGTCTTAACGACTACTCAAAGTGCTTTAATATAGTAAAGGAACCATTCACCATTCACACACATTCATACACTGTGGCCGAGGCTGCCATACAAGGTGCCACCTGCTCATCAGATAAACACTCAGTTTATTTAGATAAAA
Organism: Perca schrenkii; assembly: GCA_025617405.1. Taxonomy (NCBI): domain Eukaryota; kingdom Metazoa; phylum Chordata; class Actinopteri; order Perciformes; family Percidae; genus Perca; species Perca schrenkii. Next base: position 146,771 of record CM046801.1, on the reverse strand, counting down.
CACTCACACACATTTACACTCCGATGGCACAGCATCAGGGGCAACTCGGGGTTCAGTGTCTTGGCCAAGGACACTTCGGCATGGAACTGCAGGGACCGTAGGGTCCAGGGATCGAACCACCAACCTTCTGATTGGCAGGCGACCTCTCTACCACTTAGCCACAGCTGCCCCGTAAATGCAGCTTAGATTTGCTTCTGAGTAAATGACACAACTGAGTGTACAACAACTAAAGTATTGTGTTGTATGTAATGTATGTATGTGTTGTAAATGTATCTTTGTCTCTCCTACAGAAAGCAACGCACAGTCAGATGGTGAGTCATGTTCTTAAACTCTGCAGAGATTACACACTGTTCACACACAACAGTAACTATATGTAACTATGTAATGTTTCTGAAACTGTGTAATGTTCCATCTGATGATCATAAATGACCTGTAACAGCAAACGAGACTAACATTGAATAGAACCCGAGTTCCGGGACGTCCTGCTGGGTCACCGGATGGGGAACCATCCGAAGTGACGGCAGTGAGTTTATTTTTTTATGTGTTACTAATAGTGAATGCTCGTATGGATTCATTCAGTTTGTAGTTTTAAAGTTCTGTCCACTTGCAGTTATCAATTTCTCTTCAGTGACCACTGACAAGCTAAGAAATCGGGCTCCACCCTCCTACAACCGGGATGGCTGCGTCTGATTGGGCGAACGCTTCACTCCTGGCTGTCTGCTCCCGGATTTCAAAACAGACCAACATGGCGGCTCATTTAGAAACTTTCGCTTATTTACAGAAATAAGCTGAAGTTGCTGAATCTGTTTTAATTTTTGATCGACAACGCTGAGACCAAATGATCCGAGAAGCCGTTGTTAGACTGCCCATAACTTTCTCCAAATTAATAACTCCAAATCTGAAATAATACTGTTCAACCCTCCCAGCACCATCCAAAGTCCCATCAGTCTCGGCCCACTGTCCCGTAACATCAAGCCCACGGAGTTAGCAAGCTAACGTTAGCCAGCTAACACCGGCTGGTTGGTTCCGCCGTGGTTTTATGCTGCATCGGTTACAGAGAATGAGCTGAGCAGTGGGCTGGGTCTAACGTTTGGTCTAAAGTTGTTGATGTTAAAATTGTTTGGCCAAGTCCTGGATCTTCACAATCCTACCTACAGCACCTTTAAGTGGTTTCCAATGAACTATTATTATAATGTATGATTCAACCAGGACAGTTTCATTAACATCCTGATCATGACTCACCAAAAAAACTATAGTTTCTGCAGGAACCTGTGCAGTCTAAAAATAACTTTTTCAAACCTGTTGCTACTCAGACCACGCCCTCAATGAGTGATTTCACAACAGGTGTTTTCCACTGCCTGTCAGGAAGTTTTTAATAAAAATAAACTTCCACTGACTAGGGAAGCAGCTTAAAGAGAAGTCCTCTAAATCATACAATGATTTGGTCACAGTTTAAACATGTTAACATTGTGAAGCAGCCCCAGTTTGGTTAGGTTTATGCACCAAAACTACTGAGTTAAGTTTAGAAAAAGATCTTGGTTTGGGTTAAAATCAGACATTACTTAACTTCCCTTCCAGTTACACACGTGACAAAGAACGTGACGTGCATAAAGTTAATAAAAACTCACTGTTTACTTTTATTTTCAAAAGGGACATGAACCACGGACATGACCAAAAGAACGAGATCCAGGGTACAAGCGGCCAAAATGGGTTTCCTCAGGAGGGGGGCTGGCGTGTCCCTTAGAGATAGGGTGAGGAGCTCAGTCATCCGTGAGGAGCTCGGAGTAGAGCCGCTGCTCCTTCGCGTCGAAAGGAGCCAGTTGAGGTGGTTCGGGCATCTGGTAAGGATGCCCCCTGGGCACCTCCCAAGGGAGGTGTTCCAGGCACATCCAGCTGGGAGGAGGCCTCGGGGAAGACCCAGGACTAGGTGGAGGGAGGTCCAGCTGGGAGGAGGCCTCGGGGAAGACCCAGGACTAGGTGGAGGGAGGTCCAGCTGGGAGGAGGCCTCGGGGAAGACCCAGGACTAGGTGGAGGGATGTCCAGCTGGGAGGAGGCCTCGGGGAAGACCCAGGACTAGGTGGAGGGAGGTCCAGATGGGAGGAGGCCTCGGGGACGACCGAGGACTAGATGGAGGGAGGTCCATCTGGGAGGAGGCCTCGGGGAAGACCCAGGACTAGGTGGAGGGATGTCCAGCTGGGAGGAGGCCTCGGGGAAGACCCAGGACTAGGTGGAGGGAGGTCCAACTGGGAGGATGCCTCGGGGAAGACCCAGGACTATGTGGAGGGAGGTCCAGCTAGGAGGAGGCCTCGAGGAAGACCCAGGACTACGTGGAGGGAGGTCCAGCTAGGAGGAGGCCTCGAGGAAGACCCAGGACTAGGTGGAGGGAGGTTCAGCTGGGAGGAGGCCTCAGGGAAGACCCAGGACTATGTGGAGGGAGGTCCAGCTGGGAGGAGGCCTCAGGGAAGACCCAGGACTAGGTGGACGGAGGTCCAGCTGGGAGGAGGCCTCAGGGAAGACCCAGGACTAGGTGGAGGGAGGTCCAGCTGGGAGGAGGCCTCAGGGAATACCCAGGACTATGTGGAGGGAGGTACAGCTAGGAGGAGGCCTCGGGGAAGACCCAAGACTAGGTGGACGGAGGTCCACCTGGGAGGAGGCCTCAGGGAAGACCCAGGACTATGTGGAGGGAGGTACAGCTAGGAGGAGGCCTCGGGGAAGACCCAGGACTAGGTGGACGGAGGTCCACTTGGGAGGAGGCCTCGGGGAAGACCCAGGACAGATGGACATGAACCACGGTCTCCTGGGTGAAAGTCCTGTGTTTGTTTGACTTTTGGGGCTCTTATACTTCCTCACCTTTTTACAGGTTTGACAAGGCTGGCCTTCAGAGTATCCTGTCCTTTGGTCTGATTTGCGTGTTTGGAAACATGCGCAGCCTAGACCGGAATAGGTTGCAGCGCATGGTTAGTATGGCGAGTAGGGTCATTGGGTGTGACCAGATGTCAGCTGCTCAGCTGTGTAAGGACCTTATTGTGAGTAAGGCGGAGCAGATTCTATAGGTGACCCTGCTCACCCTCTCCACAATAGGTTCCAACTAAGCTATCAGGGTAATGGTAGGATTCTGCAAAGGAAAATAAGAACAGGTTTAGCAAGTCTTTTGTTCTTTCAGCAATTAGACTGTTGAATGAGACAGACAATACAAAAACATAGGATCTGATTGTATTTTGTGTCTCTGTGTGTGTGTGTGTGTCTGTGTGTCTCTGTGTGTGTGTGTGTGTGTCTCTGTGTGTGTGTGGGTCTCTGTGTGTGTGTGTGTCTCTGTGTGTGTGGGTCTCTGTGTGTGTCTCTGTGTGTGCGTGTCTGTGTGTGTGTGGGGGGGAAATAGTGGATTCAAATTCTGTTCACATTCTCAGGGATCATGTAGCCCACTGCACATCGTAGTGAGTGTATGTGTATGCTGAGGGTGCCTGGAAGTGCTCTGTGTGTGTGTACACATGTGTCTGTGGGAGTGTGTGTCAGAGTGAGGGTGTTTGAAAATGCTCTCCTGGTGTAAGTGTGTGTATGGGTAGGTGTGTGTATGGGTAAGGTGTGTGTATAGCTAGATGTGTGTATGGGTAGGTGTGTGGATGGGTAAGTGTGTGTATGGGTAAGGTGTGTGCAGGGCCTGAAGTTAACGTTTTTGACCACCAGCCACGGTGGCAGGTGTTTTTTGCCTCATAAAGGTGAAAAACAGGACTTGCTGTGTCTCTATGATCCCATCCTGTCCTATTCATGGTAGCCTACTACTGATAATCCTGCATAGGGATTCACATAGACAATGAAAGTTGCAAAAAGTTAAAAAAATGTTGTATAGATCTTTAAAAAATAAAAAGGAAACTTGTTTTGGGGTGAGTAATTATTACTATCAATGAATTACTCTGGCTGAGATTTCCTAGGAACCTTAGCAAAAAAGCTCAGGATGCTGCAAATGTTGGTATAATATGAAAATGGCTGGTGGATTTAAGACAAAAAATAATAATTTATTGAATGAATCAAATATGAACTGTCACTGTCAGTGGCTTGTTGATCTTGACATTGTTAGTTAATTTCCTATCCTGGCCTGACACACACACACACACACACACACACACACACACACACACACACACACACACACACACACACACACACACACACACACACACACACACACACACACACACACTCTGCAACCCTTACATTCTCTGGTTTAGATATGAGGACAGAAAACACTCCTGTGGATCGTATTAGAGGGGAGGAACAAACAACTGATATTGTTGTATGGTTTGGAGGACTCGTTGGTTTTTATAGCACAGAAGAAGATGCTAAATCAGGCTATGATACAACTCAACATTAATCTCTCTTTTCTACATCTTCAGCTCCTCTTCCAAACCCTCAGACGCTGCAGGAGGTCAGCGTTCCCATTGTGTCCAACACGCAGTGTAACGCTGCTTATGGAATAATCACAAGCAACATGATCTGTGCCGGTCTGCCCGCGGGAGGGAAGGACTCCTGCCAGGTGAGTCTGTCTGCAGAACTCTACTCCAACACCTGAGGCCTGTACTACGAAGCAAGATCAACCTGCCCTGGATCTCTTTCAGTTATCGGGCTTCACCTAACCTAACAACCGCGGTCCCGCATAAGCTGTGTCACGACGCTGGTTATCAACTAGTTCAGTCAACCCAGGGTTTCCCAATCCAGCAGCGTGCGTTCACATAAAAGAGGCGGTGTTTGTGCACCTCGACCAATCGCAAACATCTACCAGAGCCGCATATTTTAAACAAGAAGAGCAAACTATAATTCTACATAAATATGAAGAACACAAACAGGGTTTTACAGGCAAAATGCAGGAAGGAAAGCTGGCAATAAAGCTGACGCTGTTTTACGTAAATCACATTGCTTATCCCATCAATATCACTTCCAGTGGTGTAGTCTACGTGATAGTAAGCTCCACGATTTCTATATAGGCTACCCACTTAAAAATGCCCAGTGACACGTAACAACATAGGCTACTTTTCATTATATTTTTGATACATTTTGAATTGTCATCCGTGCTTTTTTCTTAACATAGGCTGAATAAAGGTATTTTTACCGTAAATTGGTGCATTAAAGTGAATCGGAATGCAGGAAATGAAGTCGTTGATGCTTAAAACTTCCCTGGGGGAGGACATCCAGGCCCCCCCACTATGATATGCCCCCCTCCTCCACCAAAGGCAGATTCTGGCCAATATACAGTACACCCACTATAATAGCCTACATTAGACTACACTGGTCACTTCCCCATCAGTCAGGCACAAGATCTGACCATAATTACACTTGTGCTTTCCATAAACTGTCGTTGCTTCAGCCTATTATTTCAGTTGCAACCCCAGCAGTGGTAAGCGATCGTGAAATAAAACATATAAAAACATAATTCAAACCGATGTGCGCATTGGCAACACATGGCTCAATCAGTCGACAAATTCAATTCAATTCAATTTTATTTATAGTATCAAATCATAACAATTACATAACATGTAATTAAGTGTTGTGCTTCGATGTACTTTTTAGCCTAAATCACTGATCTGTACGTGTGTTTTTATTATTTTTTATTTTCATCATTCTGTGGCTAATGCGCTATGTACAGCACTTTGGTCAGCGCAAGCTGTTTTTAAATGTGCTATAGAAATAAACTTTACTTACTTACTTACTTACTAGGTTATCTCGAGACACTTTACAGATAGAGTAGGTCTAGACCACACTGCGACAGTGGCGAGGAAAAACTCCCTCTTGGGAAGAAACCTCGGACAGACCCAGGCTTTTGGTAGGCGGTGTCTGACGGGCCGGTTGGGGGTGTGATGAACAGTGGCAATAGTAGTCACATTAATAATGGAACAGTGACTGGATGTAGCGGGAAGCTGCAGGGTTCAGCAGGACGCAGCAGGGCACCGCTGAGCTCAGCAGGGAGTGCAGCAGGACCACGGCGACAGCTGCAACCAGGATCTTGGTGCCAACGTTCTCCAAGGAAATACGCTGGGGGAAAAAACATAAGGACTCCGGGGAGTAAACTCCCCAGAAGCTAGGATTAGTAACAAGCATTTCTGGGACGGGATACACACAAATAGTAATAGTAATAGAAAGGGAGAGGAGAGAGCAGCTCAGTGTGTCAAAGGAAGGAAGGAAGTCCCCCGGCAGCAGGGGCGGACTGGCCATCTGTGTGATCTAAAGAATCACAGAACGGCCGGTACTCCAGGACGGCCGGCAGGCCGGCCCGCCACCCGCCACACACACAATCATCACCTGTTTTTTCCCCCCACTAATCTTTTTCACACTCCAGTACTGTAGGTGGCAGCAATGCACCTTTAAGTTGGATGCCAGCTGCACTGGCCGTGGCCACCAAGTAAGGAGAAGAAGAAGTGGAAGAGGAGGAAGAAACAAACAGCAAAGACGTTAAAAGCATAGAAACAAACAAACAATATGCATAACGGAAATAAAAAACGGAAAGAAAAGAGAGAAAACAAATTACGGAATGTCGCAAAGTAACCGAAATATTTAGCAGTAGCCTACAGCCAGCAGCACCTCGCAGTTAAATATTAGCAGCAGACCCAGCAGTGAAGAATTGAGCCAGACAGCTATGCAGCAACATGCCACCAGTGATGAGGGACAGAAAGATGAGCTGGTTCCACAGGCAGATACAGGGCAAGTAAGTATGGGACATGAGAGGAGAAAGAGAGTTACTTGCTAGGGATGATGTTAGAAAGTGATATTCAGCTTGCTACATTTTTATTGATTACAGTAGTTAAAACAGCTAAACTTCAACATTTTAGCTGTAAAATGCCACATGCAGTAGCTAATATTAAGAAATATGTTGTGCTTTTACTTTTAAAAATGTTGGTAACGTTACAGTTAATGCTTACAAACTTTGAAGATTTTGAATACAGAAGTTACATTTGTAATGGTGTATTTTCATTTAGATGTGGTATTATTTGTGCAGTAAGATTAATTACTGCATAAATGAATTAAGATTATTAAGTAATAAATTCATTTTATGACAGCATGGAATATATTGTATAATATGTTGTTATAACAGCATATTATATTATGATTCTAACCCTAACCCTAACATCTAGTCAACATCAGTACTATTGCTATAATTTGGATGGTATAGTATGATGAGCCACAATTAAAGTCTTGTGACACTCATGCCAGGCGCCATTTGTTATTGTTGTTGTCGAGTTTCCGTGCGCCGATTGCTTTGGGCCAGGCCTAGTCAAAGTCCAGGGCCGTTTTTTAGTCCCAGTCCGTCCCTGCCCGGCAGTCTACAACTATAACAGCGTAACTATAACAGCGTAACTAAGAGAGACAGGTCATAAGGAGAGGTAGCTTTTTCGGGCTTAGAACTTTCCCCCTGCCGGATCGGGCTTGGCTGGCCTGCCTCCCTCTACTTTGTTATGTATTATTAATCTAACAATTATGAAGAGAAGCAGGTGGACCAGTTAGGTGAACACTGCAACTCCTCACTCCCTAACTATAAGCTTTATCAAATAGAAGAGTTTTAAGTTCATTCTTGAAAGCGATTACAGTTTCTGCCCCCCAAACCCAGATTGGGAGCTGGTTCCATAGGAGAGGAGCCTGATAACTGAAGGCTCTGGCCCCCAGTCTACTTTTAGAGACTCTAGGTACCACCAGTAACTCTGCATTCTGGGAGCGTAGTGCTCTAGTGGGACAATAAGGTATTAGGAGCTCTTCTAGATATGATGGTGCTAGACCATTTAGAGCTTTGTAGGTCAAGAGAAGGATTTTAAACTCAATCCTGGATTCAACAGGAAGCCAGTGCAGAGAAGCTAATACAAAAGAGATATGATCTCTTTTCTTTGTTCTTGTGAGAACACGCGCTGCAGCATTCTGGATCAGCTGGAGAGTCTTAAGGGACTTATTTGAGCAACCTGACAGTAGGGAATTACAATAATCCAGCCTGGAAGTAACGAATGCATGGACTAGTTTTTCAGCGTCGTTTTGAGACAGGATATTCCTAATTTTGGCAATGTTACGAAGATGAAAAAAGGCTGTTCTTGATGTTTGTTTTAGATTGGCATTAAAGGATATATCCTGATCAAAAATAACTCCTAAATTTCTGACAGTAGTGCTGGAGGCCAGGGCAATACCATCCAGAGTAGCTATGTCTTTAGATAATGAGGTTCTGAGGTGTTTAGGTCCCAGTACAATAACTTCAGTTTTGTTAGGGTTTAACATCAGAAAATTATAGGTCATCCAGGATTTTATATCTCTAATGCACGCTTGAAATTTAGCTAGCTGACTGGTTTCGTCTGGTTTGATTGACAAGTATAATTGGGTGTCATCCGCATAACAGTGAAAGTTAATTGAGTGTTTCCTAATAATATTGCCTAGAGGAAGCATATATAGGGAGAATAGAATTGGTCCAAGCACTGAGCCTTGAGGAACCCCATGGCTAACTTTAGCGTACTTGGAGGATTTATCATTAACATTAAAAAATTGAGATTGATCAGAGAAATAGGACTTAAACCAGCTTAGAGCAATTCCTTTAATGCCAACCTGTCAGGGGTTGCAGCAGGTGGACCCAAATGCAAGACTCCTCCAGCGAATGTGCAGAACAAACTATTTCAACTCACACAACTAACAAACTCAAAACTATAATCGACCAGGACTCACACAGGACTGACAGGGAAATAACGAACTGACAAGAGACAAAAGGAAACAGAGAGACTAAATACACAGGGTAACGAGGACTAACAGGGAACAGGAGGCACAACAGGTGAAACAAATCAGACAATCACAAGAGAGGGAAAACTAAGGACAGGAAGCAAACTAGACAAGACAAGGGAGACAAGACAGACTTCAAAATAAAACAGGAAACAGCACATAACAGAACCCACAATCATGACAGAACCCCCCCCTCAAGGGACAGATCCCAGATGTCCCAAAACAAGAACAAAAAACAACCCAAGGAGGGCGAAAAAGGTCCGGGGAAGGACCGCCAGGGCACAGGGGGCAGAGAACACCGGGCCACAGGGAACAGAGGGCCCATGGACACAGGGCACAGAGAGAGCACTGGGGGCACAGGGAACACAGAGGACACTGGGGGCACAGGGAACACAGAGGACACTGGGCACCGGAGAGGCCCAGGGAAAACAGATGGTCACTAGGGACAGGGAACTTTGGGACTGGGGACCGAGGGAACACGGAACTGGGCAGACTTCAACAGGACAGGCTCGGATGGGACGGACTGGGGCAAAACAGACTCAGACGGGACGGACTCAGACGGGACAGACTCAGACTCAGATGGGACAGACTCAGACTCAGACGGGACCGACTCAGACGCAGGGAAAGTAACAGGGACACCGATAGTGAAGGGGACAGAGACGGGCACGGTGACAAGGATGGGCACGGTGACAGGGACAAAGATGGGCACGGTGACAGGGACAAGGACGGGCACGGTGACAGGGACAAGGATGGGCACAGTGACAGGAACGAAGACAGGCACAGTGACAGGGATGGAGACAGGCACAGTGACAGGGACGGAGACAGGCAAAGTCCCAGGGGCGGTAGAGACCGGCAAAGTCTCAGTGGGGGTCTCCCGGGCAGTCTCAGGGGTGCCGGAAACCGGCAGAGTCTCAGGGGCGACCCCAGGGGCGCCAGAGACCGGCAAGGTCTTAGGGATGGTCTCCGGGGTGCCGTAGGCCAGCAAAGTTCCAGGGACCGGCAAAGTCCCACAGGCGGTCCCAGTGGCGGTCTCACGTCGGGATTCAGGGGGGCAGCCAGCCCGCCGGGGAACAGAAGGGCTGCTGGCCAGCCGGGGATCTGGGGCACTGGACAGCGCCGGAACACTGGGTGGCTCAGGTACACTAGAGCGCTCGAGGACATCGGAGAGCTCAGGGACACTAGAGACACTAGAGGGCTCGGGGACACTAGGGACATTAGAGAGGCTGCTAGCTAACCGGGACTCGGGGGAGCTGCTAGCTAGCCGGGACTCGGGGGAGCTGCTAGCTAGCCGGGACTCGGGGGAGCTGCTACCTAGCCGGGACTCGGGGGAGCTGCTACCTATCCGGGACTCGGGGGAGCTGCTAGCTAGCCGGGGCTCGGGGAAATTGCTAGCTTGCTGAGGGTGTACTCCACCTCGCTTAGCTCCTCCATGTGGAAATTAGAGTCTGCTGGGCCCATTCTTTGGTCGGTTCGTTCTGTCAGGGGTTGCAGCAGGTGGACCCAAATGCAAGACTCCTCCAGGGAATGTGCAAAACAAACTCTTTATTTCAACTCACACAACTAACAAACTCAAAACTATAATCGACCAGGACTCACACAGGACTGACAGGGAAATAACGAACCGACAAGAGACAAAAGGAAACAGAGAGACTAAATACACAGGGTAACGAGGACTAACAGGGAACAGGAGGCACAACAGGTGAAACAAATCAGACAATCACAAGAGAGGGAAAACTAAGGACAGGAAGCAAACTAGACAAGACAAGGGAGACAAGACAGACTTCAAAATAAAACAGGAAACAGCACATAACAGAACCCACAATCATGACACAACCAAGTGTTCCAATCTCTGTAACAGGATTGAATGGTCAATAGTTTCTAAGCAGCACTAAGATCTAGTAAAACAAGAATGGAGACAAGTCGTAGTAATTTTCACCAGTGCCGTCTCTGTGATATGATGCTTTCTAAATCCTGATTGAAAGTCATCAAATAAACTATTGCTATGTAGAAAATCACATAACTGATTAGCAACCACCTTCTCAAGGATCTTGGATAGAAAGGGAAGGTTAGATATAGGTCTATAGTTTGCTAAGACCTCAGGATCGAGGGTGTTTTTTTTCAGAAGAGGTTTTATCACAGATACTTTAAATGACTGCGGTACATAACCTGTTAATAAGGACATATTGATCATATCTAGTAATGAAGTGTTTACCACGGGTAACGCTTCTTTGAGTAATCTCGTTGGGATGGGGTCTAAGAGACAGGTAGATGGCTTAGCTGAGGATATCTTTAACATTAATTGTTGAAGGTCTATAGGATAAAAGCAGTCTAAGTATATGTCAAGACTAGTCGTTATTTCTGGCGACTCTGCGTTTAAAGGTGAACCGTTAGAAGTTGAGGGCAAAAGGTGACGGATTTTATCTCTAATTGTTGTAATTTTATCATTAAAGAAGCTCATGAAGTCATCACTACTCAATGCTAGAGGAATAGATGGCTCAGTAGAGCTGTGGCTATCTGTCAGCCTGGCTACAGTGCTGAAAAGAAACTTTGGGTTGTTCTTATTGTCTTCTATTAGTGAAGAGTAATAGTCTGATCTGGCCTTTCTTAGGGCCTTCCTATAGGTTTTGATACTTTCTTGCCAATCCAAACGTGATTCTTCCACTTTTGTGGAATGCCATTTACATTTGAGGTTTCGCGAGATTTGTTTTAATTTGTGAGTTTGGGAGTTATACCAAGGAGCTAATTTCCTTTGCTTCATCATCTTCTTTTTTAGGGGAGCAACGGAGTCTAAGGTCGTCCGTAGGCAAGTCGTAGCACCGTCTACAAATGTATCAATTTGAGAGGGACTGAAGTTAACATAGAGGTCCTCTGTTATGTTAAGGCATGACATAGAGTCGAATGCTGTTGGAATATTTTCTTTAAATTTAGCTATAGCACTGTCAGATAGGCATCTGGTGTAGAAGCTTTTATCTAATTTAATATAGTCAGGTAGTAAGAATTCGAAAGTGATTAAAGAATGATCTGATAATACCGAATTCTGCGGAAATATTATTAAATCCTCAATTTCAATACTATATGCCAGCACAAGGTCGAGGGTGTGGTTAAAACAGTGCGTCGCCTTGTGCACACTCTGACTGAAACTGATTGAATCCAGTAATGAGTTGAAAGCAGTACTAAGGCTATCATTGTCAACGTCCACATGGATATTAAAATCACCTACAATAAGTACTTTGTCTGATTTAAGGACTAAACATGATAAAAACTCTGAGAATCCAGATAAAAATTCAGAATACGGACCTGGAGCCCTGTAAATAACAACGAATATAATTGGCTGTAATGTTTTCCATTTTTGATGTTGAAGATTAAGAACAAGACTTTCAAAGGAGTTATAATTTATTTTGGTTTAGGAGTAATTAACAGGCTTGCATCAAAGATGGCTGCAACTCCCCCTCCTCGGCCTGAGCCTCTAGGAATTTGAGTATTAATATGACTGGGAGGAGTGGCTTCATTTAGACTAACATATTCTTCATGGCCAGGGTTTCAGTAAGACAAAATAAATCAATGTTATTATCTGATATCAACTCGTTTACCAATAATGCTTTAGAAGACAGAGATCTAATATTTAATAGTCCACATCTAATTTTCCTATTTTGTTCTATCGTTGCAGTCGTTTTAATTCCAATTAGGTTGTTAAGTATAGCACATCTTTTGTTTACCTTTGATTTAACCGATCTAAGTCGGGGAACAGACACCGTGCTTATTAGACCATGAGTGGGTGACTGCTCCAACGGAAGCACAGAGGGGCGCGTAATACTGCACCTCTGATTACTAATATCAAGCTTGGGTTGTCATGGTTTATGTCTGATAAACTCGGTCAGATTTTTTGATATGAGAGCGGCTCCGTCCCAGGTGGGATGAATGCCGTCTCTCTCCATCAGACCAGGTTTTCCCCAGAACGCCCCCCAGTTATTCACATAGCCCACATCATTAGCTGGGCACCACCCCGACAACCAGCGGTGGAAGGATGATGTACGGCTGTACATTTCATCATTGGTCAGGTTTGGCAGGGGTCCAGAGAAAACTACTGAGTCCGACATTGTCTTTGCGTATGCACAAAGTGACTCAACATTAATTTAGTGATCTCCGATTTACGACCATTACCCCCTACGTGAAGTATGATCTTACTGTATTTACGGTTCTTTTTAGCCAGCAGCTCTAGATGGGTTTCTATATCGCCCGCTCTAGCCCCGGGACACATATGACCGTAGGTACTATAGCCGCTGGGGCCGCCGGCTTCACATGTCGCAGTATAGAGCTCCCAATAACCAGAATTGGCTTCGCAGCGGGTGTATCACTGAGTAGGGAGAAATGGTTAGAGAAGTGAAGATGATCCGGTTTAGAGCAACCGTCATCATGTGCACTCCCTGGTCTAGATCTAACGCTACACTTCCCTCTAACGCTACGCTTCCCTCTAACGCTACGCTTCCCTCGGACAGTCACCCACTCGCCCGGCTGCTTGGGGTCTGCCGGGGGACAGCTAACAGAAGCTAAAGAAGCTACAGTATGGTGGTCCGCATTAACTACATGGTGCTGGCTAGCTACGGAAGCATACGATTCTGATTCCATGGTGCAGAGCCGTGACTCAAACTCACTAAGCCTCGCCTCCAGAGCAGCGAATATACTACATTTATTACATGTATCGTTATCACTAAAGGAGGCAGAGGAATAGCTAAACATTTGACACACAGAGCAAGAAAGAGCAGGAGAGGGAGAGGAATTAGCCATTGCTAATGGCTAATTCCGCTAACAGCGTTTTAACAATTGTAAATTCAGCGAGTCAGTCGCTGTAAATGAAGCTAAATATAAGTGCTTGAGTAAAACAATTGTAATTCAAATGCAATCCAGGCAAATAGCCGCTAATTTAAACAGTAAAGCAGAGTTCAGTAAGTTTTTGCCGGAGCAGCAAACTAGCGTTTGTAACACGGGAACACCGGAAGTGACACAATACACGTCAGCGGCTGCTGCTGCAAAAGAGAGAGAATGGGTGTGGGAGAAAATTGCTGCTCGAGTCAATGCGTAGGCTACCAAATAGCCGATATGTAATTCCCTCCTATTAAAATATATATTTCATGAAAATACCCATCAGTGAATGTTAACGGGGTTGTTGGTCTCTAAATGTTTTAACTTTTATGAGCGCAGCCCTCTCTCCCCCTCTCTCCCTCTCTCTCCCTCTCTCGCTCTCCCCCTCTCTGTCTCCCCCTCTCTCTCTCTCCCTCTCTCGCTCTCCCCCTCTCTCTCTCTCCTCTCTCTCTCTCTCTCGCTCTCCACCTCTCTGTCTCCCCCTCTCTCGCTCTCTCCCTCTCTCGCTCTACCCCTCTCTCTCTCTCCTCTCTCTCTCTCTCTCTCTCCCCCTCTCTTTCTCTCTCTCCCTCTCTCTCTCTCTCCCTCTCTCCCTCCTCCTCTCTCTCTCTCTCCCTCACCCTCCCCCTCTCTCCCCCCCTCCCTCTCCCCCCTCTCTCTCTCTCTCTCTCTCTTTCTCTCTCACTCTCCCCCTCTCTCTCTCTCCTCTCTCTCTCTCTCTCTCTCCCTCCCCCCTCTCTCTCTCTCCCTCACTCTCCCGCTCTCTCTCTCCCTCTCTCTCCCCCTCTATCTCTCTCTGTCTCTCTCAGTGCACCGAGCTCCGCCTGGTCTTCTAAAGAACGGTGACGCCGTTATCAACCGAGTATTGATTGGTCAGTAGGCGGTGCTTTAACACTGAGTATTGATTGGTCAGTAGGCGGTGCTTTAACACTGAGTATTGATTGGTCAGTAGGCGGTGCTTTAACACTGAGTATTGATTGGTCAGTACGCGGTGCTTTAACACCGGCTGATTTCTAATCTCCAACTTAACCTGCTCCCGACCAGGTTAGGCGTTCAGCATGAGTTACCACGGCGATTGAACCCGATAACAAGTGATCCACCTTCGTGATACAGAAAATCCTGGTTTGAACCTGAAGTTAGCTCGCTAACGCCAAATCCTGCTTCGTAGTCCAGGCCTCTGATGACAAACACGTTTACAGCTGCAGGGATTAAAAGAGAGTCAAGATTTTACGTACATATAGCTACGAAAACACTGTCGGGAACTGTTGGAGCTGGGCATGAGACCTGTCTGTGGGGCCTTGGCGCTCTGTGCAGCTGTCACAGCGGGGGCAGTAGTCTTCCATGTCCCTTATGCTGGCCCCAATAAAATCCCTGATGGAAGCGGAGAAGCAACTTTCTGACCCCGAAGTGGCCAGACCCAGGTGCCGAATGTACCGCCTGGGGCACCCTCTCCTGCAGGCTCCTTGGCACCACCACCTGCCACTGGGTCTCACCTGCAGCTGGTTCTTTCCACCCCCTCGGTACCACCCCGTCACACAGACACAGTGTGTCAAACATTGACCAGAGTCCCTTTGTAGCTCGAGAACACATGCTGACCTCCTCCCATGTGTGTTGGCACTTCAATGTCCTCCTCCTAAATGCGCCCTAACTCTGTGACCTCCATAGCGGTCAGTCCCTGGCCCGCTGACAGCCCCTCTGCTGCACATGTCACCTCTCTTAGCTGCTGCTCACCTCCAGGGTCTCCCTCTTCTCAGAGTAGCGGGACAGTGCGTCTGCATTTCTGTATTGTGCACCTGTTCCACTCCTCGATCCAACGTGCCAGCTGGCCCTGCCACTATCCCATCTGTTTTCTTTTAGGGACATGGGTGCACTGTCAGACCAGGTGGCCATGCTGGCCGCATCCCCAGCAAACCAGACGGCGTGATCTAGGGTACTGCTCATCATGCAGCGTGGCAGCTGCGTTATTTCTTCCAATCAGTCCCACTTACAGCTCTTACCTTCTGTGAACTGTCCATTGCCATTGCCAGGGGTGCAGCACACGGCATCTCCCTCTCTAAAGCCAGCTCCAAAGCCTACAGGAGAGACTTGTGGTGAGCCTGCAGGGTCTGAAACCGCAGCAGCATCTATAAAAGTGTTCCCGAGCTAATTCACTCTGGATTGCTGAGGGCATGTGGGCATAGGTGCGGTAGGCCAGCCATTAGCCAGATCCCTCGGCGGATCCCCAGGTCGTCGCTGTCTGCTGCACAGCTCAGAGTGGAGCAGGCTAGCTGCCAAACATTGTCTAAACCTCCTCTTTAAAGCTCCCACCAATGCACCACAGTCACTCCTATCATCAGGATTTAGCAGCGGCAGGTTCGAGGGAGACGTCACCACAAAGGCACATTGCTAGTCTTTAACTTCTATGTTCCATTTGTCTGCCTGAGCAAACAGTTCAAACGGAGCATGAAATGCCTCCCATTCAGTCTTGCCATCGTACCTGGCAAGCCTCGTGGCGATGCCTTCTGACACCAGTGTATCGCCCTCAATAAGCAGTTGGTGAGACGTTTACTGCAGCTTTGTTACTGACCTATACACAGGCTACTGTAGGCCGTAGCCAACGCCAAAATAAAGAAATAACTATGTCAACTCTGACATTACTAGCTGCTCGCTAGCTCACCGTACTCTAAATAAACTGAACTCCTTTCATCCTTGCAGAATAACAGCCCCCCCCCCCACCCCCATAGCATATGATATTGTGCAGAACTCCGCACAATATCATATGAACCCATTCATGAGAATGCGTTGAGTGCAGTAAAAAGCACAATATCTCTCTGAGATGTAGTATAGTGCAAGTACAAAGTAGCAGTACATGGAAATACTCAAGTAAAGTACCTCCAAAATGTACAATACTAAGCAGAGAATCTACTTTTTAAGGAGCAGGTCATTTGGAGTATTTGGTCAACAATTCAAAGCATCCTGCAGTATGGGGGCGCAGTGTGGTTTGGGGCCCTCTCAGCTCATCTGAAGGCTCCTGGGAATCTGTTCCAAATTAGTGGGACACTCAGTGGAGAACGCGTTCACTGAAAGCCACGTACTGCACACCGTCAGACTGGCTGACAATCTCCCTGGACTCTCCCCATGTGTTGCATGGGGAGTACCAACTCCTGCCCTCCGGGAGGCGCTATACAGTCCCAGACTGCAGAAAGAACAAATATAAACATTTGTTCCTCTGTCAGTATCTCTGCTGAATCAACACAGGAGGGCAAAGAAGTAATAGTCCCCCCCCCCATTTTCATTTATATATTTATGGCTATTTAAGACCACTCTTGCAGGGCAGGGTCCCCCTCATATTAATTAAGTATCTATTTATGTTTTTACTGATGCCTATATGTTTTTAGCTTGTTGTGTTGTAATTGTTGGAGTTTGTACTGCAAGACAAATTTCCGTGTTCATGGACAATAAAGTGCTATCTATCTATCTATCGATCGATCGATCGATCGATCGATTGATCGATCGATCGATCGATCGATCGATCGATCGATCGATCTATCTATCTAAATGTATAGTTGCAGTGTGCTGGTGTTATAAACGTCCTGTCTGACCTGTTCAGGGGGACTCTGGCGGCCCGTTGGTGACTAAAAGCGGCTCTACGTGGGTCCAGGTCGGAGTGGTGAGTTTTGGAAATGGCTGTGCTCAGCCCGGCTACCCAGGAGTCTATGCCCAAGTGTCCCAGTACACCTCCTGGATCAACAACCAGACCAACGGGACAACATCTGGAACCACTCATCTGGTTTCCCTCTCAGCTCCTCTGCTGCTGTCCTTCTTCCCTCTTCTCTTCTCTCTCTCTGTGCTTTCATAGCAACGTCTAATGATGACAAACGCACCAGTACAGAGTCAGTCTTATGAGCCATTGAGATTCTCCCTAAAACAAGCAAAACAACCAGGACACTTGATGTGTCTGCTGATGATTTTATCTATTAATTGATGAATCGTTTTGTCTTTAAAATTACAGAAAGTCCTTTATCATAAACTAAGCATCTCTTTTCTTTCTTCTGCTACAACTTGTTTGAAGTTTTGGCACAAAGACACGTTATAACCTCTGTATTACGGGAAGATGTCTTGTTATGTTTTCCGTTGGGGATGCAACTGACTATTATTTTCATCACCAATCAACCTGCACGTTATTTTCTTAATCGATTCATCGTTGTTTCTATAAAATGTTACCAAAGTATAAATAGACAAAAATATAATTTCCCATCGCCCAAAGAGATGTATTCATTAGTTTATGATCATGTAAATCCAATAAAAGCATCAAATCTTCACAGATAAAATATCATCTTGGCTGGCTTCATCTTGTTTAACTTTAAACACTCCATTATAAAACTACCTCTAACACAGCTCTTGAATGTACAAATTAATGGGGATCTTATTGAACAAGCACCTGAAATGAAGTATCTGGGAATAATTATAGACTAGACAGTTGAACTTCAAAAGTCATATCAAGAAAATCTGTAAAACTGTTAAGGCCAACTTGGGCTGCTTTAGGATGATAAGAAACTTCCTGACTCTTGACTGTGCTTTTTTTTTTTTCAATTCTACGATTCTCTCACACATATCGTATGGCTTGACCACATGGTCCCAAGCTCACCAGATATCAGTCAAGACCATAGAGTGTCTATAGAACTGAGCTTTGAAAGTCCTGGACCAGAAGAGAATAAGGTATCATCACTGCCAAATTTTAAGTAAACATAAGATTTTAAGCTTTGCTAATTTTATCTCCCTGCATTTTGTTAAATTGGTCTTCAAATGCCTAAATAACACTTCTCCCCTTCCCCTTTGCAAAACAATAATAAAACAGCAAAGTGGTACCAGAAACATCACCCGAGCAGTGTTAAAAGGCAATTGTAGTAAACCCTTTCCGTAGAACATAATTTGCCCAGACTGCATTTTCAGTAAAAGGGGCAAAATTATGGAACTTTCTGCCAGACCACTTGAAATGTATCCCAACATTAGCCACTTTTAAAAAAAATACCAAATTGTGGCTAATTTGGGAACAATCTTGCTCTCATATTTAGTTTTTACACTGTGCTCTCATTGTATACTTTCCTTCCATTTTCATTTAATTTCTTTTAATTTCATCTTTATTGTATTTTTAATAATAATGTAAATCTGTATTTTTATTTGTGACCAAAAGCCCTACTAAGTGTCGTGAATTAGCTTCGGCTAAAAACACTATGATACATACATCAGATGACTGTTGAAGTTTATCTATGTTTTTTTTGTATCTGTCCCTATCTAAATAAACCAAAAAACATTTAGAGAAGCTGGACCAGAGAATATTTGGATGTTTTGTTGCTAAAATGACTTCAATTGCTAATCAAAATGTTTAATTGTTTAATCGTTGTAGAAATAATCTGCAGTGGAAACTTAATTTATTAATAAAAGTTAAATATGTGTAAAACCAATCATAATGTCAGAATTGAATGTTAAAATATATATTTTTATTTTATTTTAACATGCAGTTTGTGGTTGGGGAGTAATTGAACTACATATAATTACACTCGCAGTGTCCTGACAGCCTACAGTAGCTTGCTGGTAGTTCAACTACCTTTAAATATAGTGATTTAAAGGGGGGTGAAACTGTGTCTGAAGATATATACTCACCTAAAGGATTATTAGGAACACCATACTAATACCGTGTTTGACCCCCTTTCGTCTTCAGAACTGCCTTAATTCTTGGTGGCATTGATTCAACAAGGTGCTGGAAGCATTCTTTAGAAATGAATCAGAATCAGAATCAGAATCAGAAAAGCTTTATTGCCAAGTACATTTTTTACACATACAAGGAATTTGTTTTGGTGTCGTAGGTGCATGTCACACATTATCTAAAATAAGTTAAACAAACAGGTTAACAGAACAGACAATATAAGTATAAATATATAAATATATGTGTATATGTACACACACAGGATGTAACATAATAAAATAAGAGTAACAGTTAAGATAAAAAAGAGCAGATTAAGTACAGTGGCATGTAGAGCCAGAGGTGGGTGTGGAGAGAGTCAGGGTGGGTTCCGGGCCTTGTTAATAAGGCTAGTGGCGGAGGGGAAAAATCTGTCCTTGTGACGTGAGGTCTTGGTCCTGATGGACCTCAGCCTCCTGCCAGAGGGGAGTAGCTCAAAGAGTTTGTGTCCGGGGTGGGAGGGGTCAGCCACAATCTTTCCAGCACGCTTCAGAGTCCTGGTGGCGTAAAGGTCCTGGAGCGGTGGGAGATTGCAGCCAATCACCTTCTCAGCTGACCGAATGACACGCTGCAGTCTACCCTTGTCCTTGGCAGTGGCAGCAGCGTACCAGATGGTGATGGAGGATGTGAGGATGGACTCAATGATGGCTGTGTAGAAGTGCACCATCATTGTCTTTGGCAGGCTGAATTTCTTCAGCTGTCGCAGGAAGTACATCCTCTGTTGTGCTTTCTTGACGAGGGAGCTGATGTTCAGCTCCCACTTGAGGTCCTGGGAGATTGTAGTTCCCAGGAAGCGGAAAGACTCCACAATGTTAATTGTGGAGTCACTAAGTGTGATAGGGGCAGGTGGGGCAGAATTCTTCCTGAAGTCCACAACCATCTCCACTGTCTTTAGAGCGTTGAGCTCTAGGTTGTTTTGCTTGCACCAGGTCACCAGGTGGTCAGCCTCCGACCTGTAGGCGGACTCGTCACCATCAGAGATGAGTCCGATGAGGGAGGTGTCGTCCGCGAACTTTAGAAGCTTGACAGACTGGTGACTGGAAGTGCAGCTGTTGGTGTACAGGGAGAAGAGTAGAGGAGAAAGAACACAGCCCTGAGGGGATCTGGTGCTGATGGTCTGTGAGTCGGAGATGTCTTTCCCCAGCTTCACATGCTGCTTCCTGTCAGACAGGAAGTCAGTGATCCACCTGCAGGTGGAGTCAGGCACACCAAGCTGGGAGAGCTTCTCCTGGAGCAGAGCTGGGATGATGGTGTTGAAGGCAGAGCTGAAGTCCACAAACAGGATCCTGGCCCATATTGAGAGGATAGCATCTTGCAGTTGATGGAGATTTGTGGGATGCACATCCAGGGCACCAAGCTCCCGTTCCACCACATCCCAAATATGTTCTATTGGGTTGAGATCTGGTGACTGTGGGGGCCATTTAAGTACAGCGAACTCATTGTCATGTTCAAGAAACAAGTTTGAAATGATGTGAGCTTTGTGACATGGTGCATTATCCTGCTGGAAGTAGCCATCAGAGGATGGGTACATGGTGGTCATAAAGGGATGGACATGGTCAGAAACAATGCTCAGGTAGGCTGTGGCATTTAAACCATGCCCACTTGGTACTAAGGGGCCTAAAGTGTGCCAAGAAAACATCCCCCACACCATTACACCCCCACCACCAGCCTGCCCAGTGGTAACAAGGCATGACGGATCCATGTTCTCATTCTGTTTACGCCAAATTCTGAGTCTACTATCTGAATGTCTCAACAGAAGCCAAGACTCATCAGACCAGGCTACATTTTTACAGTCTTCAACTGTCCAATTTTGGTGAGCTCGTGCAAATTGTAGCCCCATTTTCCTATTTTTAGTGGAGATGAGTGGTACCCGGTGGGGTCTTCTGCTGGTGTAGCCCAGCCACCTCGGTTGTAACGAATGGTTATTTGAATCAAAGTTGATCTTCTATAAGCTTGAATCAGTCGGCCCATTCTCCTCTGACCTCTAGCATCATCAAG
Source organism: Perca schrenkii (assembly GCA_025617405.1). Classification (NCBI taxonomy): domain Eukaryota; kingdom Metazoa; phylum Chordata; class Actinopteri; order Perciformes; family Percidae; genus Perca; species Perca schrenkii. The sequence goes on along the minus strand of CM046801.1, from coordinate 125,458 downwards.
GCATTTTCGCTCCCCAGGACTGCAGCATACTGGATGTTTGACCTCTTTCAGACCATTCTTTGTAAACCCTAGAAATGGTTGTGCATGAGAATCCCAGTAACTGAGCAGATTGTGAAATACTCAGACCAGCCCGTGTGGCACCAACAACCATGCCACGCTCAAAGGTGCTTAGATCACCTTTCTTTCCCATTCTGACATTCAGTTTGGATTTCAGGAGATTGTCTAGACCTGGACAACACCCCTAAATGCATTGAAGCAGCTGCCGTGTGATTGGTTGATTAGATAATCGCATTAACGAGAAATCTTACAGGTGTTCCTAATAATCTTTAAGATGAGTGTACATCAACATGAATCCCATCTTTTTTTTTATGTACACAACATTGATGATAGGCTTACTGGGCCCCATTTTAACATAAAAAATTATATATAACAATCAACTATTTTTATTTTAATAGTTTTGTATACACAATGAAAAGGTGTAACGGCTTTAGGCCGCCCTTTATGTTATTGTAGGCCCAGTTTAATATGCAACTACATTTTTTACACTATATGTAATGAAGTAGGGGGGGTCCCTGCTCCATTTCTTTTTCAGCTGAGGGGTCCTAAAAAACATTGAAGACCTGTGGCCGGGTTAGCTCAGTTGGTAGAGCAGGCGCACATACAGTATATAGAGGTTTATTCCTCTACGCAGAGTCCGACCTGTGACAATTTCCTGCATGTCTTCCACCTCTCTCATCTCATCTCTCCCCTTTCTCACCTAGCTGTCCTATCCATTAAAGGCAGAAATGCCCCAAAAAATAATTTTTAAAAACAAACATAAGGTCCTACAGAGTGCTCAAACTACAGGCCCATAAGCCTCATTGGGACTGACATTAAGCTTTATTCCAAAGTCAGGGACTACGCCTAGAACGTTTTATTAAGAAGCTAGTCCACCCCGACCAATCAAAGCATCACGCGGCAGACAATATATGCAGATTACTCTATGTAATAGAAGAAGCCAAAAACCTTCCAACAATGGCAGCAGTTTTATCACTGGACAAAGGCTTTTGATCGCCTAGAGTTGAACTATTTGTGGCAAGTGATGGAGAGGCTTGGTTTGGGAGCCAAATTCATTGACATGGTACGTACTCTATATGCGAGTCCCACGGCCATAGTCTCAACCAACGGCCTTCATTCACAGCCATTCCCCGTCGCACGGGGCTCGCGACAGGAATGCCCGCTTTCTCCCATGCTATTTGCGATCTCTCTTGAATTCCTACTGACCCGATAGTTTTGTTACTTAATGACGACTCTAAATTACATCTGCTTGGGAGACAGAAGAGAATTTGGTTAGTCGGCTCAACCACAACCAACAAAATAATAGCTCAGCGCTGGCTCCCGCTGACGTGTTGAATTTCAACACATCTACAGAGTGGGCTCAGGGACAACACATCTTTTACACTCCTATGTAGAAGTTAAATGTGTAACAACACATTTTTGTATATATATATATATATCTCAAAAAGTGGTGGGTACAAAATGACTCATGGTAACGTACATTTGATGAAACATGCATCAGCGTTGGTTGACATTTGTTAGCGAATATTAGCTAACGTTATCTAGAGCAATTTATGGTTGCAGACTCTGATGGTTTCTGTCTGTGATTTTCATTATGTCCTGTCTCTCTTAGTTACGCTGTTATAGTTTTAGACTGCCGGGGGACTTCCTTCCTTCCTTTTTTTATGGTTGTTTGTTATATTTTCTATTTGTATTTCAATGTGCTCGTATTGTGACTTCTTGTGTTGAATTGCATTTCATTGTGAAGCACTTTGTGATTTTTATCTGTGAAAGGTGCTATACAAATACATTTTACTTACTGACTTACTTACTTCCTTTGACACACTGAGCTGCTCTCTCCTCTCCCTTTCTATTACCATTTGTGTACATCCCGTCCCAGAAATGCTAGTTACTAATCCTAGCTTCTGGGGAGTTTACGCCCCGGAGTCCTTATGTTTTTTCCCCCAGCGTATTTCCTTGGAGAACGTTGGCACCAAGATCCTGGTTGCAGCTGTCGCCGTGGTCCTGCTGCACTCCCTGCTGAGCTCAGCGGTGCCCTGCAATGTCATGCTGCTTCCTGCTGAACCCTGCAGCTTCCTGCTACGTCCTGCTGAACCCTGCTGCTTCCTGCTGAACCCTGCTGCTTCCTGTTGAACCCTGCTGCATCCTGCTGAACCCTGCTGCTTCCTGCTGAACCCTGCTGCTTCCTGCTGAACCCTGCTGCTTCCTGCTGAACCCTGCTGAACCCTGCTGCTTCCTGCTTCTTCCTGCTGAACCCTGCTGCTTCCTGTTGAACCCTGCTGCTTCCTGCTGAACCCTGCTGCATCCTGCTGAACCCTGCTGCATCCTGCTGAACCCTGCTGCATCCTGCTGAACCCTGCTGCTTCCTGCTGAACCCTGCTGCTTCCTGCTGAACCCTGCTGAATCCTGCTGCTTCCTGCCGAACCCTGCTGCTTCCTGCTGAAACCTGCTGAACCCTGCTGCTTCCTGTTGAACCCTGCTGCTTCCTGCTGAACCCTGCTGCATCCTGCTGAACCCTGCTGCATCCTGCTGAACCCTGCTGCTTCCTGCTGAACCCTGCTACTTCCTGCTGAACCCTGCTGTATCCTGCTGAACCCTGCTGCTTCCTTTTACGTCCTGCTGAACCCTGCTGCTTCCTGCTGAACCCTGCTGCTTCCTGCTGAACCATGCTGCTTCCTGCTGAACCCTGCTGCTTCCTGCTGAACCCTGCTGCTTCCTGCTGAACCATGCTGCTTCCTGCTGAACCCTGCTGCTTCCTGTTACGCCCTGCTGAACCCTGCTGCTTCCTGTTGAACCCTGCTGCTTCCTGCTGAACCCTGCTGCTTCCTGCTACGTCCATCCATGCTCTGCTGGGCCACGCAACATCCTGTAACGCCCTGCAGCTCCCTGATACGACGTGAACTACTACGACTATCATTTGAAGTGACTGTTCCATTATTAATTTGACTATTATCACCACTGTTCATCATATCCCCAACCGGCCCATCAGACACCTCCTACCAAGAGCCTGGGTCTGTCCGAGGTTTCTTCCCAAGAGGGAGTTTTTCCTCACCAGTGTCGCACTGCTTGCTCTTGAGGGAATTATTGTAATTGTTGGGGCTTTGTAAATTATAGAGTGTGGTCTAGACCTACTCTATCTGTAAAGTGTCTCGAGATAACTCTTGTTATGATTTGATACTATAAATAAAATTGAATTGAATTGAATTAAGGTACACATCAGTGTCTTTAAAAAAAATAAAGTATTAAAGTAGTAAATTATTTTAAAGTATTTTATTCCCGATGTAATAAATGGGGGGGGGGCCTAAAAAGGGACTTACGCGGGAGGGAGAGGTTTTACACTCTCCCACTTTTGCCGCTAGTGCTCGGGTTGGCGTTTTCTTGATTATAGCTTCAGGGCTCCTAGGTTCTTTTTCCGTGTCCCTTCGTCCGATCTGCTGGCTGCTTCTCCGCCGGTTCTGCATGATCTGTCACGCTTCGGTGTCTTCCCTCCTATCCCGTTTTTCTGCTACTGCTATTCTGTCCTTTATATCCAACAACCAGCCAGTCCATTCTCTGGCTCCCAGGTGCAAATAGTTTACCCTGATTACTGCATGACCGTTGGCGGACGTAAACATTAAAAACACAGCACACATTTCAAAATAAAAGCATGCAATTAAAAAAAGATAAAAACCACAGCAAACAATAAAAACACAGCAATCCAATAAAAGCATGCCAAAATAAAAACGTCCACTTCCGCCCCGTGACACAGACGCCAGTTTTTATTCTGAAAAGTAGAAGCTTGGGGATGGCACCAGGCGGGACGGCATGAGACGGGTCGGCATGAAATGGGTCGGCATGACATGGGACACTCCAGGCTGCAAAAAATATAGGAAATATGATCCTGAGTTAAAGTTAGGTTTCACCTGGTGGGGGTCTGATGCTGCACCTCTGCTGCAGTGTTACAGAGACTGGGAGGAATGCTGATCATGCGTTTCTAGTTGTCTAGTTGTCCCCCAGATCTCCACTAAGGCTATGAAAGTCCTAATCCCCTTCACCTCCAACTGCTTGTGTGTCTGTGGGGTTTCCCGAATGTTTTGATTGTAGCCCTGAATGTATTTTGAAAAGTTGACTGATAAATATGAAACCGGACGTCGCTTGTCCACTCTCGCTGTAAAAAGCTGTACAGCTTCAGGTTTCTGGATGCGCTCTGCTGTGGAGATGCTGCGGCAGATGTGTCCTGTTTGTGCTCCATGTATTTCTGCCGTAGCCAGCTAGTTTCGGGTTTCCACCTCCAATGTAGAGCAGCGTACAGCCACTTCCCTAAACTTTGTCTCATTCAGAGACCAGAGTCCCAAACGGGGCTCTGAGTCTGGCAGGAGGTCTGAGATCTACCGTATCAGCAGATATATCACGTAATGCACAGCAGACTATGGTGCTGGTAGATCATTTTCTGAAATATAGTGACTTTATTCATGTAATAGCCTATATTATAACTTTATTTTTCACAAAATATCACAACTCCTCCAAATCTCAGAGAACACGGATGAGATATATTTTGAATGTGAAAAGTGTACTCTGCCTTGGATAAATGGTGATATACGGAAACTAATGAAAAAGAGGGACCTTGCTCTGCGAACCTCTCTTAAGACAAAACTATCGACTGACAGACACATCTTTACTTCACTTAGAAATAAGATAATAAAGGACATCCGAGCGGCTAAAGCCACTTTCTTTGTAAGCCTGATACAAATCTGGGACAATTTAAAAAGAAATTAACTTGAAAACTGCCTAATGACATAACAAAACAGCTAGAAATTAATGGCAATGGCTGCCTGGTAAATGGAGCTGCAGAAACAGCAAGTCTCCTTAACTTTTACTTCGTAAACTCTGTTAAGGAAATAGTACACTGTAATTATTCTGCACCTCAAGATTTACCATCTATAGATGACTCTCAACCAGTCTTCTCCCTAACAGATGTAACTGAATCTGTAGTAAAAACAACTTTGAACTCTCTTAAAAATTCCAAATCTAGGGATGTTTTTGGACTGGATGCCATGTTTATAAAAAGACATACAGGTACCTTAATTGAGCCAATAACAAAGTTAATAAATGCTTCAATTAGAGAACAGAAATTTCCGAAAGATTGGAAATCAGCCATAGTTGTCCCAGTCTATAAAACAGGAGATCCATCTGATGTGAGCAACTACAGACCTATTAGCATTTTACCAGTTGTTTCAAAAATTGCCAAGAAATGTGTTGTTGAACAAATGACCACTCATCTCAACACTAGTCCTTACACACTGCATCCTATGCAATTTGGTTTTAGAGTAAATCATTCCACTGAGACTGCAAATTGCTTCATCCTGGAGAATATCAAACTTAAACTAGATGAAGGAGGTGTTGTCGGGGCTATATTCCTGGATTTTAAAAAGGCATTTGATACTGTGAATCATCAAATACTAATTTCTAGATTAGCAAATTTAAATTTTTCATCAAACGTGCTAAACTGGATAAAGTCTTATCTTGTAGATAGGGTTCAGTGTGTAAGAGTGGGTAATGAAACATCACCATTTATGATTTTTTTTTTTTTAAATTGTTTATTTTCACATTTTTCTTCTTACCATAAACATAGAAAAACAAGAGAGAGCAAAGGAAAAAAAAAGAATAAATAAATAAAAAAAAATAAATAATTTTAATTTTTACAGGTCTACTACGCCTTAATTTATGATTAATGACATGGGTGTGCCCCAGGGTTCAATTTTAGGACCTCTTTTGTTTAGCCCATACGTAAATGACTTGCCATCAATTTGTATAGGGTGTGAAGCTCAGATGTATGCAGATGACACTATAATATACGTTCATGCAAAAACCAAAAAAGAAGCAACTCTTAAACTTAATTCAACAATGGAAAATGTAACTACATGGCTTGAAAATTCTCACCTATGTTTAAATGTATCGAAAAACTGTTTGTATGTTTTTTTCAAAGACACACTCCGCTTTAGATTGTGAGCACAAAGTTTAGGTGTCTGGCGAGAATATTCAAGTTGTCTCTCATGTTAAATATCTTGGTATCATCCTCGATTCCAACTTGTCTTTCAAAAAACAAGTGAAAAAAGTAATTTGAATAGCTAAGTTCAATTTCGCCAATTTTAGGTATATAAGAAGCTGCCTAACAACTTCAGTAGCAAATTTATACTTGAATTCAATGATTATTCCTCATCTACTATATTGTATGACAAGCTGGACGCAAGCAAACGATACAACCCTTAAGCCTGTTCTTTCTCTGTATTAACAGTCCCTCAAAGTGCTAGACAGAAAACATAATACTTATCATTATTGTAAAATTCTTAACAAATATGACATCCTTAGTTGGGAAAATCTAATTAAATATAATGACATCTGTCTAATGTTCAAAATCCTAAATGGTGAAGCTCCTCCACCACTCAATTCTTTTATTAAACAAAAAGATTCTAAGAATAGAACCACTCGGTCTGTTCTGAGAGGGGACTGTGTAACCCCTTACAGGTCCAGTTCCTTTAGTCAATCGTGCTTCTCTGTTAGAGCTTCTAATAGGTGGAATACCCTACCAAATGAAATAAGAAACTGCACCACCTACCATAATTTCACACAAAGTCTCAAGACCTGGCTCTTGGATAGTCAGACTTGTGAACATTTTTAGTCTCCAAGTATTTTTTATATTAATGTTGTTAGTATCGCTAACCTCTTGCTAACATGTTTAATGTTTTGATATCTTGCTAGGTATTAAACGTAGCTCGCTTTGCATTGCTTGAATATGTATGAATAACAAATTTGTATTTTAAATATTTTTACCATCATATTAACCTGTCCTATATTAACGCATCCCTCACGAGTGATGTAACTTATTTTATCTTTTCGTTATGGCTTGTTACTGTTTTGCATGGTTGAATGCTGTTGAAGATGGCTTGTGGTCTATGTTGCTTGGCCGTATTTCGATGCTTGTATAATATCTTGTACTAAATGTGAATGCTGTTTGATGTTTAGATATGCTTGTGCTTTGCTGCTTCTTCTGGCTCTGCATGGCAAACAGGGATAGCTTCTCTGATGCTCTAGCTGTCTGTGTTGTGTCTTGTTGACTTCTGTCTGTATAATTTAACCTGTACTAATGTCTTCTTTCTTCCTGTTGCTCTGGTCTAAAATCATCTGGCCAAAAGGACTGCAGTTGAAAATTAGCCGGCTGGCTAACACTGGCACATTTACAGAAATGTTGATTAATGTGTGTTGTCCTTTATAAATAAAGAATAAAAATGGGAAAATAGGCTACATGTGTGCTGACTCAGATATAATTAGAAAAGTCTATCTACATGAGAATTAATAGATAAAGTAATACAGAAAGCCTGAGGGCCTTACTGCGATATATTCCATTATGTTTTTATATTTGGATTGTAATCTATGTTTCCCTTTACATAAAGATATTTCCAGCATATTGATAAAGAAAAACGTAGAAATAGGTTCATAAAATTCACCAGAATGTAGGAATTGAAGTTATTTAATGCTCCCCCCCATCATAACTCATGTATACATGTTTTGTTTACTTATGGATAGGCCCACTGATTTTATGATCAATGATTTTAAAAATAGCCTCAATTAGGCCTGCATGAAGTTGGAAATGATTTGCTGTTACAAAGAATTGTTTATGAATGCACTTTTAAAATTGTGGAAATAAAATGTCTTCAAATACAATATAAAAAAATATTTACATTTTATCAGTTGATATTGAAAGTCATTACCTGGAACACACTAAAGATGGCATTTACTGCAGAGGCGTGCGTGGGTTAGGGCAGGCGGACAGGATTTTGGGGAAGGGGGTGCTTGGTTGTCCTTACCTACTCTAAAGGGAGGCTCACATTCACCCAATTTGAAAACCCCTGATCTCATGTTGTTCATGGAGAAGAAGAACCAGGAAATGAGTCAGGGGGGAAATACAACGCTACCAAGCTACAGCCGAGCGGTGTGCATCGCTGCAACGTTTAATTAAATTTTCGAGAGGTGCGCGTAAGGCTACGGTTAAGGGTCTGGCGTAGACGCAGAAGGGGTCTGTGGGAGTCTGCGATTTTACGCACAAGTATAAAATGCCTTAAGGATTCCTGTGGTAATCTGACTGGTAGGTTTATGGAATGTAGTGTTAGGCTAAGGCCTCTTGGGACACACTAAGGCCTCCACGCTAATGCCTCCATGCTAAGGCCTCCTGGGACACGCTAAGGCCTCCTGTGACACAAACTAAGCAGTATGCTCTCTCTTTTATACTCAGACTATCAGACAGCACAACAAGCACTTTAAATGTAAATTTTTTATAATTTCTGTACTGTATTTATGTTTTGTATCATATTTGTATTTATTGTATTTATGCATGTATGTCTTTTTATGGGCATTAAGGAGGGTATGAGCACTGTAATTTCCATTTTTATGGATGAAATAAACTTGACTTGATTATTTACATGGAATCTGGTGGGTTTGGTGATAGGGGCTGTTTCATGTTAATCTAAAAGGATCTTTCACTTTAACTAAACTAACTCTATCTCTGTAGGGATCCTATCCATAATGTTGTCAGACACTTAGAGTAATAACCTGAGCCTGTCAGCATCAAAAACAGAACGTTTACTGGACATAAATTAAAGGTGGGCAATTGTCCATTAACGTTACATTGCAACTTGCTTCTCTGCTGCTGACTGCAGCATTCAAGATTAACACTGGACAAATTACAATCACTTAGACACAACAACATGGGGAAATAGTGTCTAGGTAAAAAAAAAACAACGAAGTTACCCTATAAGGAACACTGTCTCTGCAGGACTTTAACTCTAACAGAGCATGTATAGTGTGGTATTAGTACTTTTACTACAGTAGGCCTAAAGGATCTAGGGTTCATAGCTCAAGAATAGGGTTCTCAATTTAAAAAAACAAAGAGCAGTTTAACATGGTTTTGTACAATTATTACTGTATCTGTGTCTAAAACATAGGAAAAGTTAGACCAGATAAATAAATAACTCAAAGAAGGCCAAATAAAATCATTAGATCTGAGGAAAAACTTTTAGTAATGAGGATTTTATTCATTCAGTTTAGGTGTTCCACTTTGATATCTGTTTATCTATTGCAGGTAACATCAATATCAGGGTATTCAACAACGTTGTTGCACATGTTCCTCTCATCGTGCAGCCCTAGTTATTGCACGTTCCTCCCATCGTGCAACCCTAGTTATTGCATGTTCCTCCCATCATGCAGCCCTAGTTATTGCATGTTCCCCCCCATCATGCAGCCCTAGTTATTGCACATGTTCCGCCCATCGTACAGCCCTAGTTATTGCACATGTTCCGCCCATCGTACAGCCCTAGTTATTGCACATGTTCCTCCCATTGTGCAGCCCTAGTCATTGCACGTTTCTCCCATCATGCAGCCCTAGTTATTGCACGTTTCTCCCATCGTGCATCCCTAGTTATTGCACATGTTCCTCCCATCGTGCAGCCCTAGTTATTGCACGTTTCTCCCATCATGCAGCCCTAGTTGTTGCACATTTCTCCCATCGTGCATCCCTAGTTATTGCACATGTTCCTCCCATCGTGCAGCCCTAGTTATTGCGTTTTTCTCCCATCGTGCAGCCCTAGTTACTGAACATGTTCATTTGTCTTAGCGGCCCCCAATTCTTTTAAGGTCTTCCACAACTTTTTCGGGTTATCCTTATTTATAATATATCATTCTTATAGTGAGTTGATTTTGCATCTCTAATAAGATCCTGAGTATTTCTTCTTGCTTGCTTATATAAAATAAAATCATCATGATTTTTTGTTCTATGAAAAGTTTTAAGTGCTTTTTCCCTGGTTTTAATAGCATCATGTATAACTTCGTCAAACCATGCACTAGAACGCTGTTTAACTCTAATCTGTCTGAGAGGGGTCACCTTATTGATGATTTAAAAAAAATCTCTTTATACTGTGACCATACTATGTTAACAAATGAACAATTTACCACAGGAGACCAATCCACATCATCAACCAGCATCTTGAAAGTTTCCTGGGAGTAATCTTTCAATGATCTGGATAGTAGTCTTGTGAGAGCAAACGTTTTTTTTTACCAGATTTTCTTGTGCAAAAAATTATATTATGATCTCTTATGCCATAAGTAATAGTACCACTTTGAAATATTTTAGATTTGTCTGAAACTAAAATCAAAACAATAATACTCTCACAAGTCTTGCTTATCCTCGTGGACCTTTTTACCAACTGTTCAAGACCAAAAGAGTGACACAGGTCCTCCAGCATTTTGCCGGAAGGAAGAGCACAGCCCGACACATTTGTGTTCATATCCCCCATTAATATCAGCTCTGAGCTCTCTTTGTCTGATAAGTTCAAGAGAACCTGTTCTAACTTATCATAGAAGGTGGGATGGCAAGCCCCCAATAAAATAGGATTTTTTTTGGTAAACATATGTCCAACCAAACAATCTCTAAATCACTAGCAATGTCATCTCTACAGTTAAAGGCTACATCAGAGCACACATATACACAAACCCCGCCCCCTTTTCTATTTCGGTCCTTCCTAACTATACATTAATTATTAATGGCAATTTCCTCATCACTTATAGTTTCATCTAACTAACTTTCCGTTAAACAGATAACCCCGAGCTCTGATTTTTTCACCAGTTGTCTAATTTCCTCAATTTTTGTGGCAGACTTCTAACATTAAGATGTAGGAAATGTAAACCTTTCTTACTAAAAGTTTATTTAAAGTCCGATTTAAAGTCCATGGCCTTATCCTCCATCATCTGACCAACCAATGTCTCGCTGTTAAAGGCTGCTGTCATGTGCATGTTGACATGGTCGTCAAGATTCCGGGGCATATTCCCACTTTCATTGAGGTGATGGGAACCAGAGATAGGAGACAGAAAAACTGTGGCACTGTGGGACCCCGAACCGCGAGCCACTGGACTGCCAGGAGCCGTCATCATGTCCCCTCTGACGGCAGGGATGTCGCCGCATCTCCGGCATGACCCCTCATCCGATGCACCGTCTCCGTCACAGCGAAGGACCCCAGGAAGCGCGAACAACGAGGCCGCCAACCCACAACTCCGCCTTGGATCAACCAGCTGGGAGGCTAAGTTTGCCAGTCCACTGGTAGTCCCACTGGCAGGTGAAGCCACTGCTACGTAGCTAACAACAGGATCCATGCCAGTGGACAGCCGAGGATGTGGGCCCAGGTTCAGCTCTATATCCCCAGCCAAAAGCAACATAACCGCCATTTGGGTGAAACCCTTGTTAGCTTGTTAGTCTGCCTAACATGGTTAATAAACCAACATAATTTTTTTTTATTTATGCCGATAACAAACTGGTGTAAAATGCGCCTGATCCAGACTGAATGAATGAATGAGAAAGCGCGTTGTGTCAGAGGGAGGAGACTGAGAGAAACTCAAGGTTTCTTGAAGAAAACCTGCTCCTGACCAAGTTAGGTTCACAGGCTCAGTTACCATAATAACTGACTCTGAGGTGAAGTTACCATATTAACTGATTCTGAGGTGAAGTTACCTCTCTTTCTGAAAGGGAAAACCCAGAGTTTCCCCTCATCTCAGGGTTAACAAACTCTTTGAGTTTTCACTAAATCTGCTTTCTGAAATAGGGCCCAGATTCTTAGGCATTCCGTTATCAAATGAGTTGAAAACTAGCACACATAGCTGCCATAAATGGGGACCCCGAATGTTTCCGTCTGGCTCCGCCCCGGCATAAAGTCCATAAATACATTCATCATCTTAACTGCAATTCACAGTCCGTGCAAAACATTAATATTTGTGATCATAAACAATTAAGAATGTAATGAGTTTCTTCAGGTCTTTATACATAATCATTTTCAGTTTAAATGATTTCAATGAAATGCAGAAATGTTTCACCTTCACAATAACATCTTTAATTTAACTTCATTAAAAAACTACATCAAGTTTCCACAGCAGATTAAACAATTTCACATTTTGGCAGCAAAACATCCAAAACATCCAAATATTCTCTTACTCAGCTTCTCTAAAGGGAAGATTTTATGCTTTTCTTAGATTGATGTGACCATAAAGTAATTATATTTGAGTTTTCAATAAACTATTTGCATACATGTCTTTGGGCGATGGGAAATTATATATTTGTCAAAACATTTTATAGAAAAAAATGATGTATTGATTAATCAAGAAAATAATGTGCAGGTTGATTTGTTGATGAAAATAATCGTCAGTTGGGGCCCCAACGGAAAAAATAACAAGACATCTTCCCTTAATACAGAAGTTATAACATTATATACACATTTAAAACCGAAACAAGAAAAAGAAAAGATTCGACAATCTGAAAGATTAGACTTTTTCTATACTTTGTTATTTAAAGACAAAACAATTTATCAATTAAGAGAGAAAATAAACAGCAGACAGCAAGTTTTTACATCAATGATTGATCCAGATCCAGTGATACCGACTGTTAGATGTTCCTATGAAAGCACAAAGAGAGAGAAGAGAATAGGGAAGAAGGACAGCAGCAGAGGAGCTGAGAAGGAAACCAGATGAGCGGTTCCAGATGTTATCCGGCTGTTGATCCAGGAGGTGTACTGGGACACTCGGGCATAGACTCCTGGGATGTTGGGCAGAGCACAGCCTTTTCCAAAACTCACCACTCCGATCTGGACCCACGTAGAGCCACTTTTAGTCACCAACGGGCCGCCAGAGTCCCCCTGAACAGGTCAGACAGAACGCTTAGAACACCCGCACACAGCAACTATAGTATTGTATGTAGTATTGTACATTTTGGAGGTACTTTACTCAAACGTTTCAATGTTCCGCTACTTTCTACTTGTACTCCACTACATCTTAGATAAAATATTGTACATTTTACTGCACTTACCGCACCACAATATGATTTATTGTATGATATCGTATGAAGACCTATGCACAACAATTTCTATGATATAATAAGAAAATACGGCGACCGCCGGCCGGTCACATGACCGATAACTTCAGCGTTCTTTACGGTTACATTTAGCCGACAAAAGGTGACTCTGAGCCGGGTAAAGAGCTCCGTTAAGTTTAGTGGCTGTTATAGTCGAGTGTAGCTGACAAAAAAGTGAGCATCATGCGGTGACGTAGTAATGTAGATTGTGTCTTTGTCTAATATTTGTCTGATTGTGGTCTGTTTTTCTCCTATTGTACATCTTTGCCTTAATAGTACCTTTTATCAAATGTATTTTAAATGTTATACTGTTATGTAAATGCGTAATTTTACATTCTTTTAGGGTGACTTTTTTACCATCTGTCTAGAGACTGCAGATGAAAAATAGCATTCTGGCTAACTCTGGCATATTGACAGAAATGTTTATTAATATGCACTGTCTCTGTAATAAACTAAATAAAAAAAATAAAAAAAAAAGATGTAGACTAAAATGAAACCAAAAAATCTGGGTGGGGAAAGTGAAAGAGCAGCACTTGTCCCTCCTTCATTACAACCACTGAGGTGCCCTTGAGCAAGGCCCTTAACCCGAACCGCTCCAGTGGAGCTGCTCAGTGGCCCAGCAGTTCAGACTGTGGTGGTACTGGGCAGCTTCCAGTATGAATGTGATCAGGTCAGACTGTGGTGGTACTGGGCAGCTTCCAGTATGAATGTGATCAGGTCAGACTGTGGTGGTACTGGGCAGCTTCCAGTATGAATGTGATCAGATCAGACTGTGGCGGTACTGGGCAGCTTCCAGTATGAATGTGATCAGATCAGACTGTGGTGGTACTGGGCAGCTTCCAGTATGAATGTGATCAGGTCAGACTGTGGTGGTACTGGGCAGCTTCCAGGTATGAATGTGATCAGATCAGACTGTGGTGGTACTGGGCAGCTTCCACTATGAATGTGATCAGATCAGACTGTAGTGGTACTGGGCAGCTTCCAGGTATGAATGTGTAACTGTGTGAATTTGATCAGGGTGTTCTTGCAAAAGAGAGGCTTCCTCTTGGTGAACTTTCCCGGAATAAATGAAAAGGTAAAAAAAAGAGGAATTCTAAGTAATGACAACAAAACTGTTGGCGCTTCAACATGATACAAACCCTCCGTGAATGCTAGTAGCCACGGAGGACATGGAGGATTAAAAAAACATGATGGACTCTTCAGAAGAGGTCATTATATTCACTTGAGTTTCTGGGCACAAAACTCGCTGGACGTGACAATCTTCTGAACATAGTCATACTGAGAGATCCAGAGAGAGTTGTGTGGAGCTGATAGTCTTAATCAGCTTTGTAGCAACTCATTTGGTAACGGCTTGAATGTAACGGACATTTATTAATATCAAAAAGTTACACACTAAAGCTTTAAGCTGTGAGATAAATGTATTACAGTAAGAAGTCATGACACCATGATGCACCATGACATCCAGGAACCGCTCTTTGAGCTGCGCCGTTTTAAATGTGTTCGTCATCAGGTGTTGGAGCAGAGTTCTGCAGACAGACTCACCTGGCAGGAGTCCTTCCCTCCCGCGGTCACACCAGCACAGATCATGTTGCTTGTGATTATTCCATAAGCAGCGTTACACTGCGTGTTGGACACAAGGGGAACGCTGACCTCCTGCAGATTCTGAGGGAATGGAATAGGAGCTGAAATAGAAGAAAAGAGATATTAATGTTGAGTTGTGTCACAGCCCGATTTATCATTAAAAAACAAACCAGTGAGCCACAGTGTTGCACTGGCTGACATGTTCCTTCATCACCATGAACACAGCAATGCATTCTCATGAATGGGTTTTTGTACCCAAGTTTTTGAAAACTTGCGCATAACAACTTTAGTGGTCTTTACAGCTAAATGAAGCCACCAAAATGTAGTGGAGTAGAACTACGGTATAAAGAAGCAGAATATTGAAATACTTATGTAAAGTACTTGAACAACTGAAGTTACATTCCACCACTGCATCTTTTACTTTTGGTGTTTTAAGCCCCCAACGTTGCCTTCCAGGCAGCGCTACCTGCATATCCTAACGATTCAGCTGGCTAGCTTGCCATGCGGCAGAGCCGCGAGCACTAAGGGCCATTGACAAGCGGCATTTCCCCGTGTCCCATTCATTGTCTATGCTAGCAGCCAGGCAATGCATTCTGGGATCATCACAGGGACGTTGGAGAATCAGCAGTGTCCAGTTCGACTCACCACCTCTGGAAAACTCCTGAAAATCTTTTAAATTGACTGTTATAGAGGAAAAATGAAGCCCAATTATTTAGCACTTACTCATTTCAGTAAACTATTTTTGTAAAATAAGGTTTCTAAACGAGTGGCCATGTTGGCTCTGTTTTAAAAATCTGGAAGCAGACAGCCCACGACTGAGGAGTTCGTCCAATCAGATGCAGTCATGGCAGCTGTATTTTTCCTGTAGTGAGCTTGTGATTATTTAGCTAAAGATTTCTATTTCTTTCTATCTACCTTGCTGACAGAACCACTAAGCTTTATGCAAATTATTGGCAGTGATGTCGCAAATATGCAAGAGGACGTATGACATCATCTAGCTACTTTAAGCGACTTTTTAAGCTAGTGCTAGTTACTTTAATTGGCAAAGAATTGGCAACACTGGGTGGAGAGAACAATAAGAGTCCTGGGGAGAAGCTGAGTACTTCTTCAACCTCTGCAGGTTTTCTTCAACAAACAAACTGAATGAATCCATACAAGCATTCACTATTAGTAATACATAAAAAAATAAACTCACTGTCGTCACTTCGGATGGTTCCCCATCCGGTGACCCAGCAGACTGTCCTGTCCGGGTAGGTGCTGCCGTCCGGTGCCAGACACACCGGACTGATGTAGTCGGTGAAGTTAACAGGAGAGGACAGAAGCAGCAAGGAGACGTCATTGTCGTTTGTGTCAGGGTTATAGTTTGGATTTATGATGATCTGAGACAGCGAACGGGACACCTCATTAGGATTCATGGATTGTTGGGTTTGACGTCCGAGATAAACGGTTAAACCTGATGTGCTGGTGCTGAGAAACAGAACAGAAACAGGACAACGTGATTAATACAGAGGTGGAGGAAACATAAATATATCTATAGATATCGATAGATATTCCTAATGGTAAAATATTGTAAAACACCTTTTATGAGTCTTTATAGAGCTCAGTGTGGTTCGGTAGAGTAAGAATCATGTTCATTTTCTCCATAAGGATTTTGATTATCAGCCATAATGTCTAAACCATCCCATAATGTCTAAACCATCCAAGGTAGACTGACTACGAGCTGTGAGATTGTGAAATGAAAGTCTTCTGCTCCTTTAAAAGCTACAAGTCCGTATGATATCAACCTGGTTTTAAGAAAAACATGTTTTATTTGCTACGTCATGGAGATGTACTACACTACCCACAATCCTTCCAGTCTTACTGTTACCATGGAAATGTTAACGGCACACGCGAACAGCTACAGCGAGCTGCTGCCATTGAAGTCTAGGATAGTTTCTGTTCACAGTCTTGTACCTTTTGACTTGTTTTTGCCGTTTTCAAAATGTTTTTTGTACAGAATGTACTGTAAATGTTTTATGGTCAGGATTAATCTGGTAGCTGGTTGGATCGGTTCCAGGCTTAAAACTCTTTAGATCAGCCTTTAATGAAAACGCTAACCATTATAAAAGCGGGCGGTCAATGTTGAGCTGTATGATCAGAACGGGTCAGATGTCTGTCCCAAAATGGCAGCTGCAGCAGAGACTCGTCCAAAGATCCTTTATTCTAAAAGATAAATTTGTCCTGTCATTCCCAGCGCCAGCTTCCAAGTTCGAGGTAAATGGAACGCACTATAAAAGGTGCTCCACTACAAGTAAAAGTCTTGCATTTAAAACCTGTGTGTGTAATGCAGTAAAATGTTCCCTGTCAGGGTTTACAATAAAGTTCCTCCACTTAGTACTTAAGTAAAAGTACTTAGTTCCATTCTGGTCATGTATCAGGATCAGAGCTCACCTGGGGTAGAAGCAGTGAGCAGCACACAGGATCCACTGGCTGTTGATCAGGGAGCCTCCACAGAAATGTCCGTTGCTGTTGTGTAGACTGACCTGCCAGGGCCACGACCCTGGTGGAGCATTTACGCCTCCTACGATCCTGGTGTTGAACGGTGCAATGCCACAAACTACAGGGAAACAGTCAGAAACTCTGTTATCAGTGTGCAGGAGGGAGACCAATAATGATGTCTTAATCAGAGGTTTTAGAGAATAGCTTGAATGAGGTGGAAACAAATCATGTCAAAAGTTAGACATTTTGCCTCCCCATTTTCTTGCTGTGACTGAGCTGTTCAGATGGATATCAATGTTAAAAGGATAGTTTGGATGTTTTAAAGTTAGGTCACGTCCACACATACCAAAATAATCTTTTTTTACCTGTTTTCCCTGGATTTGTTTCAAGAATAGTTGCGTCCAAATGAATCCATATGTAAATGACTCAACGTGCTACCTCATACTCCAGGCCTATATGGCACTGTTTCTGCTACAGAAATTCACCCAAAAACGGAGAAGAAAGGAAGTGGCGCGCTGTATACAGAGAGGAAGAGGAAGTGGCGCGCTGTATACAAAACAAACAAGTAGAAGAGGAGACCATAACACTAGATAAAGACGACGAAAATGGCTAGTTCAAGGAAACCAGAATCCTTTGTGTGGACTGATAGTGAAGACGAACTGCTGCTGCGACTCACACTCAACTACAAGGCGAGCAAATTACAAGAAAATGTTAACTGGGAGTTGTGCCAGTCAAAATATATGGATTTGACCAACGCCTTTCTGTCACAGTGTCCGGCAAAGGCAACAGAGAACTTCACTCACGAGGCCACGGCACTCTCGAAAGCACAGGTGACCATGAAGCTAAAGAATATTCGTGGAAAATACAGACGGGCCGTGGGCACAGTCTATCGCCTCAAGCATCGAGACGGGTGACCTAGTGGAGTTGTCGTCCGAGTCATCAACAACAACAGGGGAGATGCCTGCATCCCCAAAGTCAACAGAGTCACTCGACTGTCTTCCTCCTGCAGTGTTGAAACAGCGCCGAGATTTGCTCCAGGTATGCTTATGATTTCAAGCTTAGTAGCTTCGTTGTGTTGGCATCAGTACGTAATTCACAATATTGTTGTATATTAACTTGCCCAATACTAATGCTCTGCTTTGCTTAATTCTAGGCCAAGCTTGACAGCCACAGAAGAGATTGATTAAAGAGGAAAGCACACACTGACCCAGCACCGGAGGATCTTAAAGCGCCCATATTCTGCTCATTTTCAGGTTCATAACTGTATTTTAAGGTTGTACCAGAATAGGTTTACATTGTTTAATTTTCAAAAAACACCATATTTTTTTTGTACTGCACAGCTCTCTCTCACTGCTGCAGATCCTCTTTTCACCTGGTTTCTGTTTTAGCTACAGAGTGAGACCTGTTTTCATCTTCTTCTTCTGTACTATCTTTGATTGCACTCGCACATGCTCAGTAGCTCAGATGTAGATCATGTCAGCTAGCTAACTCTAGATACTTCTAAATGAGGGTGTACATGTAAGTGGTTCTTTTGTAGATTATGGTGAACTTGTGTGTGTTGTAGCAGTGCTTTGCTATTGAGAACGACGTAGCATGCTAGCGTTAACGCTACGAGCTAACGGTTGTGGTTAGCCAGCTCATTTCGGACTGTGACGTCACAGTCCGAGCCGATTTTGACCAGCTCACCAGGAGACTGAAGGCAGGACACATTCAGAAACCAGATTTCACTCAGAACACCATGGATGGATTTTTTTCAAAGTTTGTGTGAGTGTGGAAGCACCAGAGACACAAAAGAACACCCCAAATCCCAGAAAAAGTGTTTTTTTCATAATATGGGCCAGGGCATGAAATTAACACCCGCCCACCCTCCAAATGCGGGTGAATTTTGCAATTGGTGGGTAACACTGTCAATCTACCTGCCACTTTGACAGGTAGCCAATGAGAATTGAGGGATTCAGATGCGTAACTATCGGTAAGCAGGGTACGCGGTTGCTTACGGGCCTGGTCCAATCAGGGGCCCGCATCACTGGAAGACATTGATTGACAGCTGGGGATCCCTATCGCGCAGCCACTGACCAAGCGGGAGGGAGAATGGGTCAAATTAATTTCCTTGTTTCTTTTATGAAGACGAGACGTGTGTGACTCGAACAACTCACATTTACCAACAAAACGTACAGCGAAAGACCATGAGACAAGACCTAAATTGAGGACAGCTACTTTATTGTAAGTGCAATGATAAGTTAAAGTCCAATATGAAACCGTATGAGTCCCAGTCCAGGTTAGGAAACTAACTAACAATGTTAAGATCATTCATTCAATAAATTATTATTTTTTTGTCTTAAATCCACCAGTTGTTTTCATATTATACCAACATCATCATCCAGAGCCTTTTTGGTAAGGTTCCTAGAAAATCTCAGCCCAGAGTAATTAATTAATAGTACTAATTATTATTCTCCTCAAAACAAGTTTCCTTTTTATTTATTTTTTTTATTTTTAAGAACTATACAAAAAAGTTTTTTGCAACAACTCATGTGTTACAGCCCGGTCTCATGGCAGTTCGTGTAAATGTGACGTTATTGTAATCTATTGATACATGTTCACGGAGACGTTTTTGACGGTTTTTACGTGGCGGACAACACTAAAATGTGAAGTAATGTATTTCAATGGGAAGCATATTTTGTGGCCACAGCACAAAAATGGTAGGGAGTAATATAAGAAACCGAAAATCCGCGTAGGGAGGTTGGACGTTGTGGTGGATGGGTCAAACAACACAGGACTTTCACCCGGGCGAGCGGGGATCGCGTCCAGCGTGTGGTGCTTTGTTTGGCGTTTTGTCCTGCGTGTTACTGTGGCGCGTCTCCCGGCATTTAAGGCGCCCTTCCCTGCATTTAAAGCGCCCTTTCCCCGTAAGGTTTTACCTAAACCCAATCTCCACCATCCCCTTTTTGTGGCGCCTCGCCAGCGGGCCGCCTCGCGGGTGCCTCCCAGTTTATGGAGCATCCTTTTGGCCGCCTCCCGGCCGCCTCATCCAGCGCGTCCCCAGCGGGCGCCTCCCGGCTTGTGGAGCGTCCTTTTCCGTGAACACATATCAATAGATTAAGAATAACGTTGACATTTACACATTTACTGTCTTCTGCTAAAATCCCGGTTATGTGGAAAACCTCCTTTCTGGTTCCTATCCCCAAAAAAGCTAAAGTGTGTAACAGTCTTTCAAATCTGAGGCCTATAGCTCTGACCTCGCACATTATGAAGTGTTTCGAGAGGGTTGTACTAGATCATCTGACTAGGCAGGTGTCTGCCTTTCAGGATCCTTTGCAGTTTGCATATAGGAAAGGTGTGGGGGTAAATGATGCACTATTATATATGGTTCACAATATTTACAGTCATCTTGAAACTACTGCCAGTTCCGTTAGGATCATGTTTTTTGACTTTTCGAGTGCTTTTAATACTATAGAGCCACATATTTTAGCTAGTAAATTAATCAATTTTAAATTGCATAATACTACTATTGCCTGGATTTTAGATTACCTTTTAGCACAACCACAGTTTGTTAGGATTGGTAACAAACATTCTAATACCATTCTCACTAATACTGGAGCACCTCAGGGCACAGTTTTATCCCCCTTTTTATTTTCACTTTATACTGCTGACTACAGGCATAGTCAGCCATCTTGTTGGGTACAAAAATTTTCGGATGACACTGCTTTAGTGGGTCTACTTAATCAGGGTGATGATCTTGCCTACAGAAGGGAGGTGCAGTCTTGTTACACCTGGTGTGAGTCTAACTTTATGAAACTGAATGTAGGAAAGACCAAAGAACTTGTTATTGATTTTAGGAAGAAAAAAGAGAAGGTCCTTCCAGTTACAATTAATGGGCAGTTGATTGAAATTGTGCAGTCATATAAATTTTTAGGTGTACATATGGACGAAAAATTAAACTGGAAGGAGAATACGAATGTCATAATGAAGAAGGCTCAGTCGAGACTGTTCTTTTTGAGAAAACTTAGATCATTTAACATCAGCACAAAGCTCTTAAATGTTTTTTATCAAGGGATTTTGGCTAGTGTTCTTTTTTATGCTGTACTGTGCTGGGGGGGCAGTATATCTGTTGAGGACAAAAATAGGATAAACAAGTTAATCAAGAGAGCTGGTTCAGTTATTGGTCTTAACCCTGACGTACTGGAGGTTACTGTAGAGAAGAGGATTAGTTCACAACTAAAACTTGTCCTGCTTTTTGAAGGCCATCCACTACACACTCTGTTCAAAGGACTCAGAAGCTCTTTTAGTGAGCGATTGGTGACGCCTCGGTGCTCTAGTGAGCGCATGAGAAGGTCTTTTGTTCCCGCAGCGGTTAGATATTTTAACCAACACTGTTAACCGTTGGATATTATTCTTGTCTTCTGTAGTATTTGTTTTTTACACTCAGGTATTGTGAAATTGAATTTTTCTTAAAATTGTGTCTCTTTACTAGGGTCTATTAGTCTACTAATCCAGAATTATTTATTTATTTATTTATTGGTCTGCTAATTGTGTATTGTGTTCGATTGCTGTATGGTTGGTGGCAAATCAGTTTCCCTATCGGGATTAATAAAGTTTTTCAAAATTCAAAAAAATTCAAAATACACAATCTGCCGTGAGACTGGGTTGTGTGTTATGGTCCACATTCACCAGTGTTTTTTTGTAGTTGTGGTGCACGTAGGCTACTCTATTTTGTCAGTCATCTCATCTCTTATATGCAGTGGTGTAACGAGCCAACACCGGACCCCTATGCAGGATTATCAAGGCTGGCCCCCCTACTACAGCACATGATGACGGCGCAATGTCCATGAGTAGGCTTCCATGAATAGGACAGGACAGGATCATAGAGACAGAGCAAGTCCTGTTTTTCACCTTTATGAGGCAAAAAAAAAAAAACTGGCTGGTAGAAAGTGGATTTAAAAATCCACCTTTAAACTTGTAGTCACAGAACGCCTGTACATTAAGGGAATGCTTGCCTTTCCTGTTGATGTAGTCCATGGAGTTGGTAGATGGCTGCTTTATTTCGATGTGGGTACCGTCGACCACTCCCAAACACTGTGGCATGCCATGAGTGCGATGGAACCCCAAAACCAAATCTTCAACCTCTGGCTCCATAAAAGGCAGCTTTACATATTTTGGACCAAGGTGGATAGCGATCGCTTTGCAGGTCTGCCTGACAACAACGGACACAGCCTGTCGCGACACGCCAAAGGCATTAGAAGTCTTTCGTAGCCGTACTTCATCGCTCAAATAGTAGAGCGTCAATGCAACCCTTTTCACCGTCTCAATTGGGGCACGCATGACTGTTGTTTGCCCATCGATGTATGGACGGAGTTCTTCACTCAGGGCGAGGAGAGATGTCGTGGACATGCGGAAGTTCTCCCTCCATTCTTCGTCCACAACAACGCCATTGACGACGTCCCACCAAATGCTGGTTCTACCTGGTCTAACCTCAAATCTTCTCCTGGCTGCCCTCCTAGTAGCCCTTCGCGGTGGATTTAGAATGATGTGGCGTATGCGGTTGTCCATAAGACTTTTTTGCTCAGCGTGGTGACACAGGAGCATAATATTTTGCCCTAGTAACTCTAATAGGGTCAATATCTTCTCCAGCAGAAACACAAGCATGTAGTCCGCCAAAGTTGTTATGAGGAGGGGGGAGCCGAGGTCGGAGGCTATGAGGTCGAGGGGTGTGGTGATGACATCATTGAAACGAAGGTATGCGGTTTCACCGTCCAAACGAAGCCAACGAGAGCCGTTTTCAAATTTTTTCACCCTGGGACCAGGTTTCAAAAAAGTGCGTTTTCAGGCAGTGCGTTTACAGGATTAGTTTGGATGGTTGGCCCAAACGATGCAAAACGAAAAAAACTTTTCCGTGTGGATGGCCCCTTAGTGTTGTTGTAGCGGTCTTTATGACGGGGAACTGAAGCCGTTGTCTCTGTTCTCTTCAAATCCACCAGACTCCTTTGACAAAAACAGTGATTTTTACCTTGCCGTACATGGGGAGTTCCTGCTCTACTGCTGCCTCCATCTGTCATCTACTGACTGATAAGCAGTGTTGGTCAAGTTACTTGGAAATAGTAATTAGTTACTGATTACTTCTCCAAGAAAGTAATCCAGTTACTTTACAGATTACTTATTTTCAAAAGTAATTAGTTACTGTACTAGTTACTTTACTAAGTTACTTTTCAAAAACATGCGTCGGAACGATTCAGAGTCAACAGTGGAAATTGGCAGCATGTCCTCGACAATATAGCCAGCGACGAGCTTCTTCAGTTCAGCGGCACTAAGTCCTGTTGCTCTGAAGTCTATTTCTACCTGTTTAGCAGGAGAGGGGCCCACGGAGGTTCGCCCGGTAGAGCTGGATGTAGCTGCAGCGGTCATGTCAGTTGGGGGTTCAGGTTTTTTTTCCAGTGAGTTTCACATTCCTGTGCCGGCTTGCTAGGTGCTTGCTCTGATTTGAAGTGGAATTTTTCGCTGTAGATAAAAGTTTTCTTCCCATGCAGAGTGTACAGCGGACGCTGATGTTTCTGTCACCTTTAACCGAGTCAAAGTAATGTCGGTACGTCCAAGCATTAAACGCTGCATGGTCCTGCTCTCTCCCGCGCTCCATGTTGTCTCTTGTTCAACACTACTCATGTCAGTGTTTACCACTGACGTTGCGGCGCTCATACGTCATTGTCACTCACGAGACAGTCTCACGAAACAAAATCACGGTTAAGTAACGCAGTAACTCAGCCTGCTTAAGGGGAAGTAACAGTAATCTAATTACTGTTTTTGCAATTGTAATCCCTTACTTTACTCGTTACTTGAAAAAAGTAATCGGATTACAGTAACATGTTAATTCTAACGCGTTACTGACCATCAGTGCTGATAAGTAACTCATACAACCAATTCATACACTTCAATAAATCCATCCTTCAAAAAATGCGCCAAGAGACAGAAAAGGATTAGCTTTGATTAGCTTAGCATTAAAGACTAAAGGCAGGGTGAAACTCTATTCATTGTTGAAAATGTAACTGTTTGATTTAATCCGCCCACCAATATGAATGTAAAAATCAGCAGAAGTGTGGCTGAAAGCTGCTGTAGACTGTATCAAATTATTATTTTATTATACTGTATATTATGACTCTTCAAACCTGGACTGGATTCATGTTGAGAGTTGCTCTTTTGAAACCTTTACTATTGTGTGTGTTGTGTGTAATCTCTGCAAAAGAGAAATGAAAACATGACTCACCATTTGACGTGTTCTGTGCGTTGCTTCCTGTTGGAGAGACAAAGAACAAAATGTTTGATTCATTGAGTACACATACCATACTCAGAAGCAACATTCCAACATTTCCAAGAAGTTTTTTTAAGAAACCTAACCAACTGGTTGGGATTGTTGGTGATAAACCACAGTGTGCTTAGTGTCATCTTGTTGGGTGAAGCTGGTATTTGTGGTTTGAGGTCAAAGTTACATTACATTACATTACATGTCATTTAGCTGACGCTTTTATCCAAAGCGACTTACAATTAAGTGCATTCAACTGAGAAGGTCCAAACTCTAGACAACAAGTAGTAAGTGCAAGTACATTAGCTTTAAATAAGCTAAGCTACAAAGAAACTTATAAAAGTGCAGGTTCAAGAGTTTTTATATATATATATATATATATATATATATATATATATATATATATATATATATTTTTATCCGAGGTGTAGTCTGAAGAGATGTGTTTTTAGCCTTCGGCAGAAGATGTGTAGGCTTTCAGCCATCCTGATGTCGATGGGAAGCTCGTTCCACCATTTAGGAGCCAGGACAGTGAACAGTCGGGATTTGGTTGAGTGATTAGTTCTCCCTCGCTGTGGGGGGGCAGCAAGCAGTTTGGCTGATGCAGAGCGAAGTGAGCAGGTTGGGGTATATGGTTTGACCATGTCCTGGATGTAAGCTGGGGCTGAACCGTTCGTGGCCCTGTATGAGCGTACTAGTGTACTATATGTAAGTACTAGTGTACTGTATGTAAGTACTAGTGTCTTGAAGCGGATGCGGGCAGCCACTGGTAACCAGTGAAGAGAGCGGAGGAGCGGTGTAGTGTGAGAGAACTTGGGGAGGTTGAAGACAAGTCAAACAAGGTTATCAACTCAAGACAATAGACAGAAAAGACAAATAGAGCAACGATGTCATGAAGAAGTACTACGTATACTACCCACCAAGGCCATAGGTTTTCTTTCAACTTTTATAAAATAAATAAAAGTTGGGCGTCAAATACTTTCTGGTGAATTTATTATGCAACAATTTATGGTTGAAATGTCTGTAGAGAGTAGTATGTAGAGAGTAGTATGTAGAGAGACAACAGTAGAGAGTAGTATGTAGAGAGACAGCAGTAGAGAGTAGTATGTAGAGAGACAGCAGTAGAGAGTAGTATGTAGAGAGACAGCAGTAGAGAGTAGTATGTAGAGAGACCACAGTAGAGAGTAGTATGTAGAGAGACCACAGTAGAGAGTAGTATGTAGAGAGACCACAGTAGAGAGTAGTATGTAGAGAGACCACAGTAGAGAGTAGTATGTAGAGAGACAGCAGTAGAGAGTAGTATGTAGAGAGTAGTATGTAGAGAGACCGCAGTAGAGAGTAGTATGTAGAGAGACAACGGTAGAGAGTAGTATGTAGAGAGTAGTATGTAGAGAGACCGCAGTAGAGAGTATTATGTAGAGAGACAACGGTAGAGAGTAGTATGTAGAGAGACAACAGTAGAGTAGTATGTAGAGAGACAACAGTAGAGAGTAGTATGTAGAGAGACCGCAGTAGAGAGTAGTATGTAGAGAGACCGCAGTAGAGAGTAGTATGTAGAGAGACATCAGTAGAGAGTAGTATGTAGAGAGACCACAGTAGAGAGTAGTATGTAGAGAGACCACAGTAGAGAGTAGTATGTAGAGAGACAGCAGTAGAGAGTAGTATGTAGAGAGTAGTATGTACAGAGACCGCAGTAGAGAGTAGTATGTAGAGAGACAGCAGTAGAGAGTAGTATGTAGAGAGTAGTATGTAGAGAGACCGCAGTAGAGAGTAGTATGTAGAGAGACAACGGTAGAGAGTAGTATGTAGAGAGACCGCAGTAGAGAGTAGTATGTAGAGAGACCGCAGTAGAGAGTAGTATGTAGAGAGTAGTATGTAGAGAGACCGCAGTAGAGAGTAGTATGTAGAGAGTAGTATGTAGAGAGTAGTGTGTAGAGAGACAGCAGTATGTAGAGAGACAACAGTAGAGAGTAGTGTGTAGAGAGACAACAGTAGAGAGTAGTATGTAGAGAGACAGCAGTAGAGAGTAGTATGTAGAGAGACAACAGTAGAGAGTAGTATGTAGAGAGACAGCAGTAGAGAGTAGTGTGTAGAGAGACAGCAGTAGAGAGTAGTATGTAGAGAGACAGCAGTAGAGAGTAGTATGTAGAGAGACAACAGTAGAGAGTAGTATGTAGAGAGACAACAGTAGAGAGTAGTATGTAGAGAGACAGCAGAAGAGAGTAGTATGTAGAGAGACAACAGTAGAGAGTAGTATGTAGAGAGACAGCAGTAGAGAGTAGTATGTAGAGAGACAGCAGTAGAGAGTAGTATGTAGAGAGACAACAGTAGAGAGTAGTATGTAGAGAGACAGCAGTAGAGTAGTATGTAGAAAGACAACAGTAGAGAGTAGTATGTAGAGAGACAGCAGTAGAGAGTAGTATGTAGAGAGACATCAGTAGAGAGTAGTATGTAGAGAGACAACAGTAGAGAGTAGTATGTAGAGAGACAGCAGTAGAGAGTAGTATGTAGAGAGACAACAGTAGAGAGTAGTATGTAGAGAGACAACAGTAGAGAGTAGTATGTAGAGAGACAACAGTAGAGAATAGTATGTAGAGAGACAGCAGTAGAGAGTAGTATGTAGAGAGACAACAGTAGAGAGTAGTATGTAGAGAGACAACAGTAGAGAGTAGTATGTAGAGAGACAACAGTAGAGAGTAGTATGTAGAGGGACAGCAGTAGAGAGTAGTATGTAGAGAGACAACAGTAGAGAGTAGTATGTAGAGGGACAGCAGTAGAGAGTAGTATGTAGAGAGACAACAGTAGAGAGTAGTATGTAGAGAGACAACAGTAGAGAGTAGTATGTAGAGAGACAGCAGTAGAGTAGTATGTAGAAAGACAACAGTAGAGAGTAGTATGTAGAGAGACAACAGTAGAGAGTAGTATGTAGAGAGACATCAGTAGAGAGTAGTATGTAGAGAGACAACAGTAGAGAGTAGTATGTAGAGAGACAACAGTAGAGAGTAGTATGTAGAGAGACAACAGTAGAGAGTAGTATGTAGAGAGACAGCAGTAGAGAGTAGTATGTAGAGAGACAGCAGTAGAGAGTAGTATGTAGAGAGACAACAGTAGAGAGTAGTATGTAGAGAGACAACAGTAGAGAGTAGTATGTAGAGAGACAACAGTAGAGAGTAGTATGTAGAGAGACAACAGTAGAGAGTAGTATGTAGAGAGACAACAGTAGAGAGTAGTATGTAGAGAGACAACAGTAGAGAGTAGTATGTAGAGAGACAGCAGTAGAGTAGTATGTAGAGAGACAACAGTAGAGAGTAGTATGTAGAGAGACAACAGTAGAGAGTAGTATGTAGAGAGACATCAGTAGAGAGTAGTATGTAGAGAGACAACAGTAGAGAGTAGTATGTAGAGAGACAACAGTAGAGAGTAGTATGTAGAGAGACAGCAGTAGAGAGTAGTATGTAGAGAGACAACAGTAGAGAGTAGTATGTAGAGAGACAACAGTAGAGAGTAGTATGTAGAGAGACAACAGTAGAGAGTAGTATGTAGAGAGACATCAGTAGAGAGTAGTATGTAGAGAGACAACAGTAGTAGACATCAGTAGAGAGTAGTATGTAGAGAGACAGCAGTAGAGAGTAGTATGTAGAGAGACAACAGTAGAGAGTAGTATGTAGAGAGACAGCAGTAGAGAGTAGTATGTAGAGAGTAGTATGTAGAGAGACCGCAGTAGAGAGTAGTATGTAGAGAGACAACAGTAGAGAGTAGTATGTAGAGAGACAACAGTAGAGAGTAGTATGTAGAGAGACAACAGTAGGGAGTAGAATGTAGAGAAACAACAGTAGAGAGTAGTATGTAGAGAGACAGCAGTAGACAGAAGTATGTAGAGAGACAGCAGTATAGAGAAGTATGTAGAGAGACAGCAGTAGAGAGTAGTATGTACAAAGACAGCAGTAGAGAGTAGTATGTAGAGAGTAGTATGTAGAGAGACAACAGTAGAGAGTAGTATGTAGAGAGACAGCAGTAGAGAGTAGTATGTAGAGAGACAGCAGTAGACAGAAGTATGTAGAGAGACAGCAGTATAGAGAAGTATGTAGAGAGACAGCAGTAGAGAGTAGTATGTACAAAGACAGCAGTAGAGAGTAGTATGTAGAGAGTAGTATGTAGAGAGACAACAGTAGAGAGTAGTATGTAGAGAGACCGCAGTAGAGAGTAGTATGTAGAGAGACCGCGGTAGAGAGTAGTATGTAGAGAGTAGTATGTAGAGAGACAACTGTAGAGAGTAGTATGTAGAGAGACCGCAGTATAGAGTAGTATGTAGAGAGACCGCAGTAGAGAGTAGTATGTAGAGAGTAGTATGTAGAGAGACCGCAGTAGAGAGTAGTATGTAGAGAGTAGTATGTAGAGAGTAGTGTGTAGAGAGACAGCAGTATGTAGAGAGACAACAGTAGAGAGTAGTATGTAGAGAGACAGCAGTAGAGAGTATGTAGAGAGACAACAGTAGAGACTAGTATGTAGAGAGACAACAGTAGAGAGTAGTATGTAGAGAGACAGCAGTAGAGAGTAGTATGTAGAGAGACAGCAGTAGAGAGTAGTATGTAGAGAGACAGCAGTAGAGAGTAGTATGTAGAGAGACAACAGTAGAGAGTAGTATGTAGAGAGACAGCAGTAGAGAGTAGTATGTAGAGAGACAGCAGTAGAGAGTAGTATGTAGAGAGACAACAGTAGAGAGTAGTATGTAGAGAGACAGCAGTAGAGAGTAGTATGTAGAGAGACAGCAGTAGAGAGTAGTGTGTAGAGAGACAGCAGTAGAGAGTAGTATGTAGAGAGACAACAGTAGAGAGTAGTATGTAGAGAGACAGCAGTAGAGAGTAGTATGTAGAGAGACAACAGTAGAGAGTAGTATGTAGAGAGACAGCAGTAGAGAGTAGTATGTAGAGAGACAGCAGTAGAGAGTAGTATGTAGAGAGACAGCAGTAGAGTAGTATGTAGAAAGACAACAGTAGAGAGTAGTATGTAGAGAGACAACAGTAGAGAGTAGTATGTAGAGAGACATCAGTAGAGAGTAGTATGTAGAGAGACAACAGTAGAGAGTAGTATGTAGAGAGACAGCAGTAGAGAGTAGTATGTAGAGAGACAACAGTAGAGAGTAGTATGTAGAGAGACAACAGTAGAGAGTAGTATGTAGAGGGACAGCAGTAGAGAATAGTATGTAGAGAGACCGCAGTAGAGAGTAGTATGTAGAGAGACAACAGTAGAGAGTAGTATGTATAGGGAAGCAGTAGAGAGTAGTATGTAGAGAGACAACAGTAGAGAGTAGTATGTAGAGAGACAACAGTAGGGAGTAGAATGTAGAGAGACAGCAGTAGAGAGTAGTATGTAGAGAGACAACAGTAGAGAGTAGTATGTAGAGAGACAACAGTAGAGAGTAGTATGTAGAGAGACAACAGTAGAGAGTAGTATGTAGAGAGTAGTATGTAGAGAGACCGCAGTAGAGAGTAGTATGTAGAGAGACAACAGTAGAGAGTAGTATGTAGAGAGACAACAGTAGAGAGTAGTATGTAGAGAGACAACAGTAGAGAGTAGTATGTAGAGAGTAGTATGTAGAGAGACCGCAGTAGAGAGTAGTATGTAGAGAGACAACAGTAGAGAGTAGTATGTAGAGAGACAGCAGTAGAGAGTAGTATGTAGAGAGACAACAGTAGAGAGTAGTATGTAGAGAGACAACAGTAGAGAGTAGTATGTAGAGAGACAACAGTAGAGAGTAGTATGTAGAGAGTAGTATGTAGAGAGACCGCAGTAGAGAGTAGTATGTAGAGAGACAACAGTAGAGAGTAGTATGTAGAGAGACAGCAGTAGAGAGTAGTATGTAGAGAGACAACAGTAGAGAGTAGTATGTAGAGAGACAGCAGTAGAGAGTAGTATGTAGAGAGACAACAGTAGAGAGTAGTATGTAGAGAGACCGCAGTAGAGAGTAGTATGTAGAGATACAACAGTAGAGAGTAGTATGTAGAGACACTTGATGTAACTGAGCCATCGTTAAGGTTATCAGTTTCAGCTGTGCTTTTCCTGCTATGACAAGTCAACATGTCTGCTGTGAAAAAGGTCGTAGTTGTAGTTCATGGCGCAGCAGGGTACTGCTTGGTAAAGTTGTTTTGTTGGTAAAGTTGCTTTGTACAAAAACTGCATTAACTAAACAAAACGGAATCATTTGTTAATCAAATGACCCTGAAACGCTCCAATCAGATCAGTGAGTCAGCATGAAACGCTCCAATCAGATCAGTGAGTCAGCATGAAACGCTCCAATCAGATCAGTGAGTCAGCTTGAACTTTCAACACCGAGAGTGAAACTGGCTCGTCTGGTTTCACATGTTGACTGAGACGGTATTTGTTTACAGGGCTTGACATTAACTTTTTGAGGAACTTGTCCTTTGGACTAGTACATTTATGTTTCACTTGTCCATGCACACAAGTCACTTGTCCGGGTTTTGCTAATGCAGAATTCGAACAAACCGTTTAAAGCATCCAACTCTATCAACATTAATAAAATTCAGTTGAAACAGTAGAAACAAACGTTTCCCAACAATAGATTTCCCCTTCAACAAGAAAAAAGGATCTCCAGACTCCATAATACAAAGTAATACGTTGCACACCGGTGTGCAGAAGTTAATATATTGAGATTCTAAGACAATATTTTAAAGTTTGTCATTACTTTCAGATTCCTAGTCAATATCTGAGTTACCAAGTCAATATTTTGACCAGAGGTTAGGGGTGACTTGAACTTATACTATATCTAAAAATCATTTTGTAGACATAACAATGGATTTTGTCACCAAATGGTGTTAACTTAGTTTTTTCAGCAGAGGCTGATTCACCAAGGGATCCTTTAAAAAGGTGTAGCTACTTTACAGTTGATTATTAGCTGATATTTAATCCGGTGAGTCGCAGAGCTGAGGTTTTACAATAACTGAGGGACAGACGAGCAGCGGAGTAGTAACGCTACGAGGCAGAGAGCCAGCCGCTAAATGAGTCAGATTAACTTCATGCTTCATCCACACAAAGCACGCTGCTATCGCCACGAACAACAGCTTTATTCGGCTCGTTTTCTGTGAACAATGTGGCGACGGGGTAACGGGTTGAGGCGGAGTTAGCAAGCTAACGTTAGCTAACTTACACCGGCTGGCTCGCCATGCTTTCATGCTGCATTGCTTACAGAGAATGAGCTGAACAGCGGGCTGGGTCTGATGTTAGTGGTCCACTGCCGCGGATTGTGTGGAGAAAAATGAATTTGTTTCAAATCGGTAACATAGACTTAATGAGTGGCACATAACGTGAAGTAACATGGCATTTTATTTTGTTTGAGTTTTAACTTGTAAAGTGGGGCAAGTACATTTCTCTTCCACTTCCCCTACAAAATATCCACTGTACCAGACAAGCCTTAATGTGGAGCCCTGATTTAGTATCTGTCAGATCAGCTGTTCTTCCATTTAGTATCTATCAGATCAGCTGTTCTTCCATTTAGTATCTATCAGATCAGCTGTTCTTCCATTTAGTATCTATCAGATCAGCTGTGGAAACAATGATCGGCACTCTGATAACACCATGTGACACTGAGTCAAGTAAAGAAAATCTTGTTTCATTTTGTTAACATATTAGAGTCAAAGGTCTCTGTTTATCACTCCATAAATCAGAAAATACTGTCAACAAATATCCATTTTCTCCATGTTTTTGTGAATGAAATGTTTAAATCAGGCTGTGAATGATATCTTTAAAAGCAGAAAAAGCTTCAGAAAACTTTTAATTGTAGCGTCTGTCTGTCTGTCTGTCACTAACCCTGTAATTACTGACATTAAGACAATGCTTTTTTAAATTAGGAGTTTTGTGTTTCCGCGTTTCATTCAATGCAGGTAGATTGTACAGGTCCTGATCTAAATGGGCCTGTTTAGAGCAGGTAGATTTTACAGGTCCTGATCTAGTCAGTTACCTGACAGAGAACATGGCAGATTCAGAATTTATTCACAAAATATCAAAATAAAAAATAGAGGGAGAGAGAGAGAGAGAGAGAGAGAGAGAGAGAGACAGAGAGAGAGAGACAGACAGAGAGAGACCGAGAGAGAGAGAGAGACAGTCAGAGAGATTGTTTTCTTTCTTACATTTGACACTAGCGATTTTACTGAATATTGATATACTTTTGTTGCTTTCCTGTTTTTATTTTTTAAATGTATATATATTTTAGTTTACTCAGTGAATTGTATGTATGTATTACTTCTCACATTATTGAGATGCTTTGGCAATATTGTTATTTCTGACATTTATGCCAATAAAGCATATTTAATTGAATTGAGAGAGAGAGAGACACAGTGGCCCAATCCCAATGTCCGGACTCACAGACTCACGGACTTTGGTGCGCGTTCTCGCGAAATTCGTAAGGGCTTAGGGTTGTCCCAATGTGGAATTTCAAAGGGCGTGAGGGTTTGAGTACACACTTACCGAGCTAACCCTGGACCAACCTGTTGTCCAGCTTGTAAAACAAGAGTTTGGAATCAGGCAGCCGTCTCCTGGGCCTCGGCCGTGTGGAAAGCAACAAACTTAAAAGGAAAATTCCCAAACCGGCAAGTGTCAGCAACATCTTTGTTATTAAACGTCGCCAAGGTAACATGTGATCTCGTGAAGCGCTGTCCCAATCCCATTTATAACTATCCGAGCCCATGTGGCCTCACACACTCGCTCACTTAGTACCTGCGATCACTTAAGTCTGTGAGTTCTTAGTCCTTAGTCCTCAGGGCTCACTTTGGGATTGGGCCAGTGAGACAGAGAAAGAGAGGTGGGAGAGAGCGACAGAGAGGGGGGGAGAAAGAGAGACAGAGAGAGAGAGTAGAAAAGGTGGCAATGAACATAAACAGTTATTGTTTAACTACATTAGCGTTTTCTTTTTCGTCAACGATACATGTTGATGAGCGCCTCATCAGAGTTCATTTAACACACACACACACACACACACACAATCAGCGAGAGGATCTACTTCTGAAATGTTGTTTACATATGAGGCATTATCTGATTTTTGTAATCTCAGGGAATGAAGACATTGTGTTTAGGTTTTCTTCTCATTATAACTCCAGATTAATAACCGGACGGAGACACTGACCTGCAGCAGTTAGAACCAGGAGCACGAGCAGCAGCTTTCCCTCCATGATGTGATGTCACTGTTCTGACTGTGGTCTGTAAACATTGCAGGAGTTTATCATGCAGGCTGGAAGGGGTGGGGGGGGCATGACTCTCAGAGACTCTTGTCAGGTGTGTTGCTGTCAGGCCCGGTTTCAACACCTCACATACCACACACGCCCTTCTTCACAATCACAGCCTGTAGACGGTCAGAGCTTAATGCTGCTGAAGGGACTGAAACATAAACTCATATCCTGTAACACCCTGAAGTGCCTCTGGGCTGACGTTAGCTCCTGGGACTAGAAAAACCTGCCCTTCAGGACGGAGGTTTAAAAACTCTGAATCTGAGTCTGATCTCTGAGTCTGACTTGATCTCAGATTGATTTTGATTTATTGGCTTATTTAGAAGGGGACAGTGCAATTTAATAAAACACATGAACAAACATGGTTAAAAAAGCCAGAATTAGCCAAAAGGCTATTTTTCATCTGTAGTCCCCTGGCCAAGATGTAAAAGAAGCAATAAAATACAAACATGAAAAAACATTAACAAGTCTATGGAAAATTGATAACTACAATATAAACAGCACTGTAAAATACCTAAGGTACACAGTACCTGTTACAATATTAAAACACACAAAAAACAAGTTCATTTTTGGGGCCAAATCATGTGTTACTTTGTATATGAGACTCAGATCTACAAACTTATGAATACTGTCCCAGTTTAAAAGGCTGTATTTTTTCAAAATTGCACAGTGATGATAGTGCCTTGGTTCTTTATCTATGACTTTAATGGCTTGTTTGTATAACCTTTCCAAAGGTCTTTTTGCGGTCTGACTTGCTTGAGACCAACTTGTTAGGCAGTGGTTGAAGTGGCTAAAAATCATGGAATGTAGAAAAATTATTGCAGCTTCTGTTGACATCTCATTTCGAATTGAGCGGAAATTTGCGAGATTAAACTTGATTATTTTACATAAGGAACACAAGGGAGAGATGTGAATCTATTACTAACCCAAAATATTTGTATTGATTTACAATTTGTAATTTTGCATCTAATTTCTCGCTCCTCTCAAAAAGAAGACGATGAAGCAAAGGAAATTAGCACCTTGGTATAACTCCCAAACTCGCAAATTAAAACAAATCTCACTAAAACTTGAAAGTAAATGGCGTTCCACTAAACTGGAAGAAGCTCGAGTAGATTGGCAAGATAGTCTGAAAACCTATAGGACGGCCCTCAGAATTGACAGATCAGACTATTACTCATCATTAATAGAAGAAAATAAGAACAACCCAAGGTTTCTTTTCAGCACTGTAGCCAGGCTGACAGATAGCCACAGCTCTACTGAGCCATCTATTCCTGTAGCTCTGAGTAGTGATGACTTCATGAGCTTCTTTGATGATAAAATTATAACAATTAGAGATAAAATTCATCACCTTTCGCCCTCAACTTCTAACAGCTCACCATTGGGCGCAGGAGGACTGGAAAGTACAATAAGACCTGATACATACTTAAGCTGCTTTTATCCTATAGACCTTCATCAACAATTAATGTTAAAGGTCTCTTCAGCCAAGCCATCTACCTGTCTCTTAGATCCCATTCCAATGAGGCTACTTAAAGAAGCATTACCCGTGGTCAACACTACAATACTAGACACGATCAATTTGTCTTTATTAACAGGTCATGTACCGCAGTCATTTGAAATTGCTGGGATAAAACCTCTTCTGAAAAGACCTATATCTAACCTTCCCTTTCTATCCAAGATCCTTGAGAAGGTAGTCGCTAACCAATCATCTGATTTTCAACATGAGAACAGTCTATTTGATGACTTTCAATCAGGATTTAGAAAGAATCATAGCACAGAGACGGCACTGGTGAAAATTACTAACGACCTTTTAACTGCTGCAGACAAAGGACTCGTCTCCATTCTGGTTTTACTGGATCTTGGTGCTGCATTTGACACTATTGACCATTCAATCCTGTTACAGAGACTGGAACAGTTAGTCGGCATTAAAGGAATCGCACTAAGCTGGTTTAAGTCCTATTTCTCTGAACGATCCCAATTTGTTAACATTAACGATAAACCCTCCAAGTACGCTAAAGTTAGCCATGGGGTTCCTCAAGGCTCAGTGCTTGGACCAATTCTACTTTCCTTAATATGCTTCCTTTAGGCAATATTATTAGAAAACACTCCATTAACTTTCACTGTTATGCAGACAACACCCAATTATATCTGTCAATTAAGCCAGACAAAAGTGGTCAGTTAGTTAAACTTCAAGCGTGCATTAAAGATATAAAATCCTGGATGACCCACAATTTCCTGATGTTAAACTCAAACAAAACTGAAGTTATTGTGATGGGACCAAAGCACCTCCGAACTTCATTATCTAAAGACATAGCTACTCTGGATGGTATTGTCCTGGCCTCCAGCACTACTGTCAGAAATCTAGGAGTTATTTTTGATCAGGATATATCCTTCAATGCCCACTTAAAACAAACCTCAAGAACAGCCTTTTTCCATCTTCGTGACATTGCCAAAATTAGGAATATCCTGTCTAAAAACGATGCTGAAAAACTAGTCCATGCATTCGTTACTTCTAGACTAGACTCTCCAGCTGATCCAGAATGCTGTAGCGAGTGTTCTGACGAGAACTAAGAAAAGAGATCATATTTCTCCCGTATTAGCTTCTCTGCACTGGCTTCCTGTAAAATCTAGGATCAAATTTAAAATCCTTCTCCTGACCTGCAAAGCTCTAAATGGTCAAGCATCATCATACCTAGAACAGCTCTTAGTACCTTGTTGTCCCACTAGAGCACTGCGCTCCTAGAATGAGGAGCTACTTGTGGTTCCTAGAGTCTCTAAAAATCGACTGGAAGCCAGAGCCTTCAGCTACCAGGCTCCTTTACTGTGGAACCAGCTCCCAGTCTGGGTTTTAGGGGCAGACACCGTCTCCACATTTAAGAGTAAACTGAAAACTCTCCTCTTTGATAAAGCTTATAGTTAGAGAGTGAGGAGTTGAAGCGTCCGCCTGACCCGGCCCACCTGCTTCTCTTTGTAGTCATCAGATTTATTTATCATATAATCAATAATATAGTGAGAGTAGAGGGAGGCAGGCCAGTACAGCCTGATCCGGTTGGGGAGAGTTCAAGCCCGATCCGGCACCTCTCTCTAAGCAGACCTGCCTCTCTTAGTCATGCTGTTAAAATGCTAGACTGCAGAGGAAGTCCCTTCCTTCCTATGACACACTGAGCTGCTCTCTCATCTCTGTTTACACTTGTTTCCTTTTGTATGCATCCTGTCCCAGAAATGCTTGTTACTAACCTAGCTCTGGGGAGTTTACTCCCTGGAGTCCTAATATTCTTCCTTACGTTATGTTCTTCTTATTCTATTCCCTGCAATTCCCGGCCATGTAATGCTGCGTCCGCCACATCCACCCATGCTCTGCAGTAACACGTTACATCCCGCAACGCCCTGCTGTTATGTTCCTATGCACAGAGTAGTCAGGATCCGGTATAGGAGACTGCACTACTCAGTATGACACGATGTGCCCTGCTATGACATGAACTTCCACGATAACCTTCAAAGTCACTGTTCCATTATCTCTAATGTGACTATTATCACCACTGTTCATCACACCCCCAACCGGCCCCGTCAGACACGCCTACCAAGAGTCTGGGTCTGCCGAGGTTTCTTCCTAAAAGGGAGTTTTAACAGCCACTGCTAATGATTGCTCTTGAGGGAATTACTGTAATTGTTGGGGTTTTGGAATTTATAGAGTGTGGTCTAGACCTACTCTATCTGTAAAGTGTCTTGAGATAACTCTGTTATGATTTGATACTATAAATAAAATTGAATTGAATTGAAAGGGGGAAGTCTCATTATTTGCTGACCGCTGTTTTCACGCTTGTTTTCCGCTTTTCTAAATACGGTTTATGACTTTTACTTCGTATGCCAGTAACACAATTATGGGATGTATTAGAAGCAGAACCTTATCGTTTGTGTTAGTGTAAATAAATGTGGAATCATTAAGCTCGTCTGGCAAGTTATATCCTGCTCAGCCTCTCGGAGGCTAAAATAGTGTCCGATTGACACCTACAAGGTTTACATCATTTACCTGCAATCCTGCGGAACATCTTTTTAATAGATGAGCTGCGCCTCGTCTGTAAAGTGGACGAGAGCAGCCGCTCTCAAGTCGGACAGTTTGCAGCTGATTCCAGCAGCCTTCAGGCTGAACAGGAGGTCACAGAAACATTTAATACAATGTTATCAGATCCATATATCAGCTCCTACACAGTCTCCAGTTGTTTTTATTATGACAGAATTGCTGATTTTAATTAACAGCAGACTGTAGATGATCTGGTGCTGATTTTAATTAACAGCAGACTGTAGATGATCTGGTGCTGATTTTAATTAACAACAGACTGTAGATGATCTGGTGCTGATTTTAATTAACAACAGACTGTAGATGATCTGTAATCTGAACAGATTCAGT
The DNA here is from genome assembly GCA_025617405.1 of Perca schrenkii. Lineage (NCBI taxonomy): Eukaryota > Metazoa > Chordata > Actinopteri > Perciformes > Percidae > Perca > Perca schrenkii. The sequence continues at coordinate 87,491 of CM046801.1, read as the reverse complement.
CTCTCTGACTTCTAAACATAAAGAATACGCTTTTTAAATCAGACAAATAGCAGTTAAAATGACTCTGATTCAAAATCAATACAAGGTTTATGTAAAACGTCATCATGTTGAGTCGATTCTGAACCAATCAGCTGTTAGATCAGCTGAGAGGCCGGCGTTTCCCAGCATGCCCCTGGGTCCGCCTGGGTCTTGCAGTGGACTGCGCTCAGCCTCCAAGACTGTATGGCTGCAGCCTGGAGCGTCCCATGTCATGCCGACCCGTCTCTTACCGTCCCGCCTGGTGCCAGCTTCTACTTTTCAAAATAAAAGCTGGCGTTTGGAATAAAATACTTTAAAATACTTTAGTACTTTAATACTTGCTCCTTAATACTGGATCAATTTAAAATATTTTTATCCAAATAAGTCACTTAGACATTAAACAAGTATAAAATATAGATATATAAAAATAGGGTAGCCTACATATTGAAAAGAAAAACTGAAATTAGCCGTAAAACAATAAAGTAAAGTTTATTATTCCCATTTCCCATTGAACATGAACGCAGCACACGGTTATTTTAATGTGGTGGTTTGGATTGGCTCTCCGGTAGGAAGCGAGAAGACCATTCATTCTCCGGGATAATGCGACATATTCTCTGTATGTTCTTATACATTTAGTTATATTAGAGTTTTCCGTGATAGAGTTTTGAATGGACTATAATTCGGCTGTGTTAACTACATGTTCACGGCTTCTGCTGCTATGTTTCATCGGACTAAAGGCAGCGGAGCCGTCGGAGGACGGAGGCGGCTGGTGAGTCTCCTAACCCGGGTCAACACTACACTGACTGACATGTGAACTTATTCTAAAGTATTAGGGTTCCTTTTTATTTATTGAACCATGAAATGCATTGCACCACTGGTAAGACGTGGCCTAGCTTAGCCCCGACAGCTGCAACTCTGACTGAGCTTCACACCAAACTCCATCTCAAATTCAGTCACTTTAACGTCTACCTTAAAACGAGCACATTTAAATACGCCATCAAGGGTTTTTTTTTGCTACGGAGCAACTTTTCAAATGACCCGTTACGAAAAGTAACTAAGTACATTTACTCAAGTACTGTACTTAAGTAGAAATTCAAAGTAATTGTCCTTTGCTTGAATGTTACTACTTTTTTTGTATTTGCATTTTACTTTTTACTGCAGTACATTTCAGTGGTGTAAGAAATATTACTGTATTATAATTATTGATGCATTATTGTGTTCCCTAAACTATAATATAATATTTCATTGTCTGATCATTTATTATCTTTCATTATATCTCAAATTAAATTAACTAAACGTTAAAGGAAGTTTGGTTTGGATTGCATTCTGAATGTTTCTCTAAAGTACATAGAAACAGAATAAGACCAGTCAGTTTCATATAAAAGGTTGGGAAACCATGGGAGAAATAAGCATAATTAATACAAATAATCCACACTACACACATTATCTCAAGTTCCACATTTTAATCTTTGTCTGTATAAACTTGACAGTTTAACATTTTGGACATACTTTAGATTAGATTCAACTGTATTGTCATTGTGCAGAGTACAAGTAAAAAGACAACGACAAACAACGAAATGCAGTTTGGGTCCAATCAGAAGTGCAAAAAAAAAGCAGAAAAAATGTGATATACAAGTATAGACAGGACTCGATGTGCTCTCTCTGTTTCTCCTGTACCTCCTCAGTGGGAGGGACTAGGACGCGAGGAAAGGAGACAAGTGGAGGAGTCGAGAAGGCAATTTAAGGGCCATGAGAAGGAGCTATAGAAACCATTTCTCAGACATGTTTACATGTACATTTTGTAATGCAAGAAATCTTCAACTGGAGAAATGTTATTTGATGGATTCAGGGCAGCAGTCAGCTCAGAGTGCTTTAGTTTAAATGTGATCCCACAGGTTAAAAATGTGCGACATGTATTCTTTCAAATGTTCATGTCTGCTTCTGTCTTTAGGTCATCAAACTCAGATTTGCGATTAGAAGATGAAGGTCTTTGTAACATCGATGTGTTGGACGGGTCTTCACTCTCACATCAGCAGTTCATAGAGAGGTACGTCTGATGGTTCCTAAATATCAACCGATAATACCACGATATATAACATACACACGTGTGTGTATTCAAGTTCAAAAGGTTGCAGTAATGGGCGCCTGGGTAGCTCACCTGGTAGAGCGGGCGCCCATATGCAGAGGCTCAGTCCTCGATACAGCGGCCCAGGGTTTGAGTCCGACCTGCGGCCATTTGCTGCATGTCCTCCCCCCCCTCCATACCCATTTCCTGTCTACAGCTGTCCTGTCTATTTAAGGCTAGAATGCCCCAAAAATATCTAAAAAGCTGCAGTAAGTCAAGTGATTTTCAGATTTTCTGAGATATTTGATTTGTTGATATTCTCAGTCTTGTACTTCTAATAATAATAATAATAATACATTTTATTTGTAAAGCACTTTTCAAATAAGAATCTCAAAGTGCTACAGAAACCACATTAAAATGCATTACAAAAAAACAAAAATACCTATGTAAAATACGCATAAAAACAGCTAAAAGAGCAGTTTAGTGCAAAAAAATAATAACTGCAAAGCCTAAGGACAACTTAAGAACGCCTGCCTGAACAAAACAGTTTTAAGCTCTTTTTTAAAGGTGTCCACAGACTGGAGTTTTCTCAGATGTTCAGGGAGGGAATTCCAGATGCGTGGAGCAGCGATGGAGAAGGCTCGATCTCCCATGGTGCGGAGTCTTGAGCGGGGCTGATAGAGGAGGTTTGTACTTTGGGACCGGAGGTTACGGGTGGATGAGTGAGGGATAATGAGGTCTTTGAGGTATTGCGGGGCGTTGTTGTAGATGCATTGGTGGGTGATGATCTTGTATTGAATTCTTGAGGTTATGGGGAACCAATGAAGGTTCTGAAGAATGGGGGTGATGTGGTCGTATTTGCGAGCTTTCATCAGAGTTCGGGCAGCACAGTTCTGAATGAATTGTAGTTTCTGAAGGTTTTTATTTGGTATACCGATAAGCAGGCTGTTACAGTAATCAAGCGTGGAGGAGATTAATGCGTGGACGAGTTTTTCTTCTGAGTTTCAGGCTGCTGACTACCAAATATCACCATGACTACCACCCTAAACACACTAATAAATAGCTCTGAGGCATCCTAAACATCCTGACAACCAGTGCTGCAAAATAATGTCACTCTCGGTTTATCTGCTGGTCAAACATTTGGGTTCTAAAATGTCCAGAAAGGGTGGGCAATGTCCTTCAAATGCCAAGTTCACATATTCAGATAACTTGCTTTTACGAATTTTGGAGATTTACTTTTAGGGTTGTAACGATACATCGTGAATCATTTATAAATGGATGTAAATGTCTAGAGATTACAACCGGTTGAGATTAAAACAACAGAATTTTCTTTTTTGTTAAAGATTATTTTTTGGGGCATTTTAGGCCTTTATTTTGATAGGACAGATGAAGTCATGAAAGGGGGGATGACATGCAGGGAAGGGCCGCAGGACGGAGTCGAATTTGCGGCCGCTGTGTTGATGATTACACCTCTATATATGGGCGCGCGCCCTACCAGGTGAGCTACCCGGGCGCTCATGAACTGAATCTTGATGCAGTTTTTAAACGTCCCAGAGCGTAGTCTCCTTTTAGATTTAGTCTGACCACGTCTTCTTACTTCATTTATTTGAAGAGATTTGTTGCTATTTATGAAGTTATTTTGATGTAGGATTTGTTTTAAACATCTAATTTCTTATTTAATTTCAGTTTCAGCGTCACTTTAGATGAGAGGACACGTCTGTTGTTTATAGAAATAAAGGAACATTTTTCAGTCATTTGTCTGCAGCTCATTCTGTTCATAAATCCTGAGAAAATGGTGAATCCAACTGTGAGTTGAGTTTATCGTTACATCCCTACCAAATATCACCAGGAACACCCTAACAACCACCTAAATATACTTCAGAAGCACCCTAAACATCCTGACAACCTGTGCTGCTAAATTACTTTACTATCAGTTCATCTGCTGGTCAAACATTTGGGTTCTAAAATGTCCAGAAAGGGTGGGAAATGTCCTTCAAATGCCAAGTTCACATATTCCGATAACTTGTTGAGCTTGATCCCACATGTAGTCTGACTGAAAGCTGCTGAAATGATGTTTGTTCAGATACGCGTACAGCCGACCGGTGATCCTCAGAGGGCTGACCGATAACACGGTACGTATTACAAACGTTGGACTCAGGTTATATAGGTGCATTTGTATATGCACCTATGCACCTGTGTGTGTGTGTGTGTGTGTGTTATATATATATATATATATATATATATATATATATATATATATATATATATATAACTAACATGACACATGTATATGTGCTGATTGTGTTTTAGCGGTTCCGGTCGTCGTGCTCCAGGTCCACTTTACTAGAAGACTACGGCGCCCGGAGAGTCCAACTCAGCACAGCGAACACGTACTCTTACAGGAAAGGTAACACTCATACCTGCAGGGATTTATAGTTTGATTTATTTCATGTTATTAAAAAGCTCGTCCGACTCGCTGTGATGAATGTGTTCCAGTGGACGTCCCTCTGCAGGAGTACGTGGACGTGTTCCTGAGGCCTCAGGCTGCAGACGCCCTCGGCAGCGGTGAGCCAGCACCTTTCTACCCCCCCATTATAAGGGTCAGGTGCACCCGAGCTGAAGGAATCTAACTAAAAGACTTTTCTCGGATCTGATGACTGTAGTCAGACTTCTTTAGCTTTAAGTTTAGTCTTTAATGTTATTTATATATTATCTGCTCCAGCTTTTCCAACTTTTTAGACACAGATATGGAGATAACGGTCCAAAGTGATGTCAAAAAGAGACGTAAAACTACCAACAAAAGGGACACAAACTGACCAGAAAGAGACAAACTGACGACAAAGAGACACAAACTGACGACAAAGAGACACAAACTGACGACAAAGAGACACAAACTGACCACAAAGAGACACAAACTGACCACAAAGAGACACAAACTGACCACAAAGAGACACAAACTGACCACAAAGAGATACAAACTGACCACAAAGAGACACAAACTGACCACAAAGAGACACAAACTGACCAGAAAGAGACACAAACTGACCACAAAGAGACACAAACTGACCACAAAGAGATACAAACTGACCACAAACTGACCACAAAGAGACAAACTGAGGACAAAGAGACACAAACTGACCACAAACTGACCACAAAGAGACAAACTGAGGACAAAGAGACGCTGAACGATCACAGAGACCCAAAACAACCCCAGAGAAAACAGAAGGGACCAAAAAGGGACACAACACGACACATAATGAATGGGGGAAATTGCACTTTTTCTTTTAATTGGAAAAATGTCATTTTTTTGTGGGGGGTTAATTTGTGATTTTTGGGATGTTAAAGTGACTTGACTTAAAGTTAATGTTTTTTAGATTAAGTTCAGACACTCATCAGTGAAGAAACTGGTCATGAAGGTTGATATTCTGTAATGTGCAGACACCACCACATGTTGGTGCATCTCTTAATACTGTCTGACTTCCGGTCTGTGGCCCAGTGGTTCCTACTGAAGAAGTCCATCTTTAAACCAGTTCAGTCGCTCAGTTATTGATACAAAAAACAACAAAACTATTTAAAAACACAGCCAACGAGGCATCAAACGTCGAAGCAGCAGATTAGATTAGATTAAGAGCGATATCCTGATTTTAAAAGTTAAATTAAAATCCTTCAGAGAGTCTATAAAACAAGGACTGGTTTCTAAACGTGTCATTAGGAACTCCTAACTGACACTAATAAAAACTGTTAAAGCAAGTTAATAGTTAATGGCTGTAATTACACAATGAACAAAAGAAAATGTGTACCGTTTGGTTTTGCTCCAGGGAAACTAGAGCTGCATCCCATGTCCACTCCTCCACTTGCCTCCTTTCCTCACGTCTTAGTCCATCCCGCTGAGGAAACCCAGGAGAGACGGGCTGAACCTCAACACACACAGACACACACACACACACACACACACACACACACAGATACAGGCAGGCAGGCAGGCAGACAGACAGATAGACAGACACCCCCCCCCCCAGGATACAGTGTTGGTTGGTTGTTGTAAAGACTCCATGTTCCTCTCTTCTCCAGAGACGCTGTACTTCTTTGGAGACAACAACTTCACCGAGTGGCAGAGTTTGTTTGAGCAGTACGAGTCTCCACCGTACGTCCTGCCTCACACCAGCGGAGCGTACAGCTTCGGGATCGCAGGTCAGAGGACCCCCCGACAGACCTGGAGTCTTTTAGTCTGATCCTGGTTGAGCCATGGCTCTTATCAACGATCAAGAAAGAATCTCGTCTCCGGACCCATTCAAAGATGTTCCATTCTTTTACTTCTTAAATCTTTTACTTCCATTGTCTATTTGTCAGGGGTGCAAACTCGTCAAGGGTGCAAACTCGTCAAGGGTGCAAACTCGTCAATGGTGCAAACTCGTCAAGGGTGCAAACTCGTCAAGGGTGCAAACTCGTCAAGGGTGCAAACTTGTCAAACTTTGAGTATGACTGGCCAGCCGGCTAGCTAGCAACCCCGGCCGGCACGATCACTTTGTGGATCTTCTCAACTCCAAAAACGTTGGAGCAAATTCTGTGATTTGCCATACATTTTTCGTAAAACTGCCCATATTCAAACTTTCACAGTTTATTTATCACATAAAAAAGTCTCAGAAGTTAATTTAGTGATAAAATAGCAGACAGAAATTGTAAAAAAAAAACAAAAAAACTTCATGTTGTCGGTCACAGCGGCAAGCCACGGTTGTTGTGGCCGTTTCAGCGCTTTGCATTGTGGGATATAGTCGGCGAGGTACACTGGTCCGCTGGAAATATGGAAAGTTGCCCGAAGCGTCTAAAAGTTAGGCTACAGGAGAGAGTTTGGTTGGATGAAAGAACATTAAGGTTAGCCAATCGCAGATACCTGGAGGAGACGTACAAACACATTCACAGGGATGAAAATGGCACATTTTGCCAAAAGCTGACAAGTTAGCATCCCTGATTCTACAGATTTAAATTCTTTTATTAATGGTCTTATTCTTTTGGTTTTCTATGCTTAGACTTTCACTTATGCTTCATGTAAATCACTTTGCGTCTGAAATGTTTTGTTGAACAAGCTGCAGCGACATGATTTAGTGCCTGAGATGCACTAACCTTCAGATCTTTGTCTTCAGGCCCTGGAACAGGAGTCCCCTTTCACTGGCACGGCCCCGGCTACTCCGAAGTCATCTACGGGAGGAAGGTGACTGATTTCATCCTGAGCTGTTGACTCACGGAAACAGACGGACGTCTCAGCTTTATACAGAAGCCCTGACAGGCAACATACATCTCCTACGTACAAGAAGGGTCATGCGGCTGTTTTAGGAGCATAATAGCAAATTGCTAACCATGCTAAAACTAACGTTTTCTGATATGTAATCTGTTTATTTTAGTAATTCCAGTAAACTCAGCTGCTTGCTGAGGCAACTAGCCTTTGACATATGACATAATCAAATGACATAATCAGACTATACATGATCTATTAATTAGAATATTAATTAGCCATGTGGACAAGACTGCTGGTTGGTCTCAGCGAGCAGCTGATGATAACACTCAGTCTCCTCACAATATGATTTCATCAGACATTACATATTCATACATACTAGGGCTTAACGATGTGACCTAACGTCTAAATCACCATTAACTGCACATTTTACTTCGATAACGATAAATTAACGATAATTAATCACGTTGTTTTAAATCCTCTTTTCTGAAGTTGCTCAGTTGACTTGGACTCGGTGTTTGAGTTATCCTCCGTTATGCTTTCCATGCGGCTGATTGGTCCGGGCACGTGACTACACACGTGATAGAATGTCTTTAAGGAGAAAGAAGGCCTTTCAACAGAAATAAATTATCTAAACTATCATCATGGGAGCTTCAGAATTTCAATGTCGATACATTTTCTATTAATCGTCCATCCCTAAAACATATATTACAGTTCACACACACACACACACACATATATATATATATATATATATATACACACACACACACATATATATATATATACATACATACATACATACATACATACATACATACATACATACACATATATATATATATATACATACACATATATACATACATACATACATACATACACATATATATATATATATATACATACACATATATATATACACATATATATATATACACATATACATACACACACACACACACCAGAGCATGTGAGCGGGAGCGAGCGGGCGGGTCTTAGACAGAGCGCTGAGCGGCATTTTTAAAAGGACGGAGCGTCGCTCCGCTCACACCACGAGTCTGAAGCATGCTCAGTCAAGCAGAATCCATCTGTCTTGCACTGTTATCAACAGAGTATTTTCATTCAAAACTCGGCTCAATAATGGAGTTCAAAAAGTACTTCAAAAAAGAAAACAACAAATCATACAGGTGTACTATTAAAAAAAACTAACTAACAGTGATAATGTGGTACAAGAAAACGAATGTGGAGACATCGTTTCGGTAAGTAAAGTGATATACATGTAGATTTTTTTCCTTTTTTGGAGCGAGCGGGGGGCGATTTGAGACGAGCGCGAAGCAAACTGCGTTGAGCGCTGAGCGATAATGAGCGGAGCGGCCTGATGGAGCTTGGAGCGGGGGGGCGGAGGGGTGAACAGTCCTGTGAGCGATGAGCTGAGATTTTCACCGCTCCACTCCGCTCATATGCTCTGATACACACACACTCTATGCTTTACAGTGGCTTTAAACTAAGAAGGGAAGACCTTTTGTCTATGCTGCATTTGACCACTTCAACACAGCTTTCTGGCCCCCCTAACCCAAACTAAGAACCCAGGAGATAACCTGTTTCTCACCTGGCCTTTCAGGCCTTCCGTAGCTTTAGCACCTCGTAGTGAACGATGTGTCTGTGTTCCCGCAGCGTTGGTTCCTCTACCCGCCTGACAAGGAGCCGCACTTCCACCCGAACCGCACCACCCTGTCCTGGCTGAGGGAGACGTACCCCCAGCTACCGGAGGACGAGGCTCCGCTGGAGTGCACCATCAGACCGGGAGAGGTGAGCCCTCTAACCGGCTTAGGTTAACCCTAACCCCCCCCATAACCCTAACCCACCAACCAGGCTTCAGGCTGTTCATAGCTGAGACTACATTTCCTTCATCTCTTTAGTGCTTCAGCAGTACCGTGTTCTGCAGGTTTCACCAAGTCAAGTTCCAGTCTGTTATGAATTAAACTTTATAACTAGATTAGCTACAGGGGTCAACAGTAAGTGTTGGCGAAGGCCCGGGGCAATTAAAACACATCATCAGGCAAGTAAATATAACCACCAACTTCAACAACAACAACGCTCGTTGAATGGTTTGAACGTAACGTTGGCCAATCAAGAATTGAGTTTGTGTTTGACTCTTTAACATTAACATTTTTTAAAGCTTTTGTAAAGTTGTTCTTTACGTTTCTGAAGCTTTATGATGTTTTGTCTTTTTCTTCAAGTTTGACATATTTTTATTAATTTTTTTTTAAATGTTTTTCAACCTTTTTTGAGCATAAGCATTAGTTTGAACTCCCGTGTTGCGTGTGTCTGTCCGAGTTCCCAGAAGTCTGAGTGTTGTGGTTGTGTCTCCATCAGGTGCTGTATTTCCCCGACCGCTGGTGGCACGCCACGCTCAACCTGGACACCAGCGTCTTCATCTCCACCTTCCTCGGCTGAGCTCGCCAGACGTTCTTTCACGGGACGACAAACACTCAGCAACAAAAAGACTATTTGATGTTTCAGCTGTGATTTCTGGGATCATATTTAAGTCTGAAGGACCACAGTTACATTCCCCGTTAACACTTTAACTTAGCGATATATCAGCATGAAACTTCCCCAGCTGATTACTGACATTCAAACAACTAGTTTAGCATGACAAGTTTTCTGAAATGTTATGTTTAGATATGCAAATGGTTCATTATCTTGCTAAACATACACATGCTAATTTGCATACATTTCCAGAACAGAAATGTGTATGTTGGATAAAGCCAGCTGTTTTATTGTGAGGATATATTTTCACAGAGGGGGCGTGGGGATTTTGGGACATCTCGTCTCTCTTCTCCATTCAGCCATGTTTCTAATAATCTAACAATACAAATACACATTTAATGACCAAAAAGAGCTAAAAGAGACGACACACACACACAGTGATAAACACACATTCCTGTATTACGTCACCTTATCATCATTTAGTTGAGTCAGCCGAAATTAAAGTCATGAAGAACAACTCACTTTCTTCAAGGAAGAAACCAGTCCAACTCAGAGGTAGAAAACATGGAACATTTATTTAAATCACAACATTTTCAAACATCTTTGTGCAGCAGGGGCACGTTCAGCCTCGATAAAACGTAGTAAAACGTTTTATTTAAACTGAAAGAGTTTTCTACCTTTTTATTACGAGTTTACAGACACGTCTCTGCTGATTGGTTAACATCTCTGACACACGCCCATCAAACCAGAGAAAACCTAGAATACATCCTAGAATACATCCATGGAGAAAACGTACCTCAAAGCCCAGCAGCAACCATTTCACAGCGTTCTGAGGAAATCTGGGAACTGATTGAGAACGGAGCCCCCCCGTTAGAGACTGAACGTACCCGGGCTGATCACTCAGGACGGGATGCCACGGAAAACTAGATTATGTGAAAAAGAAAAGAAGTAAATCTGCTCCCTTTTAGACGTCATTAGAAAATCTGACTTCAACTTGATTAAGTCAAAGCTGGATTGTAACTGTCACGTTTAAACAGAAAGAAAATGTTTAAATGTGTGCAGAACAGCCAATAGGATCTCTCTCGCTCTCTCTCGCTCTGATTGGCCAAAGTCGGCCCCTTGCAAATTGTGATCTGGCCCACATATCAATTTAGTTTCACATTGATGGAAGTTTCTTGCTGGCTTTTTGGGGGTTTTATGTCGACCAAACTGTAAGTGAGAAGACTTTATGAGACATGCAATAATACAGTCAAAGATATTTGACTTTTTCAATGAAATAAAAGCATGTTAAAACCTCTACGTGTCTGGTCCTTGATGTGATTTTCCAGTGTGGCCCTTAGTGGAGTTGAGTTTGACACAGAACAGGTTCTTGAGACAACATTTAGGGGCTGAAGCCCCAGAGGCCACGGTCCCCGCTCCACCCCTGGGTCAGGACTCTAGATTATTAAGGATGTTTCCCCAACAACACCAAAGATAAAGTGCTTACTACAGCTTTAAATAGATAATTCTGTCTAAAACAAATGAAAACACACTTTAAACCAACTAAAACATCAGGCTTAATGTAGGTTCCAGTATGTTAACACAGAGCAGCACCAAGAATTACAGAAAGAATCAATCAGCAGGGACAGGAAAGAGCTAAATCAAGCTAAACTGGAGGTTTTAAAACAAAGAACAGAGTCCACTCATAAAACAATCTGAAAACACCATAAGTAACATCTTAATTTACTGATTTATATTTACAACATAAACTGGTCCTTCCCTCTCAACCTCAACTATCCAAACTCTCTCAGGCGACATCCACACTACTACGTTTCAGATTAAAGATGAATATCTTCAGCTGCATTTACACCTCGCGTCCTCACTGCTGCAGCCTCTCTGAGCCCCGAAAACTTTAATTTTTAGAAACTCTGCTGCCCCCGTTTTGGTTTGAAAACTCCGGGGTTGGTTTGTAGTCTGGACGACACAAACGGAGACATTTGGAGACGAGGACGCACGTCAGTCAGTCTTATCAGTTAGGTAGTTTACAGACCTTTCAGTTACAGTTCTGTCTGTCTGTCAGATCGTCAGTCTGACGGAGATCATTTTTGTCTCAAAACGCAGCTTAGAAACAGAATACGCAGAAGTGTAGAAGTAACATCTGCTCTTTTAGTTTGCCAGCAAACGCATCATCATTCATATGTAATCTGATTACTTTAGGGGAGTAATATTACCACACTAACTGATAATCAATACTGAGGTTTTTTTTTATTTTCTGTCATTGTTGATCCTGCCACTCAGATTTGTACAGACGGTCCTTGAACATCTCGTTGGATTGAAAACTTCCCACTAAAACAGAACTGGTCTAACTGGTCCCAGTAAACAGGAGCAAACTGGACACAAACAAACAATCAATGTCCAGCCATTCCTCAACAGAAATCTCACTTTCATTAATCGGTTTGTTTTTTCAGTTCAGGCTTACAACCGAAACACACCGTGCACGTAAGCAGCGTAGCGCAGCTACTTTTATTTCGGCGCCCATGTTATCCAATCTGTCAGTTCTTACCGGGCGCAGAGCGGCTCACACGCTGCAGCCATCGCTTGGCGTCTCCTCCATTTTATCTTGCGAGAGATGCGAGCGAATGTGTCAAGCCAGGCAGGTAATCACATACAGGAAGACCAGAGAGCAGCCGAACACGGAAACACATTTCAAAATAAAACAGCCTGGTTCATGGTGATTTGGGCTGTTTTGACTTCTCATAGCGAGACAAGTGATCAGGCGCATCAGACAGAATCTGTTGGATTTGAAGCCAAAAAGCATAATATGAGCACTTTAAGTCACATTATGAAAGCAGGACTCTTACTTATGACAGAGTACTTTTATATTTCAGTACTTCGGAGTACTTGTTCCACCTCCTCTGAAACATTTGTGTTGCAGGTTGGACTGACAGCGCCCTCTAGTGACGCTCCTCTGAACTGAATTTGTTTTCTTTGGCTTTTTCTTGATTTCATAACTTTGATTTTTGTGGTTTTTACATTCATTTCAGTTTGTTTTATCTCCAATATTTCCCCGTCTGTAGTCATGCAACAGTTTAAAAAGATGCCGAGGTTTTTAAGGTTGGGTAGAATGAATCTCTCTCTGTTGACCCTGTTTGGTTGGTTGCTGCTTCCATGGCTGCAGCACGTTGTTTTTGCGTGTTTGCGTTTCATATCTGGCAACCTGGGTGTGAAAATAGGCAACACACAGACCTAAACTAAAAACAGACCGATATGGACATTTGAAAGGAGAAAATACTTGCTCTAGCACTGTTGTCGGTATGTTTCCTTAATATCTGAGGACACATCGTGGTCATTTTAGGATTTAAAACAGTAAATATATTACATATTCCTCCTTTAAGTTTAGTTTGCTCCGGCGGCCGTATGATGATTTCTGCAGGACACACGTCGTCAAACTGTGATTTGTGTTTAAATTAAAGCAACGACAGAGCAGCAAACCCTCTGAAACGGTCAGAAATCCCTTCTCTTCCTCTCCTCTCATTGGTCAGTAGTCCTCCACCCATCCGTTCTCCAAAATAAAAGCATCGATGACTTCCTTCATGGCCAGGTTTGGGATGAGCTGATCTTGGGTCAGAGGAGAGCGCGTCACCGGGTCGAAGTGGCCGACTCGCTGCAACAGAACAACAAACATCTTTTTTATTTATATATATTTCAGGACTGTTCCTGCCATTTTAAAGCTTCAGTGCGTAACTTTTTGATATTAATGAACGTCCGTTACATCCAATGTGTGATCACTGAAGGCTTGTCTCCTCCTGTCTCCTGTTTCTGTCTCCTGGGGACACACTATAGCTTTAAGACTTACAGGCACAGCACCCATGCTGATTTGGCCACCATGTGAAATCAAAAGCCGCTTTCCGACCGGAGGGATTTTTGCATTTCCTAGAACATAAAATTCCGACTGGACCAATTTTGGGATTTTTAAGTTCCTCTGGCTGCAGTTCCTGTAACTCTTTCAGCTCATACTTCAGGACAGGGTCTTTTCGCTGTTCCCTTTTCAGCATAGGGACCTAGATCAATAAGGGTCTGGTTTCCGGTACAGACAGACCAACAATGGGACAATTTTAACAATATTCATTTACTTTTTGAGTGTTATTAATTTATTATCTGCTCAACGTTTTAGACACAGATATGGAGATAATAATGGTCCAAAATGACTTGAAAAAGAGACGCAACACTACCACAAAGGGACACAAACTGACTACAAAGAGACGCAAAAACCCAGAGACAAAATCCACAAAGAGAAACAAAATATAAAATAAATTGTATTTATTTATTGCAAACGTCACATCCACGGTCCAAAATGATGCAAAATTGCATCTTTTTTAAATTAAAAAAACTAACATTTTCTTGAGGGAGGAGCCTTAAACCACCTGCCAAATACGTGCACCAAAGTCTAACACCAACCTGGGGAAACGCTGCGGTGAAATACTGCTTCTGCAGGCTGGAGTAACAGCTACACTAACACACATGTAAGTAAATATATTTCTGTGAATATTTCTCACCTCAATATTGAACATTAACAGGTTCAACGCATCCTCTCCAACTTACTTTCTCCTAAAAACCCTTTACCACATTCTCATGTAATTACATTATTCTTTTTTTACTTTGTTTATTGTGATATAAAGTATGATATATTCAGCGACATATTAGACAAAGATGGAACACAGTGATAATAAAAGACTGTAACAGAGTATTAGTACTTTTACTGCAGTATTTTACCTGCAGGTGCTCTTCGATGTCTTTCCTGTCGTAGGTGACTCCGCTGGGAGTGATGCAGGGCTCTCTCATCAACTCAAAGCTGATCTTTCCACACAGGAAGTCGGGGATCTCTCGCTTCTGGCAAACAAACACATCAACACATTCTCTGTAAATCCTCTCAGAAGACGACATCACTTCTGTAACATCAGCACCATCGATAGATGGATTCTTTTCGTCTCGTTCATGTTTGAAGTTTGCAAGTAAAGTTCAGACCAAAGATTCGGCAAGAGACGAAACCGCTTTAACAGCCAATAGAGATGTCAGCTGGTGGAGTCTACAGAGGCTGGTTTTAAGCTAAGTAAGCTAATCAGCGGTCCGCGCTAGCTTCTTTCAAGCTACAGACACATTGGATTAGCATGAAAACATGTCCCAGAGAGCGACAGAGTGGCTACAC